>JAHQIW010007200.1:0-569904 GCA_019055375.1 Parelaphostrongylus tenuis
ATGGTAGAACAATCAAAAATTCAGGCAAGTAATAAAATCAAACAGAGTGCATTGAACTGTGGAAACAAGAAAATTGGCTTGTAGTGATTGAGTGGGATAAAAGTGATTGCTTTAAAGTCTAGCACGTGTGACCTTACTATTTCTCAATATTCATGTAGGTCTTACATGATCGAAGGCTCCAAAACAGCAAGATCATTTATGAGCTAAATGTCTTATCTATGTCGGGAAGGGGAGTAAGAGTGGGGGTGGAGGTTGGTTAACTAGCAAACTGTGCGAGCTCTCTTTTTTGATTTTCCATAATGTACGTAGACCTTTTTCATCAAATTAGTGAGCGTAATTGTGAAGTGCACTTGGGGCGTGTATACAAAGTTTGCAGCAAAATTGAGTAGATATAATTCGATACTCAAACGGGTGATATTGCTTCAATGCAGTAGGCAGTATGCCCACATCTTTAATCAGCTATGTAGTGATAGGACTGCGTCAGGAGAAAAAAAATGGAGGTGATAGCTCTTGAAGGTTGTTATTTGAGCATATCACTGTCAAAACTCTAAGTTGTATCGCAGAAAAAATAATAGCGAGAGGAAGAGCCCGGTAGTGAAATGGTTTGCACGCGTCCCCCACGGAAAAGATAAGTGACGCGTTCAACTCCTGACCGGCGTTTGAAGTTTTGCATATCAGTCAAGAATATTGAATATATTTCTATAATTATCTTTGAGCCATGCATGTTATCTGTTATGCTCACTTATACACTGCAATACACGTTTTTCGGCCCTTGCAGCCTCGTCATGTTGCTCGATGCCTTTCGTATGAAAGCCAGTCCCTGCTGGGGCAGGGTTCCCTTACGTAGAGGAATCGAAACCTTAATATTTACACGCGTCGTTAAGTGAATTACAATTAATCGCTTGCTCTTGGCTGATAATCGTGAAATATCATATCCATTCTCTGAAGTGTTTTCTCAAACCACGCTCAAATTTCATTATGCCTGGTAATTATTTTTGAGCCATTCATAGTGGTACTATGGGCACTTATATCGTGCAATACACGTGTTGCCATCTATAACTGCTCATAACACACCACATGCATGGCTCAAAACATTTATCAGGCATATCGACATTTGAGCGTGCTCTTAAGAAAACACTCGAAACGAATGTATTGGACATCTTGTTGTGAAGTGTTGTATACTCTGTTCTAAAGGTCAAAAAATAGACAAGAAATTCTCGTAAACACTAGTTCTGTTGGAAAATCTTAAACACTTGACACGTCGGGAAAAGTATTTCTTTCAAATTGTTCCATTAATACCCACAAAGTGTATGGATTTCAGATTGCTGATTGTGAAAACTTTATGGGGGAAGTGTAATCAATCCCTGTACTTGGAAGACCTTGAAATTATTTTTTTGTACGCCATCTGCTACGGCACATGTTGAGAGTCTTGACAGTAAGAGTTGAAGAACTTGGAATGTTTTCAAGGACATTGTGTGAAAAAGAAATTGATGAATACGTTTCTGTCAAGCGCCTTTTTCTTTTCTTCAGTTATTCATTGTTGTGATATCGAACACCTCGAGATCATGGTGAAATGTTCTGTTCTGTGGATGTACCTCACACCCCAATACCTTCTTCACAGGCAACAGCTTTTCTAACTATACATCTAAGAGTGATAATTGATATGCAAAAAATTCCGCCAGGCGAGAATTGAACTGGCGTTTCACCCATAGTGGCAGACGCGGTACCACTACACCACCGGGGTCTTGGTCTTGTGTCAAATCGGTGCAGATCCTGCGTTTGTGGCTGTTTATATCCGTCATTATTCGAAGCATTGAGTGCCTGGTTCACAAAGTTTTCTCTTCAAATAGAGGTCTGTGCTGACGTCATCACAGCCTAATTCAGTGAAGCTCATTCATCTGCGTGATATTATGTTTTTTTATGAGAGTAACTTTGGACATTGCTTGACTATTGACTGTGGAAACGACTACTTTTCAATAGTTTGTAGATTGTGTAAATAACCATGTAACTTGTATGTGATCGTATTAATGTCGTTCCTTCCCTCTGAACTATGGCAGTAATTGTTTCCATGTTTCGAATGGAGAACTCATCGTGGCCTTTTTAAGGTCGTATAACGTCGCGCCCTAAATACCGCGTTGTTGCCGTTGTTGCCTTTGACAATTGTCGTGGGTTTCTGTTGTTTGAAAACTCCGTTAGCGATCCTATAAATAGAGAGTATCTCTTATGATGCAGAAAAAAAAAGTGGTTAACAATTGTCTTTCTATCTGTCTGTTGACTCTGATGATCGCCCATGCATCGGGGCAGCTTGGTTTTAGCGAGTGGGTGAGCACTCTTGACCGCTGCGATGAACGCGGATGCTCGTCGGGTGAGACGGTTTCGCATGTCTGATCTGACGTTCTGGATTAAACTCTCATCTCGCCACACACTACGATCTCAGGCTGACATGAGTCTCTATAATACTGATATTGAATTTTTTTGGAATATTTTTATTCTACTGTTAGATCATTTCATGGTTCAAGTGACTATTTGTTTCATATTGTCGTCTATTCAGGAAAATATAGAGGAACGTCGAAGAGAGCGTAGAGAGAAAGGGCTTGACTCTAGTTCAAGGTTTTCAGATAGAAGGTAAATTTAATCGCTTCGGAAGAGTATGCTATTCATTCTTGACTAGGTTGTCTTGCTGTTCATTGCTGTGATCTACAAGTTTTACAGGCGATCACCTCCACGACGAGAACGCGATCGCGACGACAGGGATAGGCGGGAGTCGCGTCATGGCAGCGGAAGTAGTCGCAGGCGAAGGTGGGATGTCTTTCTTTTAAATTAGGCAATATACTAATAAAAATAAGGATTGTAAGTAGACAGAGGTTCAGGTGCACAGAACAATCTACAGTCTGTTCACCTGCTTTATGAATTGATTAAGTTAAAAGCTATAAAGCTATCGGCGTTGATCAATCCGTGAGGAATGCGCCATGCATTTCCCTTCAATTTTCAACTTCGTTTAAGGTGATCGAATGAACATCTGGCCTTTACAGTGACTTGCGGTGATCTCCAGCTGTATCGAGTCAGTGCTGCTTATCCTCCAAATCTGGTACTGATTTACCAACCCCGAAGGGATGAATGGCCTTGGTGAGCCATAAGCGCGATATCGAACCATTGACGCCCGCAGAGCACCTTACCACTGCCGCCACACGCACTCGCGATCTTCACTGAATATGAATTGTTAGTGTTAACTTATTCGACTTTCAGCACCGCCAATATTCTGCAGAGCGGACACGAATAAAGCTTGCATTGTTCCATATCGGGAGCAAATGGCCATCCGTACTTTGTCATTATATTTTGCTCTTGAGTACAGCGCAATTTCCGTATGCACTTAAGCGCACGACGTCTATGTCAGCAGATATGATTGTAACAACTTCAGGTGAATACCATGGTGACTTTTGTGTTCGTGTTCAATTACCCATCTTTGAACTCGCTACTCATTATGCGGTTTTGAATAACTGATCAGAGACTTCTCACATGAAGGAAATTCTCAGAGTAACGACTAGACATGTGTTCCCGTGCGCAGTGATTAGATGTGCATTGCGGCACACGTGGTCGACCGTTCGATTCGCGCCTGAAGTTTACCAAGCCTTTCGTCTTTACGGGGTCAGCAAACTGGTGCCAGACTAGTCCGAGAGATCAGTGGTACTGACTTGATACATCGGTCAGCCACCACAAATTATGTCAGAGGCAGTGTGGATTCAATTACCTCTAACGATCCTTGTTCAAGTTCAAGCATGTGTATCCCTCAGGAATTGGTCAACGCCAAGAGCTTTATATATTTAATGACTTGAACACAAGTTTTCTCAATTTTGATATATTTATTTAAGTCGCTCACGTTCAAATGACCGTGATCGTCGCCGCGATAGAGATCGAGATGACCGTCGAGGAGGATCTGGAAGAGACAGAGATCGTGACAGAGACAGGTATTTTTGCACTTTGAAATTTTTGAATAATGAAGATCTATTTTGAAAATCCCTCCTGTGACGAACAGTTAACACTTTCTGGACGACGCTGGCTTTCCCGAAAATGGACAATTATTACCGCACAAATAAAGACATGGTGTTGAGAACTTAGAGGGCTTGTAGAAGAGGCTTTGTTTTATCGCATTAAATCTACATACAATTTTATGAACTAATTATTTTTCGGTTCAGAACTTGCTTGGAATTTAAATTCTCAGAAAATGGGAACTTCTTGAGCACACTCAAGGTTCCTAATAACGAGATTTACTCAGGTCGCTGAATTTGGCTGTTTGTTCTTGACGTGAGCCTGCAGAGGTCAGATTGGCACACATTTGCTAAGCCAAGCACTTTTATAACCGATATGACTGAAGCAGAGGAGCTGAATTCTCAAATTTCATTCGCATAGTAGACAGCTTTTGATTTTTTTTTTATTGAATTCGATAGTTACGCTGCTGCACGTTCCGTGTCTTAGATAGCGACTCCAGTGTGCGCGTTTTTTTCCTAACCTTACTTCCCTACACAGGGCTTTTGATTAGTTTTTGTAGTCATTCGGCGGCTTGTCGAACATAGTTTTTGCACTGGTGCCGGACTATGGTTAGGCATTTCCGATGGACGATATATTTGCGAGAAGCCCTTTTCGTAGATTAAGTGAGTCGAAGGACATTGAGTGCACACGACCAAGCAGAATATTATCGCACCATGATTTGACAATGGAAGAACCTTTCTCTCCATCGTGTACAGAATCAGATCGTACACAAGTGGTGTTCAAGAAAACTGAAGAACATCAAAAGAAATGCATGAAGGTAGACGTTGGAAAGAATCACGGACCGAGGACCTTTATTTTCAACGTGCGTTTCAATTAACTTCAACAACATGCAGTTCAGTGGAGATGATAAGGGCTGCGGTCCAGAGTGGAATGGAATGGCTGCGGTCGTGGAAGGTCCAAACTCTCATTGTTTTTTTTTTTGTTAATCTTCCAGTTAATTTTGGAGACCAGCCGCATAGAGTTGTACATGAGTAGAATGTGCCTGGCTGTGGTCAAAAAATCAGCTTGAGATATACAATAAGTCACGCGTAATCACGAGGTACCCATTTCTATGGTTTGTTTTGGTATTTTGCGCTGTGCTCAGAGCTCTCCAAGAGCCTAGACGCCGATGTTGTGGATTATATTCGAGGGTAGAGACTTTCACTTCAGCATCTTTCCTTTATAACTTTATTTCATTGTGTCCAGTGGCATTGTGTTTGCGATCTAGGTGCTCTTTTTACGTACACCGAGTGGTTGTCTTCCCACCAAAGTATGAGTCTTCAAGAACTATTTTAAAGCGATCTCGAACTCTTGCAATCGCTGTCTTATCGTTACAGTAAGAAGTCGAGGATTATTTTTTCTTGCAGGGCAAAAGTTCTCTTCTTTTATCAAAATAAATTTTGATTTTCCGAAGTTCGTGACACACAATTTTTCCACTTTATTACTTCAACTCCTATTTCCAACGTAGAAGCTAATGAAGAAGAGGCATTTCGTCGAAGAAGACCTACTGATCTTTTTCAAAATGTTTGTTTTTGCAAATGCCGCTCGTACGATTTGCAAAATTCTATCATGACCTCTCAGGTGTCAATTCTTCTGATTTTAAATATGTAATCAAATTTCAATGAGTAGTGCGTAGAAAGTTGACATACGCTTTGTGAGGTTGCAAAGTCTCTTTTTAAAAAAATTCTAATCAGTGAAGTTCCGGAGTTATTGAGAAAATGTCATGAAGCTGTCGAAAAATTGCTTTCATCACAAAGATTCAAATAATATGTATATCCGTTTCATAAGGCAAACTTAGTGAAAAGCAATGGTGAACTCTGCATTTATACTCTGATTACATCTGTAGAAGTATCTTCAGCGTGTTTATATCTTTCCATAGAAAAAGGGTTTTTAAGTTATCTTATTGTAGCCTTTTCATCGGCTCAATATTAGTGGTGCGTAGAGTATTCCTCAATAAAAAATGGGTGTCGCTTTTAGTTAGACAGTCTTGTAGGATTAGCGGCTTTGCGTAAACTATTCATTTCGAATGCAGGCTTTTCTTGGCTTACGTATGACAAAAAGCTGTATTTGGTAAGCTGTTTATCAATCTAAAAGGCAGTAAACTAATGTCGCTGAATTCTCTTGAACTTTGCTTCCCCACGCATGTCGTGAGATAGTTTCTGTTGCTTAGTTTTTGTGGTAATTGCTTGTCCTTCTTCCACTTGTTACGCTGGAGCTTTTGTGTGTGCCTCAACTCAGCTTGGATAATTGAACCATTTTGACACCAATAATATTAGTTTTGAATAGTGATAAGATTTGGCATTACAGCAATAAAACCAGATTTGATAACCAGAAGGAACTAGAATGCTTAGAAGCACTATTTAAAGTATGCGCCAACTGTCAGAACACATTTCTGTCATCTCTCAGACAACAAATCAATACACTTTGTGCATATTTCGGACTTCTTTAGGTACAAATTTTGTCTACACTTGCCGCCTCATGGCCGCTCGACTAAGACTTTATCACAATTTGCTGCTTTACGAATACGTATTTTGAGGCGATGTACAGAGCGCCTTTGAGAACAATAATTGTGCAAAGGCTCAAGGATTTGTGCCCAGACAAACAGCGGTTCGGTTCTTTGCTAAGTCTGCGGCGGGAGCACCAAGTTGAATGAGAAGCTGTGCTCGTATACCCACACGAAGTTGAGTCGGAAGGCCGTCATCGAAGAAAGTGAAAAGGATTTGACTTTGACCAAAGAAAAGCTGGAGTTTTGAAGTGTTGTTGAACATTTCAATTATCTCTGGTTAAATAGTTTTGGTGTTTATTGCTCTAGTGCCAAAACTTATGAGAGGATGTAATATAACAACAACAATAACGGCATAAGGATTTTGAAAGCATGAATTTGAAAAGACAACGGGTCCAGAGAGCAAAAATGTATCGGTGCGCGAGAAGTTTGATGAGATTAAGACGCTCACTTGTGCAACAAATTGGTGTGTGCAGTAAGAAGGCTCTTATAGTATACAACCAGATCCAGATAGCGAGCAGCAAGTGGCAACACGAGAAAGTTATTTAATAGACTAGGAAAGTAATATCACGAACAGGTGTAGCAGGGAAATAATAAGTGACTAAGACATTGGTGATAAAAGGATAAAAGGCCAAAGCCTTCGTCACTGATCAAATCAAACCCTGAGAGATACGCGATGCATTTGGCTTGATCGAGCATTGTTTGTGATTGAATATGCACATCTGGCTTTCAAAATAATTCGAGATGGCCTAGCGATGTGTCAAGTCAGTGCTGCTATCTTCCCGGAGAAATATGGTACCGATACTGACCACGGGGGGTTGAACACCTGCTGAGCTTACCTCATTAAAATAAGGGATGACTCAGGATCTTGTTTGAGCAGAAAGTTCACGTGAAAGCCATAGATTAGCTTGCACAGATCAGGTGATGCAAGCGCTATGACCATTTCCTCGATGATAAAAGTGCACATAACGTATACTGGAGGGCGCGTGAGGCGTAGTGATTAGAGGTGTATTGGCAACATATATGTCGTCGATGGTTCGGTTCCACTCCCAAGGCTCACTAAGCTGTTCATTCAATCGGGTATTGGCGAAATGGAACTAGACTTGTCGGGAAGGATAATAACGCTTATTTGATATATCAGTAGGTCAGCGTAAATCGCTGTAAATGTCAGATATGCGTTTAGACATCTCAAACGATGCCTGATGAAGCACGACGCATCCCCCACTTAGTGATCAATGTCGTGGGCTTTATCGTTTTATCCTCACGTATACCTGATTGATGATAAAATACGGACAATTTTCTGTAAGATGGAGAAATAGAGAATAGTGTCGAATTAATTACAATTGCGGATGTGTTAATAACAGTATAAGATCCCCGACAGTTTTTTTTTTTCGAGATGACCTTTGTTCGCCCTGATGGTAGGTTTTTTTTTGGCTTCATCGATGATTGGACCTTATCTGTTCTCGTCTTTCCGTTGTGCTATCAGCTACTAATATTATATACCATTTCAGGCGGGATCGTCGCTAGTAACAAAGTAACTCAGTCAATTTTCTCTACCTATTTCTGTCCTCCAAAATTGTATGTCTGTCTTGTTGTTCATATTTCTTTATTTCTTTTGTGCTGTTGATATCAAACAACGCTTGTTCGCTCGTTCGTTTACCTGTGAAATATGAGATATGTTTGAGATCTTTGTCTTAATATTGTCGACACTTGACACTCTTCTAATTAAAATGAGGGTTTCTACTGATCAACGTATAATCTTTGTAGTTTAGTTGTCGTCGAAAGTCATTCTAACCATTACTTCTGCAACTCCAATATAGCTGAGGTCACATTAAGTCAATAAAAATTTTTTTTTCCTCTGTTTTTTCTCCTCAGAGTTATGTATAGTAACAAAGATATTGTGTTGTTTTGAGTGATGGTATTAAATGTGGAGGTTCATTTCCAGGTTCCTATCTAGATCTATTATTTGATGTGATTATATAGGAACTACAAGGCGTACAGATTGCTTGATTCGTTAAAATGGTCGATAAGGAAGAGTTTGAGAGAGTTCTATCTCCAGAGCTAAGAGAGCATTCATAGACCACTCCATCGATGGAGTGTCTCTTTTTCTTGCGATTTCCCATGAATAAACGGGTTAACTCTGATTATCCGGCAGGGAACGAGGAATCGATCCCTTTCGCTGGACAACAACTATAAACTCTATAAGAGTGTTGATAGTCATTCGTAAGGTTGAATCTTAGGGCTGTGCCGTACATTTTCGACTTTTGAAAAGGCATTTTATAGCGCTGGCATTCAGAATAAGATTATCTCTCGCACATGCTACGTGTTTTTCATGTTATTTCGCTTATATTTCGTTGAGCAAAACTCTTTCCTTAGATTGCTAGTAATCATTCGATAGCTCAGTTTTCGCTGAATAAGAAAGTGCGTTTGCTTTCTGCAGGAAATGATTCGAACAGTGTTGTAACAAAATGTAAACTTTTGTGTTCCGCACATGCATATTTCTCGCAGGACGAGCCTTTCCTTGAATCACAAGTATCATTCGATAGCGCAATTTCCGACGATTCTAACGCTGTCCTTATTCTCTTGAAAAGACGGTTTCACTATAGTCTATAAGGAAAGTAAGATTAGTTTTCACGCATGCGGGGCATTGTGTGTCAATCAAGGTGTACGGTATTGGACGTGGAGCGATACGCGCCGGCGCGGCCCACGTGTATAAATCAGTTTTTGTTATTTAATCTGGGTTTTTTTTTTCGCTATGAAAGAACTCCAGATAAAGCATGACTATAATGCTACAGGATTCCATCTACACCTTCATATGCCTTTCGTGTTTCCAGCGAAGTAATCGTGAAAACGCAGGGTCTGTGTAAAAGATAGTTTTAGTTTGAATGCTACAGCGTTATAAAAGCCTTTTCTTAAGAAATGGGCACGTAGCGCAGTAGCCAGAGATGTAAGCTTTCAGATGATTACTAACACTCTTAGGAGAAGTTCTTTTCCAGCGAAAGGGATAGTTTCTTCATTACCTGTCGGATAACCGAATTGATCCAATATGCTTTCTGTGCAAAGGAACGATGATGTGCCTTGTTGCTGCACATGCTAGTTTCTCTGAGCTAATCAGTAAGCGAAATCGGGGTTAAACTACTCATCACCTGGGTTATAATTGGTCAAAGTAATTTGTTCTGTAGGGTATTTGGGCCGTCGTGGAGTAGGAAATTTTCCTTAATTTCTCGACTACTCATCCAGATTTCACGGAGAGGAGTGTAGTTAGTTTTCTACGGATGAGATTGTCGTTTATATCACAGATGGAGGTACGGAGGAGAGCAACCGGTGCACGACCAATGATTTCTCGAAGCGACATTACGATCCAATCGATGACAAATCACATCGATCAGTTGTGAGTTGTATGCTAATTTTTTCAAAGAGAAGGCAGTGTAGGCTCCCAGAGCATCAGTTGACAGCGTGACCTGTCATATGCGGAATAAAAGTAGTGAATAAAGAAGGGATGACGAGTCCTTATCCTTCCTTGAGGCCTTGGGCATCAATGGTCATTCCTGAAAACCTTAGGCATCGATGCTTTGACAACTCAAGTGATTGGAGTGTTCCTCAGACGGTGGAACATCTGGTGAGACTAAAGTCCAAGTGTTTCAGGATGCACTGGGATTCAAACACTGGATACTATTGATGACGGTGATTGGCGTCATCTACACAGGCGTAGTCTTTCTCCATAGGTGGGACCATCCTTTTCGAATCGTATTTCTATTTTGTAAACCCTATTTGTAACTTCCCTTCTTTGGTCTCTTAAGGTGACAGGTCTGTTCAGGAGAATGCCACCAGTGATCGGAGCCGATGATCTCTCGACATTCAGTGAAGAACGTGCCCGCATCTTACTCAAAGAGCTTACTGCCCTTGGTCCTCGGCAAGTGGTTCCGTTGCACTAGAGGTACCTATAGATGATCGTGATCTATGTGGTTGGGGTCATTTGACTTCTAGGCTGTTTGACTCCGGATAATGAGCGGTACGAAGAATACTTCTCTAATTCGTTATATTTAGCACAAAGCCTTCAACATCATGCATCAGTACATTCGTGATGTGAATCAAACAACTGTCTCTAAAGGCGTGAATCGCCTTGAGCTCGATGTGCAGGTCTTTTGCGGATTATTTTCTAATTTTTCGTAGGCTAATAGGTACTTTTCCGTTGTCCTCCCTTGGGAACAACACGTTTTCCGCTTTTTTTTCTCGAGTGGTAATAATCATTTGATAGCTTAAGTCTCGACTATTCAAATGCTGTCTTTCTTTTCTAAGAAGGTCTTTTTAGTGCGCTAAATCAGTAAAAGTAAAATAATCTTCTATATCCGGATATTTGCGCTGGATAGAATTTTTTGCCTGGACATTTTAGTAGTCATTCGATAGCCTAAATTTTTTAAAATGATAAGAAAAGCTTAGAAAACTAATCTTTATTTAAAGCTTCACGAGGCTGGTATCTTTTTCCCAATCGACTGCTCTTCTTTCCGGTCGATGGGGTTTTTGCGATTGCTTGTGGCTGACGGTTTCGGCAAATACGCCTTCTTCAGAGCCTGAACGTATTATTCGTTGTAGCTCTATTTATATAACTAATACTTAGGGAAGAAAAAAAAATATTTCGAAAATCTATGGTATTGTAAGCGAATTTGATTCAGGGAAACCACTCACCTTACCATCTAATCCAGGGACTACCTATGTTGTTAGCGCCAGGGTGACGTATGAGCCTCCCCCACCATGTCATTAGGTCAAATTATGGATAGGTGCCATCTGAGACCCATGCTAGAAAATTAATCTGAGATAAGGTGCCATATGGTTGGTTATGTTGAGGCACTCTCCCTTTTTGTTCATTTGCGGGTTTCTGGAATTTATCCAGAAAGCTTCAAGGGTCTTTTCGCGCCAATGTTTTTGGTTCGTGCCCTAGGATTTTGACTACTACCTCGAAGTCGTCATCGTTGTGTCTTTGCATCCTGTGTGTACCTAGAGGTTTACTTGGGTCTTTATTTGTTTTTTCCGTCTAGGTGTTCTTTAATGCGGATGTGAAGTGGTCTGCCTATTTCGCCAATAATATTCGCCACCACATGTCTTACAAGAGATAAGGTATATTGTACCTACGCTCATGCAATCGCCGTCTCTACCGTTGGGACAAATAACGCAGTCCTTTGTATTATATGGACGGTCATACAAGCGGTTTCGAACTAATTGACGACGCACTGTTTCAGGAGGATTTTCTACAGTTCTTACAGAATCTTCCTAGGACCACTGTTTTTCGACACTTTCTATTAGCGGTACTGACTTCGTCTGTTATGAAAGGTAGTTTAAGAGGTTACCTTATTATTTAAGTGTGGCGCCATGTTGTTCCCATAGCAAGGCTTTTCGCTCCTTTTGGGCCTAACGTTAGTTGCTGTTCTTTCTTTGTACCCATCAAATGGCTATTTTTCGCGCTAAGTCTAGTGATTCCTTCTTTCATCGTCTCCCGTACAAAACACTTACAGCTGTTCGATACATATTTCGGATAAGTGCTTTTTTAGTATGTGAGGGATGAGAATAAAGGTAGCCTAAATTTCGACGATTTTATCGGTGTACTGATTCTCGAAAAGTACTTCGGGGTGCGCTGTAGCAGCGGAAAGGAGATTGGCTTTTGCACTCGGTACTCATTTCTTGTTTGCTAAGGAGTAAGGAGTGTGGATGGCTGTGATATCGATCGTACGGTCGAGTGATCGCATAACGCCGATGCATATGTGGCGCGTGATTTCATTATTAAATTAGGGACTTTTTTTCCGATTCCAAGAAAATCCCTAATCAAACCGTGTTTTTAACGCTAAGATTTATCACACTTCTATAAGCTTTTCGTGCGTAAGCTTAGGCTGCTTGGGCTTGGGGTCAGGCTTACCAATGGGGGCAATATGAATTAGAAGTGAAAGTCTGTAATCCCCAGAGCGATTGAATAAAGTTTTTTCTACGATAACAATACAAAAATTAAGGAATTCCGCGAAACGAGAAAAAGTTATCAAATAATAAAAGCTCGTAAGCACACCAGGTGTGAAACGTAGTGTGAATCTCACTGCTACAGAGACTACTCACTAAGACCTCTTCAAAGACCAAGTACATCATTGATGTTGCCGAGATTCGTGCTATCGAATGGCTACTAGAACTCAAAAGCAGATATCCCAAAAGATTGATAGGGGGGGGGGGGGGGGGGGAGATAACGGAAAAGTACCGCCAGATGTTGTCTCAACAAAGTGTCCTTATCTTATATAAAGCTTGCGCGAGGTTGGCATAGCTTCTCTGAACACGATGGTCTATGTCGGCTATTTTTCGCCTTCTTTCAGAGTTGGTGAGCTCCAAACTGCCAGGCTAACTTTACACAATATATGTGGGAAAGCAGGACCTCTCTTATATAGGTAGTTTAGCGGCTCTGATAAGGCAAAATCGATGGTATTCTATATATCTTCTTCAAAGAAGCTATACCAATCTTATACCAGCTCTCTGTATAGCAGGACACTTCGTGAGACATTTTTCATCGTTAATGCCGAGGGCGGTGAGAGCCGGTCTTTCGATCCACTACAATTGTTATTTCTTGCTTTAGCGACCATCTGGATGCTTTGATCTGAAATTTCTCTCCAGTTTCACTCTTTGTTATGAGAAGATCACCAACATCGTCGTTCGTTTTGGTCCAGCAAGTGGACCGACAAATCAGGCTCTACTGGTGAACTGCCATTATGACACTATGCCGGACACCCCTGGTGCTACCGATGATGCGGTGCGTTGCAGTATTTGAAAAGAAAATAAATTAGATAATAAAGTGAATGAATACGTCGGCTTGTTTTCCTAGTAGAAGAACGCTACTGAAAAGTTTGAATGACAACCACCTGGTGTGTCCGTGTGTGTCTTCACGCCGTACTTTCAGGTGTCTTGTGCCATTATGATGGATGTTTTGAATGTGTTGTCGTGGTCTGAAGAACCCCTCAAAAACGATGTTGTTTTCCTGTTCAACGGTGGTGAGTGGTTTGATTTCGTCTCTGATTTTTTTCTTCGTCTCACACAGTTCAATGCTGTTCTCTTCCTTATTTAGCGGAAGAGAACTTCTTACAAGGTTCTCATGGATTCATCGAGAATCATCCTTGGCGACATACGATCCATGCTTTCATCAACCTCGAGGGTACTGGATCTGGTGGGCGTGAAATATTGTTTCAGGTTTGTGCATTCTCGCCCTTTGATTGATAAATCAACATAGAAGACGACCATCGACAGTCGACATCCTCTATCAAGCTTGGAAAGGTTCTTCTTTTTAGAGAGGAGAATTTTTCGTAGGACTTTCGTAGGACTGTATGAAGGAAAATTTGCTGTAATCTTTCAAAATTTTACTGCTCTTATCAGCAGTGTAATGATATAAGTATGCCCAACGATGCCATGCGACATGCAAAAAGTCGACCCCAGGCGGGAGTCGAACCTGGGCTTCACTCAGCTTGGGCACTCGTGCTGCCACTGCACCACCGAGGCTGCCACTTAACGACCACTCTTTTTTCGATATAAAACGAAGAATACATATCTAACAGCTGTCTGCTTTATTGGGGTTCAATGCCGATGTATGCTCACTAGATCGAATCTGCTAAAAGGTTGGCTAATGACAGCTTTGGTAGTTTATATCGAAGAAAGTTGGTAGCACAGCCATGGCCTTCGTGGTGTAGTGTTAGCAGATGCCCCTGGTATAAGTGAAACGCGGGTTCAGTTCTCGTCCTGTGTCTTGCATATCACTCAACATTTGTGAAAATAAGATGTGCTTTATAAGTATAGTTTGGACTAGCATTTGTAGCTCTTGATTACAGATAGATCGTTTCAATGGATCTGAAAGACTTGGCTGCTATTCTACCTAGAACATGACAGTAATTGCTGGAATTAGTGCCTGATCTTTTGAAAATCGTCATTTTGCCAATTATCTAAGTTCGCGTTGATATTTGAAGAGAACAAAGTGTTTTTTCAGGCTGGTCCGGGGAACTCATGGCTTCTTCAACATATCTCGAATCGGCACCACATCCATTTTGTAGTGTATTAGCACAAGAAATCTTCCAGTCAGGCATAATCCCGTCCGATACCGATTTTCGCATTTTTCGTGACTATGGGCGTATTTCCGGTGCGTCGACCGTTCATGTGTTTCGTATGCGTAGTTGTATCGATAATTACATTCAATTTAGGGCTTGACATCGCCTATACCAAGAACGGTTGGGTATATCATACAGAGTTCGACGAGGAGTGGAGAATAGAAACTGGTGCCATTCAGAGGTAAAATTTCATCATAACAGTAATGTGGAGTGTAGAAGATAGAATGTTGAAGGGCTCGTGTAGCGCAGTGATTAGTGGTGCCTTACGACACACACACGGGCGATAGTACTATCCCGTGCTGAAAGCTCGTTAGTTATATCTCTCCTTGTGTGGTGAATTGGTACCAGTCTTGCCTGGAAAGACAGTGACATTGACTTGATACATGTGTAACCACTACGACTCAGGCTCAATACGTATTGAGTCATCTTTAACGATGCTTGATGAAGTGGAACGCCCTAGAGCTTTTACCTTAATTCTTTTATTTGGCGTTAATTTCGGGCTCTTTGTATAATCATAAGATATGAGGATTAGAAGGATGAAGTTCTGGCGGTGGTCAATTTCTGAAGAATGCGCCATGCATTCGTCTTCATCTTGCATCGTCCGAGCTTAGAGATTGCTGAATACAAATCTTTCCTTTACAATGCCTCTCGATGTTCTAACCGATCTATCAAGTCAATGCTGCCATCCTCTAGGATAAGCGTGGTATCAATTCACCGACTCCGGAAGAATGAAATTTGAGACATAAGCGCGCGGTCGAACCGTTTACTTACAGTTGGCCAATCATGTGTGTGTCGCTGAGCATCTCTAACCACTGCGCCACACGCGCGCTCTTATGAATGCCTTTAAAAGGGCTACTTGTCATTATTACTTTGTAAGCAACCAGTATGATAACTATTATCATTTCTTTCTCAATGAACTTCACTTAGAGCTGGAGAGAACGTACTGGCTGTAGTGCGTGAAATCATAGCTAGTCCGTATTTGGTACAAGCAGCCGCCTTTAATGAACAAAATAAATGGGTTTTCTATGATGTCGTCGGTTTATTCACCATATATTACACTATTTCTCTTGGTGAGCACATTTTTACCAGCTGCTTCAGGATTTTTCATTGAGTTGGTAGATGATATCAATCCATTTCTGTATGTTTAGGTCAAGTTTCAACTATTGTGCATGTGGTTTGGTGGTGCTACTAGTAGCATTCCGTATTTTACGAGGTGCATACTCAGTGAGTGATCTCGGTCAGGCCTTTTGGCATCATACGTGTGCATTTATTGCTATGGTTCTGACAGCTATCGTTGTTGTTGTTTTTCGTTTTGAAATTCGATCTCCTCATGTGCTGGTAAGTTCCAATAGACTTTATTTGATTATTTTTATCACATAAAATTGCTAATGCAGGTATAAACTTCCGGGAGATTGTGGGTCCGCTATACGTGTTACCTATTTTGATTGTTGGATGTACAGTGCACACATATTTCGCCGAGAAAAACAGGGTATGATCAGCACTAATTTTTTCCATTTGCCACTCTTATAGCAGCTTTGTGATGTTATAAACCATATACCCGAGATTGCTGAGTTAGATATACAACGCGACCCCAAACGGGAGTTGAACCCGTGTTCATCACCAGCGCGCTTCAACTCTCAGCTGAAGTCGAAAGTTTTGTAACATTAGAGTATGTGAGAAATCGGATATCTTCATTTGGATCATCTTCTTGCTTTGTTGTTCTATTGATGTGCTAGATAGATTCTACTAAATCAAGAAGATTTTGTTGTCAGGTTCTGATGTTCGTTTAAACCCTCTGGGCACTGCCGTTGATAGGAAGCGACATCGCGCTGATTGCTCGCGCGGCATTTGCAGGCAGGCAGTAAATGCACGTCGATCACGGCCTCTAGATGCTATCTACCTGCCCTCCCACGAGACGTGACGCGGCCATTGCAGTAAGCGAGTGAGACGCGACATCCAGCGGCGTGTTGCGTTTCATAATACGCACGCGGTCCCCAAGGGTTTAAGAGTCTTAACGTCCTTCAGATTTATAGACACTTATGCTTTATCGCTGTTTGTCAGGGACGGAGTGTCGCAGGAGCAAAGCGCTGGATTGATTCTCTTTCCTTGCAATTAATCAGCGAACGCCTTAAGGAGCGCCTTAGCTCATCCACACCTAAGGCTTGCAACGAACATTGTATCGACCAGCATTCTTTGACATTCAGAAAAAAGACGAAATCCTCAAGCAGCGTTGAAAGCAACACGTGGGATATCGAAAGACCTTTGTGGAGGGTGATTGCGAGTTAATCAATCGAATGAGGGAATGCTGGGATCCGGACAGTAAACTATGTAACTTTCTTGAATACTTAGACGGTACGTCTTGACTAATAGTTTGAGCCCCAGCACAGCTCTCGAGATAGGTCCAGCGGGGCCATCCTCAGGTCGTCCGTCACACATCAGAGCAGCTGCCGGCCCTTGTGGATCGCAGGGATATTACCACTTTGCAACTATTATCTGTAAATCCGACGGTTATTCCCGGCACGGTTTACTCATAGGTGTGCTTCCAGGTGGAAACGTCGCAATCTTTAGCATGGGTGTCCCTGCTGGGGACAGGAGGGGTCAAATCCCTCAGTACTTCGCAGTCCGACACCTAGGAACACCTCTTAGCCACGATGAGGTGGTAAAATTTATTTGAGAGAGAGAGATTATGTAATGGAGGGATTAAGTAGGAGAAATATTGTTGTTATTATTTATATCCATTGTTAGGTTCGAATATCGAAATGGTGCAGTACGACAGTATAGTCATCACATATGCCATTGTACTTTTCCTTCTGACGTCACGCCATATCGCTTCCGCATTCTGCATCTTAACTACGTTTATGTTTCCACTACTCAAGGACCCGATAATATTTGCGATGGGTGCTTTAGGCATAGTCAATAGTAAGTTTTACATCGTCATTTAATGAATCTTATCATAGTTAAAATAAAGAAAGTGCATGTGTGGTTTAATGGTCAGAAGCACCTTTGCAACGTAACGCGTGGTTGATCATTCGATGGTCGATAGTTCCGATCCTGTGCAAAAGACTCACCAAAGCCTTCATCTCTCCAAGATCGGTGAATTAATGGCAGACATGTTTGGGAGGATAGCAGCACTCGACTTGATGCATCTCTAGGGCCATCGAAAGTCATTGTAAGCGTAGATATGTATTTAAGCACTAAAAAAACGATGTTCGGTGAGGGACAAATGAAACGGTGCCAGTTTCAGGGATTCTATGAACGCCGAGAGCTTTATCCTTTAGCTTTCTTGAAGATAATTTGGAAAATTTCCTGTTTAAATTCAGTTTTATAGCTTGAAGTTATAGATTTAAAATAAGATTTCAGGAGTAAACTCCACACGTGTTATACTGCTCACTCAACTCTTGTTGTTTCAACCACCTGTATTCACTTTTTTCGCTCTATACGCCATCAGCCAGTGTGTTGATTTCTTCGTACCTGTGATGGGAAGACTTGGGAAACGCCCTGTTAATCCCGAGTTCGTCATGGCATCCATCGGAACTCCTTATTGCCTCCAGCTTTGTGTTATTTGTTTGTGAAGTCGCCTTTACAACATTCGTCTATCAAAGTATGCGGAGTGTGCAATATTAATACAGTTGGTAGAGAAAAGGTGAAACAGAATAGGAGTCCCTGTGGGAGGAGTGGTTACTGCGAGCCTTGAAAAGGCTTAGACACGGGTTCAACTCGAGCTAGATGTTCGAACTTTTTCATATGATACAACATTACTGGACTAGTCTTTTCGGGACGTGGACCCGCGACATCTGCATTTTAAACTGACAACCCTGGACAGTGTGCTCCACCTCCTCTGCATCACTAAAACCACCAGCGTGCTGGCGTCTAACAAGGCTAAACTTTTGGGTCCTACATTGGGTTGTGGGGAGGGGGTGGGGGGGGTAGAAACGAAAGTGGATATGAAAGCAGGACTGTGTAGAATTGCCAATCAGAGAGCAGAGGCCGTGGGTCCACGATCCCGTAAGGGTTAGGTTTCAAACGTGTGCAGTTTTGTCATTCAATTCATGTTAGTCAAGATTACGGATGCGTATAGCACAGCTGTGTTGGCGTCGTTTGACATTGGGAAGTCGTCTAAAGTTGGGTTCAGTGGCGTAGGCGGGTTAACTATGGATAATGATTGAAGATCAAGGAATGCCTTAGCACGACTATGCCAGGATCTAATCAGAATTATCTTGGCAGTCATTCAGCATCATGAATGAGAAAGACCAAAGTCTTCAGGCAGAAGTCGGACCTATAGGGGTTCTCAAAATCGTTATGGAGAAGATTTTCTATGAAAAATATCCTAGGGAAAGAAGATACTGGTACTCAGAGGCCATATATCGACACATGTAACATAAGATAGAAGGAAATCTAATTTCCACTGCGTTTTTAGTAAAATTATTTGAAAACTTTAGTTGCACATCTTACATTCTTATGTATTAAGTTCAATACTACAACCTTTTGTTATGTTTTTCTTAAGACAAAAAGGGTTTGTTTCAGAATAACCTTATTTTATATTTCTCGTCGAATGAAACTATTTGATCAAATGCGGAATGTGCGATTTTTTTGCCTTCTTTTTCATAGCGCTGGTAACCACGAGACTGGGATATCCCTACGAGTACAGTGGAGGCGCACCCACGTTTGAGGAGGATTGTGGCGCTTGGTAACTTCGTTTCAATCCATACAACTATTTTTTTTTCTAGTTTTCATGTGAGCTGGGACTCACGGCCTCTGCGTCTCTAATCTTCAAACGTGTGCGTCTAATGGCATCTGCCATTGCTAGACGCAGCACGGTAGGGGTTAGACGCCATTGTTTTGACGCAACTCACCGAGGGTCAAAGACGCAGAGGCCGTGGGTCCACGATACCGTGAGGTTAGTAGGATTTTGTTCATATAAGTGATTTGCCTTCTTCCACCCTGTGGACGGAAAGTTGTGTCTTTTTTAGCATACAAATAGAACTATATACAATTCCAAAGGCGACGTTGTTCAGAGAGATAACGGTTTGTTCGTGCAGTCTCTTGACTATAGGTGAGGAGTGTCTTTATCTGTCTCATTGAAAAGCGTTGTCCTGCTGCTGCTGTCGCTTACTAATCTAGAGGAGCGGTGAAAGTGTGAGAACCAACGACTGTTTTTACCAGTATCCTGTAGAATTATACCCGAGTTAGTAAGGTCAAGCCCAGAGCAAGTCTTTGTAATTGCCATAGTGGGGGATCTTTTTTTTTTTACTTTGCCGGTCTAACGGTGTTATGATGTTGTAATTATATGTCCAAAAGACGGCAGGTGATATACAAGACCTTCGACCCTATGCTGGGAGCCGAGCCGTGTCTTCCCCATGAGTGGGCGCCTGCTACCATGACACTCAATATGGGTGAAGTGCAGATTCGACTCCCGCCTGATGTTTAGAGTTTTGCATTTCACCAGGAATCCTTGGGTTTAGAATTTTTTTATTCGTCAGCTTCTCATTCTCTCGTACAAGCCGATGTCCTTTGTTACAGAGGTGCTGAAGATCTTCCGGCACATTCATTCCTACAGGGTAGCACACCGCCAAATTGCACGGGGACAAAGGACGTTTACTGCCGATTACCTTACTACACAGCTATGTATGAATTGTTCCCTCCTGCGTAAGTCTGAAATGGTCACTCAAATCTGGTAGTCATTCGAACGAGGGTAATCATGTCCACGTGTTTAAGGCGTTCATTATGGATTCCTGTGCCATCCCAAGCTCCTGTACCGTATCCTATCAAACTAACAATGATAGATCGTGTTCTGATGCATGGAAATAGACTCAATATTACGTTCGAGGTCAGAGAATATTTTTTCTCCTTTTTTGCTTGAATGGTAGCAAATAGGACAATCTTTCGCGTTGAGACGATGAGAGTGTCTTC
The DNA here is from genome assembly GCA_019055375.1 of Parelaphostrongylus tenuis. Lineage (NCBI taxonomy): Eukaryota > Metazoa > Nematoda > Chromadorea > Rhabditida > Metastrongylidae > Parelaphostrongylus > Parelaphostrongylus tenuis. The sequence continues at coordinate 20,557 of JAHQIW010007200.1, forward strand.
ATGATGGGGCGTCCAAAGTTTACTGTGTTGTGGAAGACAAGTGTTTGAAAGAAGCACCTCAAAACTATGCGCGCAAAATAGTTGAATCAAAGATTTTGAGGTCAGGCACTGTTCTTACTCGAGTAGACATTATAATGTTACCTACGAGTGGAGAGTTTTTGAAACATGGGTAATTATACTGGATGAAGAACTCTCAAACTGTTTACGCGGGTTTTTTGTATTTTGGTATTCTAAGGTTGATTATCCTATGGGAATGTTGTGCTCATAAAACTTTTTTATCGAGTTCTCCTAATCCTAAACAAATATTCTCCAGCTAAGAGGTGGATACGACAAAATGTCGCTTCACCTAACACCGCTGTCTGGCTATGAGTTGTTGACGTGGTCTTTCACCGACATAGATATTGAAGAATTTGGCCGCCGAAGAACATATTTTGTATTCCTCACCTATGGATTTGAAATGCCGAAACACCGATCATTCTGGATTGTTTTGGAAAATGTGAGTGGCGAATCCAGATAATTTAAATGATATCGCTTTTCTTGGTCTTACGAAGTATTTATGTACAATTTTTTCAGTCTGACGCGACCCCTTCTGATCCAGAAAACACAGATAACATTGAGATAGCAGTTGCTGCCCATCATGCTCATGGTTTGATTTGGTTTTGATTTTATAGAAATATCTCTGAGAAGGATGGTATCAGTTAGTTTAATTTCTTAATGACAGTTCTCAATACATAATGTCATATACCTAATTTTTGATTTGGCAGTCGCATAAGGTGATCTATAATTTTTAACTACCTAGTCATGACTCATGATGGCTTTACAAGGTCTCTAAAGCGAAAGCGACAGATATTCTCCTCAAGGGCAGCGGTTTTTGTGCTGACGTGTCTTTTAGGAAATACTGGTACTCTCTTGAAACTACGTAGATTCAAAAATATCTTAGTGCAGTGTTCATGTGTGATATCTTTGCAACCTTTTAACCTTATCAGTATCAATAGTCTCTATAACGGAATAAACAATACGGTACAAAAAAAGTACTTCTTTAGTACATAAGTGACCGCGGTGGCGCATACGAATTCAATTATTTGTCCAAAATTGCTGAGTGATGTTTCAAATATAACTAAGAAAATTGAGTGGTCAGCAAAAGTTATCATTATCATAAATATTATATACAAAGTAGTATATATGCACAACGATTGTCGATTTGATTGGGTTTAGAAAGTGATAAATGTTCACCTGTCCAAACCTGTTAACAGTTGGTAGCTGATAGCTATGATAACGAGAAGTTGAAGAGTGGTGGCCTCGGTGGTGTAGTGGTTGCAGGGCCCTCGGTATGGGTGAAACGCAGGAACTCTATTTGTGTTAGATCAAAATACTGTGACGAAAATATCACATATGGCCTTTTTTGATACTGCTTTGCTACCACGCGCCATAATATACATTCGCGTGAGCTCCAGTTTTATCTGTCATTCAGTCAATCTAGAGACTGAATAGGAAGCATGTAAAGTCACCTTTTATCCGCGTCTAAGAAGATTTATGGGATTTTTCTCGGTGGGGTAGCGGAAATAAAGGATTCGAAAGGAGTTGTATTCTCACCTGTTATCTTCATGCATTCAAGAAGTCCAGAAATCTTATCGGTAATATTTCCGCCTATGCACTTTTAATTCCGTTCTTCTCAGTTGCTTATCGCCTTTGCGAACTGCTGTGCTTATCGCCTTTGTCGTTATGATTCATCTCTTGTTTGGCTCATGTACTTTTCGATTTCCTAGGCGTATGTAGCAGCAATATTTGTTCTTTAGTGGTTTACGGATGTTGGAAGATCAAATTTCTTAATTGCGTATTAGGTAATATCAAGGTTGTCTAAGAAGGCTATCCCACACTATTCGTGGTCTTCTCTACGCCTAAAATTCATCATTCTGACTTCGAAGTTGTCAGCAAAGGAAAGGAGGCGAAGCTGCTAGATCCAAACTCTTATAGTATCACAATTTGTTCTTCGCATGACGTTGGCTGCAATTATTTTTTATAAGATACTGTCGCTTTTTAGAGCTTCCTTTTGTGCTAATGATAGTCGTGGAATGACCACATGTATCACCTGTCGTCCCGTTGATCGTCGAGTGACTCGAGCGGGTATTAGCATCTTTCTTCTGTGCATTTCGTGAAGAAATCGGACCATCGGGTCGGTGGTCTTCCTGTAGAGGCTTGATATCCCGAGTAATCCAGTCGGTAACGGCTCTCGTCCAACGGTTGTCGTTGAAGCGCATCACAGGTCCGGTCCACCTTATTTTTGATATCCTGGCGTGTAGAACGGTGTCTTTAGTTTTCGACCTTTCAGAATGAAATAATCTTGAGATGAATTTTCGAATATAAAATCAATGAAATTTTGTATAACTTTCTTTAATCCCTTTTCGAGACCCTTTGTGATATTATGGCTGTTCCTCGCACGATATTTTGTGAGTCACGTTAAGGAATCATGAATGAAAACTTGAATAATACAGACATCGTGCAAATCGCAAAAGTTTACCTCGTCGTTTCTGCATAAAGACGCGATATCGTTTATTTTATTGATTGGAAACCTTGCTTCTGACAAGTAACAAGTGAGTTATAGAGCCAAATCATCGTTGAGGAGGGCAAGTTCATCACATGCTGTGTATAATCGTATTTACGGCACTGATATACGGTACATTGATGAGGTGTTGCGTCGCATTTGAGTAGCATCAATCATGACTACGGCATTTCCATTGTTTTTCGAAGATAGATATAGGTAGATATAGGTGTCGAATAGGACAACGTAGAAGTTCTGGATTATATTTTCCTATTGTCTTGAATGTAGTCACTTTTCCGTCTAGGTGATGGGGCACGATCATTTTTGTCATGTACTTGGAGAAATCTAATTATGTGAGTTGATGATTGGTGGAATTAGGCCACCTGTGTTGCTTGAATTTCGCATACCAGCTTGACTGCATCCGAGAATAGCCGTCTTCAAGCCTTTTTTTTCTTAGCCTGTACCACTATGTGCTTTATAGAGTACTCCGATGATGGTGTACTATTTCGCAGTTGGAGATCGTCGTATCACTCTTCTCTGATCTAGTCGATCTAGTAGTGACTTTTGATTTCATGCTTGTCATTCCCAACGCTATCGTATCACGAACTGTTGTAGAATCAGTGTGTTTAGGCCTCGCATTTTTGGTTTTTGAGTGGCCTACTCAAAATGAAATGACAGTTTTATCAAAAGAATACCAATTCATCACATGTCTCTGAATGGTTTGATCTCATTAAAAGTAGTCTATTGAAGTTGAGTCAAAAATAGAAGTCCGATATGTGCATCAGTTAACTCTTCCTGGACATTATAAATAATTTTAAGAAAAAAGGAATGTTTGAAGCCTAAGCCGAGGTTTGTACACCACGGCCATACACCGGTGTTTCGAAGGTCTCGTCTCCTCGTCAATGACCCATTCAAGCCTTCTATTATAGCAAGGAGGGAGGGGTATGTCGTGACGGCACAGTGCACAATGACACTGATCCATGGCCACTTTTCAGTCGATGGATCTCGGCTGGTAGAGCAAAATCGATCCATGGCATCGACTGTTTTTAAAACCTGCAATAAGCATTCAAAATATTTTCAAAAAAAGTGTTTAAAGCCTTAGCGAGGTCGGCACGCCAGGGCCATACATCTGTGTTTTGGGGGTCTCGTCCTCCTCGTCAATGACCGACGCCCCACATTAAGCCCTGCATTGTAACAAGGAGAGAGACGTATGTGGTGACGGCACAGTGGACACTGGTCCATCACCACCTTTCAGTCGATGAATCTCGGCTGGTAGAGCAAAACTGATCCATGGCATCGACTGTTTTTACCTTTCCTGTCTGACTTTCTCGACCTTTCTGGACCGTGGACTCACAGCCTGTACATCTCTGAATGGCAACTCTGGACACTGCCCCACCTGCTCTGCATTTCTAACAGATGCAGGGGCCGTGGGTCCACGGTGCTGGAAGGGTCAAAAATGGTTAGGCGCTCACTTAGCTGTGCCAGTGTTGGTGAGCGGCAGTTTGTTTTCAGGAGAGCATCAAAACTCTGAAACGTTGCGTCAGTTACGGCATCTCATCCAGAGCCGTCGAGAAACTCCTGAAATGGCGGTTGGTTGGTGGAAATGGGGCATGACTATTATTGCTGGAGTTGCTGAGGTAGTCGTACATGTCTTCTAAGGAGCTATGAGGTGTTAATTCTAGGCGCCGTTTGTTGCGATAGAGTATATGAAAAGTACTCGTTTATTGTAGTTTGATTGAGGTGGCATAATTGTATGAGTTTTTCGAAGTTTCAAATATTACGCCTTGTAGCAACACTTTTTAATTTTATTAGAATTCTATATGTTCAATCGCCTAGAGAACTTCTGAATCGATAGTACGTGTGGGACATTTGCCCCTTGTTATTTTGTGTTGATCTGTATTAGACAGGTTTATGAATGGAATTATCTATATGAAGGGTGGCAAACAATACCTGGTCGCCCAGTATGGTGAAATTTGTGCTCAAGTTTCTCTCTTTTTCATACTTTGTTTATTATATATTTGTCAGTCTGTTTTTTTGTACGATATGTTCATTTGTCTGGAGATCTGCGTTTTCATTGCGAACCAACTCGCCTTCCTATATGAGATGAAGTCTTTTTTTTCTCACTGTCGAATTATCTCCCTAATGTTGCTGTTTGAAGTTTTGTATTTTCTTTGTTCCTCTGTTACATTCCGTATATGTTGTGAAATGTACTTTACCTTGTTAGAATAAATCTTTGTTTACGGTACTGGAATACTTGGAGACCACTGGGGTTAATGATGGTTATCATCGCTCTTGTTGCATTTTTCACTGCACACTTTCTGCTCAGCAAGTGTGTCCATTTCAAAGCTCAAGTTCACATATTTCCGTCGAATCAATGAGCATTCTTTACATCCATTCCAGTAGGGGTAGAAACGCGAAGAAATAGAGGGACAATGCAGTGAATTTACGCGAATTCCAAGACGTGTTCAGATCACCTCTATATATTTTTTTATCTCTAGCTATATGTTGTCAAGGATGTGACACTATCTGTGATATTTATAGCGTAGTAGTTTGTTTCTGAACAACTATCTACGTATTGTTTGCTTTTCTGTTCGAACGTGATTGTCATTTCATCGTTGTTTTGAAAAGTTTTGCTAAATTGGTGATGACTTTCTGGTTTTTCTCCCTTATCACGACTTATTTTTTGTAGAGGTGATTTTTACTGGGGAGTGGTTTTCTGGTAGGCTTTTAGTGATCAATTTAAAGCATTTATTTCGATGATTTCGAAAGTTTGTTGGTTTCCAATAGCCCTTTTCTTAGTGCTGTAGCAGTGAAAAAGAAATTGCTTTTGACTTAATTGCGCCTATTCTCGTTTTCCCCTTTTGTTGAGATTTTTAGGTTTTTGTATTGTAATTGTAGAGGAAACTTTGCTCGATCGTTCTGTGGGCTTGAATTTTTCGTTTTCATTTTGTATTGCCAAATAAGTCCGCTTATAAGCTCAAATAAGCCAAGGCCTATGCACGACGGAAAGCGTATGAATGCGTCGAGAAAATCTTGGAGTATCGATTTATGTGTTTCATCTAAAGTTTTTTTTTTTTTTCAAAGCGGGAAAATATCTGAATTTGGTAATAAAAATCGCGTACCATATGTGAATCGCTTGCCGCGATCGGTACATGGCCCTCTCAAGCAATGGGCACGCTTCCAAATTCAATCCGTCATATCTGACACCATATTGGACCTTTCTATTTCAAATGAAACAATTATAATCCGCAAATCTTGGCAAACAGTTGTAGACACACGGTGATATTCTGATTTTCTCAAGCCTGATAAATTACGTTTCGCGAACGTTGTGCATCACTTGTGTCCCCACTGTGACACTTTATGTCACGTTGAATTACAATTTGAAAATTTCGAAGCGCCTTGAACACTGGTAATTCCAGTTATAAACACATTTGAAGCGCAAATAACATTGTGGAAAAGTTTCATACAACATCCAAGGTGATAGAAAAAATTTCTTCGCAAATTCTTTTTTACAATCTGATACGTTCTCAATTGTTTAAATACTTTAGTGATCAAGAACTAATATCAAATATTGTAAAAGGATTGGTAGGTGTTATTTATGAAAGTTGTTATGAAAATGAGAATAGTCCTGAAAGGTAGGTGTCTGGTCTGTGGAATATAAACAGAGATAGCTCCACCATGATTCATATCGCCCTTTGCCAAGTTCAATCACTTTGTCATCATGTGATTGTCTTCACCCGCGATTTTAGTCAACAAAAGCCGCCACATGTAGATGATGTACAGAGAACTAAAAAAGTTGAAACTATCCATATAAACTGACTCGAGAACGTTTCCGAAGTTCTTATAATTTTTGCAATCTCACAGCTGCGACTATTCTTAAAAGGACCAGCTGCGACTATTCTTAAAAAGGACGATCTCAGTTTTGTATGAGAAAAATAAGAGTGAAAGTGAAGCTAACGAAAGTTTTCAAGAACAAATATACTTGTGTGATCATCAATCTTCCTTCAAATTATAAATTTTCACTTTTATAGGAGAACCTTCTTTTTGTGGTGAAATAGAAGCACACATATATGTCTTCATCTAACACACCTTTTTCTGTTCGGTTCTCAGAGAGACATTACAGGAGTATAACTTCTTTAAATTGATATTGTATTAACAGCTACTTATATGTTAGACGGCGATAAATGAAAAACCGATCTCATTTGCTGAACAGGAATTTCTCATAGGAATGTCAGTGTTCATTTGAAAGATTGAATCCCTGGCTAGAGCTCCACATGGCCGTTTTTCAAAATACCCTTTTTAACGCTGTAAAATCCAAAATAAAATTATGTTTTACATAACCACGTGTTTTTTCTTTCTGATCTCCCTTATATCTCGCTCGACAAAACTTCTTCCTTGGAGTGCTTGCACTCATTCGATAACACAAATTTCGAAAAATTTGTTCTAATGTGTTTACTTTTTTGGAAAAGCTCTTTTGGTAGCGCTGTACGAGAAAGAAAAGATTTTTGCTTTACACCTTGGTAACCATTCGATAGCGTAAGTTTTAATGATTCAAATGCTTTGCTTATTTCCCAAAAATATCGTTAGCAGGGAGAAAACATCGAGCTTTACATTCTCGGAATTGTTTACCGGCTAGTCCATTGTGTCGAAGGGCAGGCCAATTGATTGATCCCTTAGCCGCTAGATGTGTGGGATGAAATTTGTTATTCAGTGGGGAATTTTTTTCACTTTGAAAGAAACTTCGGATAAAACGATGACTCGGATACTACGAAAAATTCTCTGGACATTGTTATGCTTTTCATCCTTCCAGCGAAATAGACCCGTGATGAAAGTGAAGGCAAACGGGGGATGTCAAACATGATTTTATTATAGATTCTGCAGCGTTATAAAGATTTTTTTTTACATAAACCAGCTATCTAGAGTTGTAGCCAAAGATTTAGGCTTTTGAATGATTACTAACAATCCTATTAAAGTTCTTGTCCAGCGAATGACATCGGTTTTTCGTTTGTCGCCGTCTAACAAATGAGTGCCCATCAACGTTTTTGTCTCTGGATTTATCTAGTTTTGACGGTTGTAATTTACCTTTATATCTCTTTTATTAGCTTTGTTAACTGCTTGCAAATTATCGATGTGAGATTAAAAGTGACATTTTTGTTATTTGAATGTGTTCTTCAATCCACACGAATGAATATTACGCCTGCAGCGTTAACGTGTATGTCGACAACGACAAATAATTTCTATCGCCGTGCTCTACCATCGACATGTGTGGATTTCGCATCCGAAGAAGGAAAGCGGTTATTTCTTGAGAGTTTGGTGGCGGGTGGGTTCTCAGGAATATTTACATCGAGAGAGTGACAAATTCATGCAATGTACTTGATCGACTCTACAAATTTTCGCAGTGTTCTTTTCTGCGACTTCGGAATGACGGGAATACATCAAAGACAATTCCGCATTTGTAAATACGTAATAGAACTAGACGGAGTGTGAACTGTTTGAGTTTGCTTTGATGACGTCACTAAGAGAATGGCGCTCGAATTGACCATAGCACCAAACGACGTGAACTATACGACGCTCATCGGTTCAACACCGACAGGATTGGCTACGAGGCCCTATCTGCTTACAAGCATACGGTATAGGTAGAAATAAGGTATAGTCAACTCATAAGAAGCTCTGCAATAGTTGCCCTTAGATTTTATGGACTAGTACCCTCGATCAAATTTAACGGCTTTCTTGATGAAAACGGAATGCTCAGATTTAACCGAAACTTCACGGGACTCTAATGCCTACGTTTATGACGTCTGCAAGACTGAAATACAATGAAAAAAGTGCTAGGATACGAACAATGTGATGTAACATCGGATCATACGATAGAAGAGGTGTTGGCATTTTTTGAACAGTACGCTAAGACGAAGATAGTGATGAAGCTTGATGAAGGCAACTAATCTCTGAGGTATTCACCATCCTTTTGCCTTATTAAGCATCGTTAGAGGTGATTTAAGACATATTTGGCTTATGTTCGCGGTGCCATAAAGCTTGACACCAATTTGTCTATCGTGGAGGAATGGAAGGCTTGATGAGCTGAGTATGCGGGATCGAACAACGACCACGTGTGTGTCGCAGAGCATCTCTAACTATTGCGTGAACACGGCTTGGTATCTGGACAGCCTTTCTAGAAAATTCAAGCGTCCGGGTATCATGTATTATGAAATGTCAGATCAAACACATTGCATATAGTCAGTTGGTATTTGAAGACACTTTAGTACTTTGGGGACGGCGTATACGTGAACGGGCGCGCGATTAGTTGAAAGCCTTTTTTGCTGAGCAGAGCTTTTTTCCCCAAAATTCTAGTACATTCGATAGCTTGAAGAACGGCGGTTTTAATCCTGTTCGTGATTATGAAAAGGCTTTCTGAATGCGCTGTTACAGCCAAGAGAAAAATGCAGTTCACCTTCACGCGTGATTTTGGCATGGGTGGCGCTTGTGCCTGCTTTTCACTAAACTTCTATACTCATTGAAAAGTCTGTAAACGATGACTGAAATCAAGTTTGGTTTTTTACAAAGGCCTCCATAAAACGATGTTATGACAAAAAAAAACATAAGAAATTTTTGATATTTTGAGAAAATGTTCACATCTCCTTTGGTTTTGTTAGTCGACGATTTTTCCTACACTGTCATGTGCTCCTTATGCCCATGTAATTCTTTTGTACGAATAAAAAAGTGTAAAACGTGATCTTCTGATCGTTCTTCTAGCGTATAACGGAGGCTTTTCTAGAAGCCAACCTTGGTTTTAGAATCATTGTTTCAAGTTTTCGAATTACTACTGAAAGTTTAGTGGGAAGCCAAAACCACGGGTGCCATCCGTGCAAACAATGTGCACCGAAGGTGAAACGAATTTCTGTTGGCATAGCGCACTGTGAAGGCCAGTTCACAAAATAAGTACATTAGTGAAGTTACCGTTTTTCAGGCTATCGAATGAATAATAAAAGTTTGGAGTAAGGGCTCTATTTAATGGAAAATCTACTTCATTTCCATAGAGTTGACTAATGGCTACAAAGCTTTCAATTTTTTTAGGTAACGCAGACATATATTTCAAACTTGCATCACAATTTCGAACACAAGACGAGCCGGCTTATTGTGGCCTTAGCACGTTGGGTGAGCATCGGTTCAGCTTTTTTTTCGCAAACTTTTCAGATATCATATTTATCTTGTTTAAGCTGCCTTCTAGCAAATGTCTTTAATCAAAGTGTAAACTAAGAAGTTAATTTATATGAAAAAATCCAGAAAGATTCTCAAACTATAATTATGTTCGTTGTTCTAATACATTCTTGAAGTTGTTCCTCGTTTTTTTTTTTGCATCACTTAAGATTTGTGCGATTATAAGCATTATGAGACATGCTCGCTTCACGTCTTCAACTCTATGGGTTATTTATAGCGTAAAAATTAAACATATGTATCTATAGCTTCCACTAGTAAAGATGCAGAATTTTCAGTGATGGTATTGAACGCCTTAGAAGTCGATCCGGGGCGAGTCTGGAAGGCTCCATGGCGATTCTACCATGAGTCTATGCTCGATTGTTGTGTCCCCTTGGAAAATGTTAAAAAGTTAGTTCAAAGTAAGATATGAATCAAATGCAAAATGCCTAAGGTCAGTTATATATAAACATATACATATACATATATATATATATATATATATATATATATATATATATTATATGCATGTTATACACAAGCATACATATATATGCATAAAATAAAAAAGTATAAAGCTCTCGGCGTTGATCAATCCCTGAGGGATGCGCCATGCATTCGACTTCAATTTTTAACTTCGTTTGAGGTGATTGAATGCACATCTGGCCTTTACAATGACTCGCGGTGGCCTCCCGCTGAACTGAGTCAGTGCTGCTTATCCTCCCAGACAAGTCTGAGACCAGTCTGGTACCAATTTACCGACCCCGGTGGGATGGATGGCTTGGTGAGCCATGAGCGCGAGATCGAACCATTGACCTCGTGTGCGACGCAGGGCATCTCTAACCACTGCGCCACATGCGCTCCTCATATATATGCATATGTGCATACATATATATATATATATATATATATATATATATATATATATATATAATCAACAACTAGAATTTTTTTATTAACAGCTTATAGCGGTAAAATGATATGACAAATGAATATCCATTATTGTCGAATGATATGCAAGACGTTGGACGTCGGACGGCATTCGAAACCTTAATCCCCCTCCCCCTTCCGGGAGAGCGTACTAACAATTGTACTACCGGAGCTCGTTGTGCCATCACTTTTTCTGTGAAACAGTTGGTTGCTGACAGACTGAATAATAGTGTCGTAGAAAGAGTGACGGCAGAACGAGCGCTGATAGTGTAATGGTCAACACGCACCCCGGAAAGTATGAAATGCTGTTTGGATCTCGTCAGGCGTTCAAACTTTTGCATATCATTCAAGAATATTGTATACATACATATATATATATATATATATGTATATTTATATGTGTATATGCATATATACATACGTACATATAGAAACACTTGTTCATATACGTACATATGCTCATAATATGCATATGTATTTACACATGTTTGTACATATATATATATATATATATATTTATATATATATATATATATATATAGTCTGTACGCTATTTTGGAGAGCCTAAATTCAATTGTTACTTGCTTTTTATCAGAATTTTTTCGCTTTTTTCTGTATAATGCACTTTTGGGACCGGAGTCAACTTGGCACAGTTCGCTTGTCTTGCTGCCTGCAATAGACTACTGTGTGAAGTAAGATTCGGAGAAGTAGGAGAAGGTACTTCTTTTTGTATTATGACATGTAAATCCTTCTGAAAAAGTAAGTTTGATTGTCAGCTCTCTTCGATCATTTTTTTCATATGGCTCGTTTTCACATCTACTTTACGATTCTTAACATTTCTTGCAATCCATTCGTTTTCTCGTATTCGTCTTCCACATAGGTCCTAGAGCATTACGCTTTGGCTGCTGCCTGAGGATCCTTTTTTGTGAATGTTGTAAATGCCGATCAAATCGCTTCTCCTTGTAATTTTGGAGGTAGCCGAGCTTAGGCGCTCCTAGTATCGTTGCAAGAGGATATTGAAGGAGGCTATCGTGTTTCCGCCCATGTAAAGTAGATGAATGCGTGATATATCGTTACGGTAGAGACGTAGACCGCATGAGTTCAGATACAATTTGTCTGATCTCTCATAAGACATGTGGTGATGAGTATATAGACAAAACAGGTAAACCACTTTGTTATTGCGTCAGCGATCACCTCGATGGACAGTCGAAAAATGGACGAGTACTACTTACTGTAGGTGCAGACAGGACACAAAAGCCCAACAGAAACGACTTTGAGGAGGTACCGAGAATCTTGGAACAAGGTCAAAAACGTCGGTGCGGAAAGCCTTTGAGGCCTTTGAATGGAATTCAAGAGACTAGAAATGTTTAGAAGGGGACAGTGTCTGAACACAACCAATGATATGGCATTTCATCTAAGATTTGTTTTCTAGTGTTAGTAAGATTCGATATTCATTGTATGTAACAACACACAGGCGAAATGTATTCGCCTAAATGTATTCGGACCAGCGTTTCATTGTGCGAGACGTTGATTTGATCATGCACTGCTCGGTGTAGTTCACATAATAAGTGACTGTCTACATAATCTTTTAGATTTCTTATCTGCCTTACGAAACGACATTCGGATAGCTGTTTCTGGAGATAAAGAAGTTATTGTTGCCAGCTATGATCGATCTAAGTTGCAGCAAACGGGAACTGGTGAATTATCATTCTTAATATCTTACGATTTATTGAAAAATTTCTCTAGAGGAAATGTTTACCCATCTCGATCGATGTGGCTTAATATTCGCATCTGTCCTTATGCAGCAATGAGATGGAAAAAAGCCTTGTCTCAAAAGAACGTAGATACTTTATGCAAGATTGTCAACGTCATCTGAAAATGCATGAAGCACTGATCTCAGCCACGTAATCAAAGTAGAAGAATACTCAAGGAAGAGTGATTTTTGTGATTCTGCTTTCTTCTAAGTCTATTCTTGTTCTTGAAAAGTTTTCGAGTCTCTAAGTGAAAATATAACGGAATTTACTAGACTACATTTATTTTCGTTAAGAGAATATATATAACTTTTAACATCATACCGACTTAGAACCAACTTTGTTTAATTCATTTTTCAGGCCATTTTTCACCGTTGGCTGCATTTCACGCTGCTAGCGATCGTGTGCTGATCATGGACGTAGCGCGATTCAAGTATCCACCGCATTGGGTAAAACTTGACGAGCTTCAGAAAGCGATGTGCTCTGTTGATCCTTCCACTAAAAGAACTAGGGGTAAGTGCATACGGCGGTAATTACTGCTATGCAACACCTCGAATACAGTGACAGGCAATGCCCTGTTAAAGTTAAACGATTTAGATGTTATATGTCAAATTAAGTTTCTTCTATGTGCATTGTTGTGGTGTGCTAGACCTTCTTGTCGTACATCCAGCCATTACTCATCATCCGTGGAATAGTGGTTCAAATAAAAATTATGTGTTTTCATCAACGAAGAACACTTGGAAGAAAGCTAGCAGAAATGGACAGAGGGTTGAGATATTTGAAATATAAGACAGAGCCTAGCTTAGACGTTGCCCATAACATTAGGTTTTCAAGAAACTAATGTTGGATTACGAACTCTGTTTTCAAAATGTTGCAATTTGATTATGTTCCCTATGTTTGGAAATCAGGAAAAGATCCATGGCAATTCCGAAGGAGCTATATCTTACAGTCTACTTCTGAAAAGCGAATTTATAAAATGAAAATATTTTATCGTTGTTCTCCTAGCTAGTTCGTGTTCTTTTGGGAAGCTTTCGAGAATATATAAGTTTATCAAAGCCGATGTATCAGTCGACTTTTCAAATTTTATTAGTAAGGTTTTACTTATTAGAATACAAATTGAGGCGTTAATTACAACGTTATGTCACGTTTATCCATTCCAGGATACGTGAAGCTGCAGCTGCGTCAGAATTCACGTCCACTTATCGCATTTTCACTAAAAGCAAATCTTAACTGCAATGATATCAGTGTAAGTCATGACATAATCTTCGGATTGGCATCATTGTTTTTTTCTGTTATCCTAGTGAAAACATTGCTCTCAAATTTCATTTTTTTTTATCTAAAATCAACAAAGCCTGATGTTTTCATAGAAAGAAGCTCAATGGAATGATAAAAACAAAAGTTGAAAACTCCGAATAAATAGGTAAGAACTTGTGCAGTAATGTTTTCTAGCGAATTTGCAGCCATTGAACACAACTTTTACACATTCTTGCATAAGATATCTGTGCATTTTTGAAATATTTAGTTGACAAGTCAAGTTAGTCTCTTATTTTGGTATTTTTAGTTGTCATTTGGTTTATCAGCTAATTCTCCAATTTAATTACTTTTACCTTATCTATTCTCAACTAGAACTTTCATTTATTTCCGTTTATTTGATGAAGTGCCTCGAAGATTATAATAGGGCAAAATTCCAGTTTGTAAATGCTATTTCTTCATGGAAGGAGTTCCTGCTGTGTGACATTCTTCCAAATGAAGAGGAATTACAGGTAGTTTCAAGCACCATCAAAGTTTAGTATTTAGAAAAACGCTCGTTTATTGCTTGAAGTAAATTTTGGAGATATTATTAGCTCGTAGGGTGCACGAGAAAACGAAGAGGCTAAAGATGTGGTGCAATGACAAGCACATGATTGCCAGTGCCTTTACACAGTGACAGCATGCCTTTACAAATCGAACCTATCAATAGGCTGGAGCTAATGTTAGTGCTTGACTTGTTAAGAAGAGCTAATGCTGGCCCACAGAGATTGGCGACTGCTTGGGTTGAAGACTTTGAACGATTGAGTACAATTATCGCAAAATTTCAAGCGGAGTCAAGCCGACTAGTTCAGTGACATCTACGGATAGAACAAAATTTTTAATTGTTAGCCAAAGTCGACCACAAGATGTTAGGATATTCGTGCATGACTCACAGAAGACAACGAACCAAATGGAAAAATTTTTAGGATCGATACAATATTTCAAGTCGTAATATATAAAATAGTGAGTATTAGAGCTTAATATATTTTGTGCCCTGTTGAATAGATCAAATCGTAAGTACGCTTTTTTCTCCTAAAATAATTGGCTTATAGGTATGCTGCCGCAAATTTGATGAATGTTTTGCTCCGCATGTTTTATGCTGCAATCGAAGGAATTCTGAGGTCGACCGAGTAAGTTTTACGAAATACTTTGAAGAATTATTCACGAATACTTTGAGAAAATATCTCAGCTCGAGACTTTTGGTCCGCATGACAAAATTGGTGGAAATTACTCTTTAACAAAGACTTGAAGTTATGAATGACGAATATCCATTAAATCAAGTTTTGTTATCGAGTCGCTCACATGGGGCCATCTTTTGTGCAGGGGGGTATTTTGAGAAGCCGACTTTACCTTAGTGTTAGCATGACTACTTGATGTCTTATGCCATCCGCAAAACTTACCCGAAGCTACTCTTGTGAACCTTCTATTATCAACGTTCCAGCGCTTTTACCTTCTCTAGTGTTGCGCAGATCGCGGTCCATTGTCCACAGGCACTTGTCCTTGCGATATGAGTCTTTGTCGTCTCTGTGTTCCCTAGATAAGCAAACATGAGATTGCAAAGAGTAAGATCTTTTGAATGCAACATGTGATACAATAATGGCTGACGTTTCAGCGGTTTCGCCTTCCTCTTCAAATGTCAAATAGATTTGCAGTATACTCAGTCAAACGTTTTCATAATCTCAGCAAAAGACGTGATAAGGTTTTTGGTTTGTATTGTAAACAGCATCTTTCAGACAATGCTATTTGTTTTTTTAGTCTTTCAATTGTTCTATAGAGACCAGCTACACAATCTTGCGCCAGGGTAAAAAGGTGCCTGGCTCAGGTCATGAAAAAAACGTTGCTTAGAAAAGGCTTCAAACGAGATGGCAGTAGTGTTTTAAAAAACAGCGAACACCCTAAGACGTTGGCTTGTCAAGAGCTATTTATACGAGCGCCTATGCAGAAACAAAATTGCAGTTTATTCTGACGGGTGAGATGACTACCGCATGAATCTGGTTACGACATATTCAGCCTTTTGTGAGACATGAGGAAGCGAATATGTTGGCGTAATGGATAGGATACTCTACCTCCAAGTAGAAGGGCACTCGTTGGAAAAGTTGTGGTTAAACAAAACACTCCTTTAAGCATGCATAGGGAACAAGCAGCTGAGAAGATTTTTATGTGAAGATCAGTATCTTTTCACAGGAATATAGAAATCCTGCGCACAAAACTTTTGAAGCATTTTGGATTACCTACATAATTACTTGGATACGTGGGCAGCCTGTTTTCAGTGGTGATGCGAGTCCCAGCATAGCTTCCATTGATTTCCCTCTCGCGCAACTGTTGTCCATGGTGGTGGTCTGCTTTGAGTACGGTGCCGTACAAGAGGCCTTTCTCGTTAATGCGAACTCGTTGCCATCTGCGGATGCATATGGTTGACGTTAGCCAGAAAGACGTCTGCTCATCGTTTGCGTGGTCTTCCAAGAGGGCGCTTTCATTCCCTCAGAGTCCACTCCGGTGTTCTTTTCTGAATTATTTCCAAAATCTCGTGACAACTTCGAGGATGTGTTTCTTTCCATCACGAAAGGTCGGCGCTATATGTTAAATTGACCTTTTCAATTGAGTTAGACACTTTTCTCGCCCATGTAAAACTCTGTGGGGCTGCTCTCTAGTGATAATTGCAAGACTTAGAAGAAGCAAACGGTGGTTGTTTGAAAGAAGCTGTTACTGTGCGAACCAAAACTTTTTGTTACATGTCTCTGCTGAGGTTATGGAAGTGTTTGACTGTGAAGATTACGAGTCAATTTGGCACTCAGGCTGTGATGAAAGTGAAACTGGCGACCTTGTATCTATTCATTATGAATACGCCGGACTTTCACAATTGTCGCAGTTAATTAATAGTCGATTGTAAAAATTTGTTCCTCTCATGATGGCGAAACTTTTGAAGGACAGACTACTTGGATGGAGCAGCTTTATCCGGTGTTGTCTAGTACTGCAGAACAGATGTAGATTGAATGATTGTGCAAGTGTGGTTGCTTTTCGAGTAAGGCGTTTCGCTCCAGAAAAAATCATCCCAATGTGGCGACAGAAACCTCAGCAGAATTGAATAATTGTGGGGACAACGCGTTTTTGAAAAAAGCGCAGAGGTCGAAACTTCAGTCAAATTGAAGTTTTATGTCATCTCGTGTTCGCTTTTTACCTACGAAGATGTTGCATATAATTTTGCAGACTATGTTTTGATGAAAAGTGAATTTTGGCTATTCTTCGGCAACCTTTCTCTCTTGTCAACCCTCTAAAATTCTATATATTACTATTTTTTCAGTTTCAAGAATGCTGCCAATTTACTGAAGCATTGTCAGAAGCCTGCCGAATAGTTTTTGCGGAGCTGCGACAGACTAGCATAGGCAAATTAATCGTGAACTGCGCTGCCGCCGCACTCATGCTAGCCTGGCCTTATGAGGTTAGCCATTTCGTCCTTAACATTTAATGAGAGAGAAGTTGCACAGTGACAAGGTGCTCAAATGTTCGAGATCAGGTATCGGATGTAACGTACTTATCCTTGAATATCATTCTAGAACGTTAAATTGAAAACCTATCCATGAGGAAATAATTTTATGAATTATTTCATACCCTAATAAGCCTTTCCTGACGTCTATTATGGCGCATATAAACTATTAGACACGTGTTTCGGCTTTTCAATCTCATCAGTAACGGTGCCTTTCGGTTCAGTCAGTTCCTTGAGGATATACCCCCTATACTGATGAGGGTGAAAAGCCGAAAGACGTGTCTAGCACTATATAAGTGTCATAACAAGCCTCACGAAAGGCTTCAAATTGCTGTTAGGATGTATACTTTTTCGAGGTCTCAATGAAATTGTTGAATCACTTTATATTGGTAACTACGTGAGTAACATCAGTTGGAGAAGAATAAGTTTTTGGACACGTTTGCGCTTTTATCCTCCAATGTACTCTGCCTCACCGACATTAGTCTTCCGTGGCCTCAAGAGTGAAATTTGAAATTGAAATTGAAGCGACATTATTCAAGACATCCTAACTGTTGGTCTGATAAATTTCTGAAAAAACAACATGGTTTCCATAGTGCAACACCCTTCACTTTACTGCTTTGTCGAGCACCAAAATTATTGTACATAGGACTTTTTACGACTAATCTCCTGTAAAATCATTCGTCAAATTTTCTTAGAGATTTGAGCTCTATTGTAGCCAAATTACTCGGAACGGAGCGATAGATTGGCGAAATTGGCAAAGACGGACATCAGCACCTTCTCACCAGACACCAAAAATGAAATATGTGAGATGAATTGACATTTGATTACAGTACAACATGCTGGGATCAGTAAGATAATGGAATTTCATCAAAGATATTTCAGCGCTTCTATCTACTCAGCTATTTATTCTAATGGAATGCTTGCTAACTTCATCGTCATCAGAGAAATTGAATCAGATGTCGGCAAAATGTTTTGTTTAGAAGTCAAATTGTAGTGGCGAACGTGATGTATTGTGATGCATTGTATTTTTCACTTTGGCAAAGTTTGACTTTTTGTTTCAATTTTTTGCGATGATCTGCGGATTACCTACTTTGATACACGGTGATCCCGATGTAATCCGAAATGGTACTTCCGTTACTACGAAATGAACCATATAGTAAAACTTGACTATTTTCATAATTGAGGAGAGCGTTATGTCATACGATGAAAGACGATGAAAAAGAAAACTATTAGTGATCATCAGAGCCTTAGAGGTTAAGAAGTGTGGTATTTGTTTCCATTTGAATCCATAAGTCACCTGACTGTTTAGCTAAGCCGAAAACATCATCTGTCCTACCCTTTGTAGTGTACATTGTTGACTGACTCGAAGAAAAGCCAGTCAGTATCCCATTTGTCCCCATATAGTCAAGAGTATCGCGGTGCGTCCTTCTTGTTTTAGTGACTAGGTGAACTCTTTTGAGAGATTCGTTATTTTTTTTAGTTATCTTGCTTTGCGTTTAGCATCGCGGAGAATTCGATTGGTAACAGTTTTTGTCCATCACTTGTCATCAAAGCATATGACTTGTCTGACGCATCTTACTTTTGGTAACCTAACGTGTAGATCGTCTTTGATTCTCGACCGTTGACATAATTTGAGGCATTGAATTCTCTCTCATTTTTGAGAATCGAAATACTCCTAGCATCGACCTTTCGGCTGCGCGTTCTATAATGCTGGTGATCGTTCATTTTTCTTAGGTGGCATCGAATTTCTGACAGATATGTTATGATAGGAATAGTCGTGGAGTTCAAAAATTGGGAATGGAGGGGTTCAGTCTATGTCCTCTTCAAGGCATCCTCGATGATCTCGAAAGCTGTCCAAGTCGCTCATTTCTCTGCTACACCGTGTAGTTAGAACGCTCATCACGCTGAGTCCACATCTCAAGTGGATACTGTTGGATCATTCAATTATATTCATTCTGTTGAACGCAAATGGGATTATCAATAACAAATTCGTTTCCCGTAAACATCGTTTTTGGAAGACTTGGCCTAGATCAATTTTGACAGAGAATATATGTTTTGCCTAACCAATGCTTCGTGTTATAAGAAAGCAAAGATGTTCACTAAGTTCACTCTGCCACCATCTCGAGAAGCCACATGATCGATATGACTTGTCAATCTTTTTAGATTTAATCTGAACTAACAGCAGGATTACCGTTCTCATCGATTCAACAAGGTTTTCCTGAAGCATGTAAAGTGCTGCAGCAGATTCATAAAAGAGAGAGCAAAACTAATTCTCTTTGTTCACAAAAAAGGGCAGAACAGTGTGGACGACATTTCAGCCAAATGTTGAACTCTTAGTAAAACGCTATTTGTATTAGTAATGATTCTATTGCATTGCCTTATAAGCAATCAAAAATGTTAGCAGTATGCGACAAATATGACAAATCACCATAGTAATTGTTCTACATATTCACATCATAAAATGCAGTAACATCGAAAAACTTGAAAGGCAATGTTAGTATAGTCGAATAGTCTGAGCAGAAATCGGCATGAAGCGGTTCATAGCATTGGTGTCTCATCACTCTGTTAAGAATAATATTACAACCAAACGAAAATTAGTACGTTTTTGAGCTTTTGGAAGAGGAAAAGATTTGATAGGCATCAACAGCAGTACTACTTGTATTCAAATGATGCAATTGTAAAGCAAATGAAAATTTGTTCCTATCAAATTTTCTTTAGATGATGAGACGACAGAATGCTTCCTTTGAGGCGTGAGACGTAGTAATGGAAAAATTTTTAAGACATCATTAATTCTTTTTAAATCCTTGTATTCGTGCTAAGGATGATCATTTGAGTGCTTAAATGTTTTCAGATAGTTTTTTTTTTCACCACCACCGCCGTTCAGCCATTAATGCGCATACTTTTCCTAAATCACTGCTATTTAGCAAACTTGCAAGAGAATTTCTCTGTTCACCATCTTATTAGAGACTATCATCATTAGTCGTTTCATCGAACTACACGAGTTCAAGTAGTATAGAGAAATGATTCACTGAAGAAGCAGTGAGGACGTTTTTGTCAGAACATCAACGGCTAATTATCTGTTTTATTGAATTGTTCACAGAATACTGGATCTAGATGATACAAGCACATCAATAAATCTTGTGCATAATTCTGAAACCTTTAGATCTTCATTGACATCGTCGGCTCACAGTAAGTCAAAATATTATAAAAATACGCGATTGCTGATGAGCTACGAAACTATGACTACGTAGCAGATTGGATGTCATCGTTCTGGACAAAGCATATTTATACAATAAAATGACTACTGGATGCAAAACAGGTATCAGAAAGTGCGATTTTCCAAGCAGATCAACGATTCTCCCGGTTCGATGAACGCTTCTCAAAAGCTTCGAAACATTGAATGTCGCTGTAGTATTCGTCCACGAAGGATCGAAATTTACTGAGCACTTCGTTGAAGGGGAATTCACCCAGCACCTGTAATTTGACATTTCTGATGTTATGTTCGAGCAAACTACCACTGTGATAATACGCATTGATTGAATTTGCGCTTGTCAATCAGTGGTAAAACAGTACATGCGGTGAATAGAGTGAATTGTTTTGAAACACTTCATACCATATAAACAATATGGTGTCATCATCGCTCTCGACCTTTCATGATCATGTGTAGAGATTTCGGCATACACTTCGATCGATCATCTCAATTCTAATTATCAAAGTCTGCTCTATTTTACCCGCCGCCGGGTCTTGACTGATTGATAAGAAATGATGATGTTTTGCCAAGATTTGACTGAGCGGTACAGAATGCGTTGACAGTTACCAATTGGCCAATAATTTTCCGCAGCTCTTGTAACGAAACACTTAGAGTCATATCGGTCACAACTGCGAAAAGTAGTATCGTTTAGAGACCACTTTCTGTCAATAAATGAGTTTTTGTTCCAAAAGTTTTTATATGATGCCTCACAATAGTGCTTGATAGCCATTTCACTGACTAGAAAATATACAGAGAATTTTTGTGCGCCAAAATAAGATCGCAGAATAAGGAGCTTCATAGATGTTACATCAGTCACAATGCCTCTCATTCATAGTCTCTGTAGAGGCTACGTTATTACGTAAGTGTTAAGATATATAACAAAGCACTTCCTACTGTGTTGCTGCTCCAACAAAATCTTCCTTTCTTTTCTTAGCTTGGTTCCCTGGATTAATCTCATTTTACTACTCAAAATAAACTACCATTACTTACATGACTGTTCCTCGTACGTATGTTCACTGTTCCATGCGCAGATTCGCTTTCCCCCACACCACCAAAATGAAGGTGCATGTGGACTCCAGCGCTGTTCTTATCCGTTCATTAAGAGACCCGATGCACTCACAGTCAGCCTTGACCTAAAGATATTTGAAAAAAATATTCAATTACCGAGAAAGAGTAATCAAGGTGGCGATGAGTACTTTGAAATTCGCATCCAGTAGTTCTTCTACTACTTTACGCGCATACGGTACCGATGGAGCCGACACTGGGATCACTGACACCTAAATAAAATGCAATTGTAGAAAAAAATGAGTGAAGCAATAGTAGAGCTTTGGAGAAAAGCGAACGCAAGTGAAAGATTGTTGAGCATATAGAAAAAAATTGATTAATACTAAAGCAGGCAATCGATGAAGTGGTTATTGGATTTGTTAAATGAAAGATGGGACAGTTTCAAATTCAATAAGAACTAAGCGAAAGTGATGGAAGAGTGAATGGATGTTTTGTGGCTTCTGTTCCTACTTGACGTCTCAGTACACTAATTCAGCAGGACGGTCATCGAAGGCGTTATTGGAAAATGATTTGATCTCAGTGCAAACAACTAGACCCAACCTGTAGGGGCGATAGCCAAAACGGCCACAGTCCCAGACATTTTGTGTTTATGATCCCCAGAAATATCTCTACTGGAGCCATCACAGCTCGATGAATTAGAACCGGTCGAAGCAGCCGTTCATCCTCACTGGAAATACAGGCATAAAGGATCTGCTTGTTCAATTATCTTTACCTAGTTCAGCTTTTATATAATAAGATATTTATTCTTCACAGTCCCTACGAATTCCTTCACCTCTCGCACATTATTCACTGTAGTTCAACGCTTCCGAAATCTGCGGTCTCAACTGTTCTGGGAATTGTGAAATATTGACGATGCATAAATATTCTTGTAAGCCTGGGATAACCCTATTAAAGCGTTATTTGCTCTTCAACGTATATAGTTGCTGTCATATATGGACCGTGAGGGAGTTTCTGCCTTGCGGCTAGAACTTTTCTGGGTGATAGTGATTGCTCTATGTGTATCTTGTCCTGCTATTAGCTAATCGAAGGAAAATTTGAGCATGGTGCATCAGAATGGATCCCATTTACTGCACTGAATTGCCATCTTTATATTGTTACAAGACGATAAACATGTCAACATTCGAATTGAAAGGTTTCGAATGCACTGGTTGAAATGACCAAGCATAACCGATCTTATCTCACCTAATTCAAGAATGATGTTGTAAAAATCAACAAGTCCAATTAAGGGCACTAGCTGTTTTCAGACTTTACACAAAATGAAGCAAAAAGTCAACATCTAAGATTGTTAAGTGATGTGCAAGAGATTCTTCTCCAGACGCGAGTTGAACTCACGTTTCACTCATACCGGGGACGAGTGCTATCACTACACGACAGTGATCAATTCTTTGCTACCATATTTGTTTGATATAAACTATCCAGGCTGCAGCAGTCGACAATAAACGTTTTTGGTCTGTTAAGCACATTTGATAATAATCCCACTCAAGCTCAGGGTTATTGGTGTTCTATGAGCTATCAGAGTTTTATTCCTATTTAACATCGTTATAATGATCTAATTATACATCAAAAACTGTTGAATGGTATGTAAAGCATTCAATGTGGCCAAACGCGTTAAGGATTAATTTCTAACAGTTTTAATAGTTTGTATCGAGGAAAGAGTTATGGTGGAGCCGTGGCCTCGGTAGCGCAGCAGTGACACGCACCTTAGATTGGATGGATCCGGTTGAATTGCCGCGTTGGGTCGAACGTCTTGCATATCGCTCAAAAGTTTTAGAGGCATGATTAGAGCAGTATAATACTGCCATAAAGCAGTAACAAAAAATTTGCGCAGGTTACACGGCACGACAACAATTTATTGCCCTCTATCTTAGTTTACGTGGCGATTCTTCGTTTTTCTCGTCACTCACCTTACATAAGTGAGGTTGAAACGCTCCGGCAATTCAAAGTCCAGCTGAATCCAACCATGTAAATGGAAACGACCATGTGGATCTCGCATTACAATATTAATCTAAATGAAAATGTCGAAAAACCAATGACTAGTTTTCGACAATGAAAAGTGTTGAAACTTTACTCTTGGACCATAATGAGGTGCAGTTCCCGTGTTCACCTTTAGGGCACTGCAGTCTCCTCCAAGTATTTCTCTTAGCGCTTCTTCGGTATCGTTCCAATTCTGAAGCTGCCCCTATGAAGTTAAGAAAAGACTAAACATAGTTGCTTTCTTTTTCTTCATCAAACAGCTATCACTAACGAAGTTTCCAGTGTATGTTATTGGTTTTTACTCAAATTCATCTACTTATCGTAAATGGATTGCCGCCTCACCATGAGTGGGTGTGGTCCTGTTTTAGTATAGATTCACGAAAGGAATATTTCGTTTTTCCAGCTTAGTCACCCACACTCCTGTAAATTCTTCTAAGGGTACAGCCAGCAGTAGAAGTATGTCACAGCAGACCATTCCAAGCTACCTTTGGATGAGTCATCTGTCACATGCTCCACCAACCTCGAGTGAACAAAGGATCTCGTAAAGAAACTGTGATGTCTTATAAATCTACCTAGCAAGTAAAGTAAACGGGGCTACTTTGATTCGAGACTTTGAAGGATAGAAATTTCTGGTAAATGCACGATTATCCGCAAACGTTGCGTGCTTAAAAAAGTATTAACTGTGGTTGTTTCCATATCGAGACTGGAAGATCGTGTTGAGAGCTCGAGCTCTATCTCGAATTTCACTATTCGATCGTAGAACGACGATACAAACTCGAAGGTCTCCTAAATTTTATACTCTCAATTCTACATTCGTCAACTTCATAAATGCTGGCGCTTTTTTATTTCAAAAAGTATCAGAAAATGTTTCGAAATGATGTAGCACTGGACAAGTTACATATTTACGAAAAAATGTTTTATTAAAAGTTTTTACAAAATCTCACTTTGACTTCTTGACCGATTTGGTCGGGCCGGCAAAATATATGAGAATCGTCTTCGATGAAACGATATGTGTACGGTGTTGGTAATGGGTAACTCAACGCATTAGTTCTAAAAATTTGAATTAGTGGGATAGATCTTACTTTAACAAGTAGGGAGTGTTCAAAACATCTAAAGAAGTCTTCCGTACATTAATTTTATACAGTGGTTCCAATTAACTGATGTGATTCTAACTTGTTTTCAATTATTTTTCGGCTTACGTGACCTCGACTGCGAGAGCAGCCTATCTGGTTCAAGCAACCAACTGCCTAATAATTTCTTCCAACTACTATTTTTTCTATTTTATCCTATATTTACATTTTTGGTAATTTCTGAGACGATGTTAATTCCTTCGTAATTGGTCCTAGATGTGCTCTTTTACAAATTCGGATCATCTTCATTTTTCTGGGGCCTTGACTTCAATATTGAAATGTGCGAAAAAGAATAATTGATGTATAGAACAACGCTGAACAGACTATAACTGGGAAAAACCTGGTCGCAAAGAAATTTCAGTTCATTGTTATAACATTTTTCTGAGACTAAATGTAATGCTGCTTCGCATTTGGTACCTGTTGACGGCGTCATAATCGGCGTATCTAATGGGCAATTCGACGTAAGATGGCGTCCGATGTCCGTAGAAAAGACAGTGTCCCGAACAGTTCGCGGTCAGCGTTTCACTTCTCTCCGCCTCAATCCTTAACATCAAAAATTTTTTTGAGTATCTAAAACACGAGAGGTTCACCAATACCTAGGAATTTCTTGTGAGAAATGCTGATATCGACCGCATGGTGCCCATAGCGAAGCGCCTAGCATGTTGGGTGTTACGGCCTAAAATTTTCTCCAATCATCAGTTTGTAAATCATTTCATTCGAAATTATTTCTAACGGTGGGCACCCGTAGCTTAAGATACATAGCATCAGTCCTCCACTGATATTTGTTTAATGATTCTAGTTTTTTTTTTGAAGTACAGCTGACATGACAAATATGCTTTTACCCCTTTGAGAACTAGCGCTGATAGGCAGGTGGCGTCAGACCGTCGCTTACGCGCATTTCTACAGGGCAGCAACTACTTCTCTGTGCGAGAATGTCGTACGGTCTGCCTCTGCGTTCCGACGAGCGTCTTCATTCTCACGACACGAGACGCCGCCGTTACAGTAGAACGTGAGAAATTTGAGAGTGAGAACAAAGGCAGAGAGCACGCCTTGAATATGAACAACCAGTTCCTTTGAGTAAGTCAAAGAAAATGACAAGGTTATGCAACAATTATAAAGCAGGACTGCTTGTCAGAAATGATTCTACAGATTGTAATACAATGAATATCGTTATCATTATCACTACCATTATCATTAGCCCGACAATTACCATTATCGCTATCGTTATCATTCCATTATCGTTATCATTTATCGATGTGGTTTTCTCTTTGAAAGATGAGAAGAGTGGATAGAATATGGAGGATATAGACGTTCTTTCCAATAAGATATCTTTGCAGAAGCTTTTCCAATGAAATTCCATTTTATGCTAACAATGCTCCCTCAGAACCTAGGTTCGTCTTCTCTCATCCATTATGCTATATGCGCCTGTATTTCCATGAGATACACCGTCTTTCCCAGGAGGCGCGGAGCTGCCATCACAGTAGCTAAGTGATATGTGGTGTCGCACGGCGTGTGACGAAACGTCCCCATGATCCTCAAAAGGTCAAATGGTATTCCAAAGGAAAACTTCTACTCTCGCGGTAGACCATTCAGCACTCAAGCTATAAATCGAAATTGAGCGAAAGAAAACAAATCTTTTCTCTCAAACTCATTATTTGAATAAGCTGATTATTAGTAAAAAATTTCAATTCTTAGAGAATTCAAAAACAGCAGCAGCTGTGAAGTCTCTATAAAGGGAGATTCTGAAGTGATGGAGTCCTGTTTGTTGAGCAATTTTCGATGAAATCACCTTCTAGAAGGACATCATTTGCTGTTTTATAATTTCTTTTTTTGCTAGCAACTCAGAATCTCAGCAATTACCGCTCTAAGTGACCGACAAACTGATGTTCCTAGTTGCTAAACTATAGAGAAAGAGAGGTGTTTCCGGAGAACAGTTAGCAAATTTAAGAATGCACTAGACATTGTTGTTTTAGAGCAACAGTAATTTGACAGATTAGATCAGCTCCCTCTGATTACTTTTTTGCCAAAACAGTAGGAAATAAAAGTTGTTAGTAGGTGATCAACTGTAAAAATATGTCTTCAATAGCTCATCAGCCTGATTTATGAATATCAGGTTTTTGATCGCGTCATAGACATATAATTCTAGTCCATGTCTTCATATTACAGTTGCTATTGCCATTTTATAATTTTTCTTAGATTTGCAAAGACAGAGCAAGTTTGTGAAAGTAGAATGAATGACTTACTCCAGTCTTCCAACTGTATTGTATGAAACTACGAGAGCACAAGTTTTGGCAGTTGCACCAACCTCACGAAAGTTACGCTCTGAGTACTCAGATGTAATGAGTTCCATAAGC
This sequence comes from Parelaphostrongylus tenuis, assembly GCA_019055375.1. Classification (NCBI taxonomy): domain Eukaryota; kingdom Metazoa; phylum Nematoda; class Chromadorea; order Rhabditida; family Metastrongylidae; genus Parelaphostrongylus; species Parelaphostrongylus tenuis. Next base: position 47,515 of record JAHQIW010007200.1, read on the forward strand.
AAGTTGTGGACGTGACTGTGTTTTGATCCGAAGTGTGACAACATTGATGTGGACGGGTCGAAAGAAAAGCCTTCATCGAAGTGTGTGCGACCAGCCGTTGCCCTCTTAAACAGAGTTGTCACGTTAACACCAGAGAGATTATTAAAAATGCTAATCATAGAAATAATAGGGAGCTAAGTAAATATTTAGGAAAAATCGGGTGACCATGATGAAACCTTTCTGAGGAGAATTAGTCCAATCAAAATAGCGGTACGCCTTTCCGCGGAGTAGTGCCAACGAAACCCATTTTCAATACTCCGAATAATATAGTTAGAGCGCATTGTATCTAACTTTGATTAAAATGGCACGCGCAGTAATATGGTTGAAGGTGTCGTGTTAGAAACATGCAGCTTTTGCATCTATCTCGCGCCCTGAGCTCAATGACCCACCTTCATCCCTCTTTCGATCTTTTTAATAGTCAGTTCTTTCGAGAGCTGGCTCTCCCTATAGAGACACATCAAAGACGAACGTTTCACACTCTATGTCAAGTGTAATATTTCACCTAACACGGAGAGTTGTACACTCGATTGTTCTTTGGCTTTTATTTTTATCATATTATACTTTTATTTCGAGCGTTGACTGACTGCTAAAAAGACTAAAAAAATTGACTAATAAAAAGATCGAGTGACTGACGTGCCTCTAAGGAAGAAACACGTGTATCAGGCTGTACAAGAGCCCTTACCACACCACATGACATGTTGGCTCAGATAATAATGAAAGGATCTATTGAAACTTGAGCGCGGTCTTAATAATAAACTCGCAATAATGGTATCCTACTTTACCGCTTATATTTCTTGCTTAGAAGATGAATTAACATTGAATAACACAAAGAGGCTAGCCATAGGAGGAAATAGTGATTTCCGGTGAAGACGCAGCACGCTTTTTGAACCTTTTCGCAAGCTATATACTTAGATTCCATATTCTGCTAGCAAGAGTGGAAGAATGCCGGCAGTTCTGCAACGGCTCAATCACGAATTCAGTTTGATCGCGTCATAACAGCATAAATCGAAGTGTTGAACTGATTACTATATCATTTATTTATTATCACCTCTCTTAACGTGTATTGTTGTGAAGTAGTAAGTGTAATTTTTTGTAATAAGAAGATTTGTTCCGTTCAAAGGGTACCGTCATTGCATAGACGTCATCGATATGAATATTGTCGCGGATAGTATACATTTGAAAAATAACGTACCTGCCTCTGACACCAGTCGGTGTATTGTTTGAGACTAGGATACGATTCTCCGTAGCTTTTTTGATTTTGTTTTGGTGTACTGCTCAGAAATGTCGGAGAGTTATTGTGGTCTCCATCGGTTTGACGACGCGGGAGCATTCCTTGAAATGCAAGAGGGACAAGAAGAATATAGCTGAGTACGCTTGAATGACCGTTCTGAGGTTTCCAGAATCGACAATGAACCACACCATTTCTTCATCGACGGTGATATATCACAACTACAAACATTTATCAGCTTATCATTTCTAAACATTCACTGCTTTCAATTTTGTGATACGTCTTAAGTCTTGCAGGTGATGTAGATGCTAGTGACGATTAGCATCAACGGCATGGACGTTGAACAATCTATCGCTATATTTTTTTGAGGCATTTCTTAAAGCTATCGTTCATTTGCGATAGCCACGCTATAAATTCGTGTTCAGTCTTCAGCCATCAATGCAGACATTGTGAATGGTCATCACTGTCGTCTATTTCTACATTCTCAACGACCTTAATCAATGCACAACTTCGAAATCACTTCTTGGAGATCTCTCTTTAACTGAGCAGATTTATGAGATTTTTTATACGAGCTCCGTCGTAACTCCACCATTAATCAATGATTCGCTGAATCCTTGATGAACAAACACAAAGTTGTAGAACTGTTTAGTCATATCATAACATTCGTTTCGAGTGTTTTCTTAAGACCACAGCTAAAAATTCAGTATGCCTTGCAATCATTTTTGAGCCACGCATGTCAGTGGTCTGTCAATGAGGGCTGACTTATAGAGTCCGATACACGTGTTTCGATCTTGCGATCTCGTCTATCGGGCAGTTACCCTTTCTCGTCTTTTGCTAATCTCTGTGTGTGCTCCAGTCCCCACACTAAGAGTTAGCGACGACGAACGCTTTACACTCTATGTCCAGTGAAAAACTGACCAAACACAGATTGTTGTACACTTGATTGCTCGTGGCTAGTGTATCGGGCTCTATAAGTCGGCCCTCATTGACAGACCACTGACATGCGTATCTGAAAAGAGATTACAAGTCATGTTTAGTCATAAATTTAAAAATTCAACAGACTGAAGCTCTCCCAAAGCTTAAAATGACTGGGTTGCATGCATAAGTCTGAAAAATTTTTCGCTAAATCCGGTGGATCAAAAATAAGGGGGTAGATATCAACCTCTTTGGAAACAAAGTGGCTTTTCTTCCAATTCGACAGTTTTCTATGAGTCTTTCACTGGATATTCCACGGAAGGAGCAACTGCACAGAGTCCACGTGGCTGCGTAATGCACCTCTTTTACATCAAAATATCGGTCTTATTTATCACGAGTGATAACAAACCATTTTTTTCTTCGCAATAATTTGGAATCCTTGAGGATGTCCAGAACACTTGGAGAGCCTCGTGCGTTCAAGTTTTAAGTCCCTCTGCGTTGAAGTAACTTCCACTTCAAGTTCTTCTCCAGGGTCTCCGTGCCTTGTGCGTACCTTTGAGTTGATTGGAAATGTTTTTACCAATTAGGCGCTCTTCCATAGTAACGCAAAGTATTGCATCAGTTTAGCCAATGTATGTGGACAATAACGCTTAACAAAAAATCGAGTGAATCGGACTCGAACTCGTACAACTATCGTCTCTGGCGTTAGAGTACATTATGCAGCTTTGTGAACATGCGATCAGATGAGAGCCCGAACTAGTTGGTATCTGAAAGCATTCATTGATACTTCAACAGGTGCAGCGATTTCTTTGAAATTCCTCTTCTCAAACAACGTTTTGTATCTGTGACTGTTCTTTGAAATTAATGGCAAGATAAGCGCCATCTTATCCTTTAGAAATTATCGCCTGGGAAAGTGAAAAATTTTCTCTGAATAATCCTTAGGAGATATACTTCTGTAGTCACTGGAAATGCCTAATTGCTGCGTTAGCTTCAGGAATTCTTACTTCTTTTCCTACAGTAGTGACCTTGTTCACAACTGTTGATTATGCAAGACATGTGTCTCACAAACGCTCTTTATTGTATGTGAGAGTGGAGATGAGAGATAATAACCCTTTGAGGATCATATGGTGTGTTTTGTATCTTGGTGCCGCAACGTAAAATCTCACTCAGCTGCTGTAATGGCGGCATCGTGTCTTGTGGGAGGGCCACGGCGCGACGTCGCCTGCCTATAAACGCTGGTCCTCAAAGAGACAAGCTACTAGTAATGAACATGCGAGATTATGAGTAAATATCAGTGTTGTTGCATTACAGTCGTCCTTTCAAATTCCATCCCAAACCCGTTGACGGTTGATTGCTGGCGGCTTCAATTGTTCGTATTGAAGAAAGAGTGCTGGCAAAAGCGGTGGGACCTTTTCGCATATTTCTTAGTGCACAATAGAATTTTCCCAGTTGATATCCTGCATAGCATCCACATCAGATAAGTTATCGATAGTACCTAGGACAAATATAAGAAAAGAGCTCTGTTTATTAAAAATCAATTCACTGAAATCTCCATAAAGCTCATGCAGGCCAATCAAGGCTCCCTGTATGACTACATAAAACGCACATCGTCCGTTATATGCTAACATTGTGGAATAAAAAGTGAGAACAAGCATGAAAGATGCTGGAATGGAACTGCAGACAATCTTTACTAATCTTCCTACTACAAAATAATGCATCACACCGATAAAAAGCAGGTACCTCTTCCTAACATTGGATATCAATTACAAGGTTCTTTCCATAAATTCCCAAAAATTCAATCAATACTGTCCCTCTTCTTTTTCCTACTTCCCACTTTATAATCAAAATGTTTTACCTACTAGGTTTATTTTTTGAATCAACCAGTCTATTCGCATGCTATTGACGGTTTGACTGCTAGCGATTTAGCGCGGTGGAACAAATTGAAGCGTTCTGTAAGAGTGATAGCCTGTTACTGTGTCTCTCCGTCGTCTTGGAATTCCTCAGTCGCTACGTCTTGAACAGGATTGATTGAACACTGGACGAACGATATCCATGCGAGCAAGTACGGTTTCGAAGACGATTTAGTACTATAGACCATATCGAAATGATAACAAGACTCACTGAGGCTTTATGAGAGTACAAGAGACAGCTCTGCTTTACTCTAGTCTTTTTGAAGAAGTTTCTCGATTCAGAAACAAAAGCAGTTAAAAAGACTCTGGGCAGTCAGGGCACCCCTACTCAGTGATATGAGCTTTTCTCAAGGAGTGTTCCTCTGATACCACCTCAAAATTCAATATACCTGATAATTATTTTTAAGCCAACATATCATGTGGTCTTTTATGGGCAACTTATAGAGCTCGATACAAGTGTTTCGGCCTTGACAGCCTTACCAATCGAGCGGTAACCTTTCTTAGCTAATCCTCTTGGGAATCCCTTCAACTCTTGTATAGAGTGCACTTGAAACGAACGGTATAATATTTCGAAAATTCCAGCCATGGGCAATCGAGTGTGAAACACTGCCGATGTATTGGTTTATCTCATTTCACCGCGCGTGTAAATCGTTTCTCGTCCGTACCCTATATAGGAGGATGTAGGGACATCCATGAGGATTGGCTAAGACGAAAGGTACTACCCTACTGATGAGGCTGCCAAGGACGAAACACGGGTATCGAGCTCTTAAAGTTGCCTATAAAAGACCACTCGATATGTTGGCTCAAAAATAATTATCAGATATGTATAGAAAGAAGTTTGACAAGGCGATATCATCTCGTCAAAATTATCACTGCACCCCTTCAAATCGTCATGCGAATATTGACCGACGGCCGACAACACCATAGTGGTTTCGCTGATGCCCTTAGTTCCTATAAAATCAAGCATTAGCCAGGCGGAACGGATGCTGACCGATTTTGAAAAAACACATGAAAAAATGGGTCCTCACTGAATTTAACGCAAATGATATGTATGATGGAAGAAGTGGTTCTGAATGCTCCATTTACGCTCAATGCTCAATAGAACGAATGGTCTAGTTACGTATATATAGGTAAAGCAGTCAACATAACAAGCGGCCTAGCTCCAAAGTTGAGCACGATTAATCGAGCGGTTTGTGAACGTTCAAGAGCATTGAAAATGTAGTAAAGAGGACAAATATTCTGCCCCAAAGTATGCTGCCCAAAGCGTGCCGTTACGTAAGTGGGATGGAAGATCACTTGGCGTTCTTGAACACGCTCTTTAAAGGTTGATGATAGGAGTATTCTGCAAGTCACAAGTGAGAGAAAGGATTCCGAGTGCTACCCTAAGTTGACCATCAAAAGTCAAGGATGCCGCTCGATACGCCAGACTATCGACGATAAGGTAGGCCAGACACGTAATGAGATTCAAGAGCGCGATGGACGAGAGCCGTTACCGACTAGATTCTTCAAAATCTCAGGCGTAGCACAGGAAGACCGCTGACCTGACGGTTCGGTTCCGATTTACGATTTTTTGAATTTGCGAAAGATCAAGGAAAAAGATATGATGCTAGTAAATGTTTGCAGCAAGGAGGACCCAACGGATTTTTCTTGCACGCGTTAAGAGAAATTGTAAGTTATCCTTGTGCCCGCTCAGGTCAGGCGACGATCATCGCTGTGACACGTGATACAGGCAAGCGCGTCTGTCTCCAGACATGTCTCGAAAGGCTTGAAAAGGTTCGTGGTCTTGAAGGGTGCTACGAATCTGTCGCATGAATCGTATAAGTACCTCGCCATTATGCAGTCGCTCTCTGATGACCTTCAATCTTTCTCATTATCATTGATATCATTAATTTCAGCGTAAGGTAGCATTTACCCGTCTGCATTGCATTATGATTCGCTTAGCCGAAACATGTTCGTGATACCTAGTGTCTTTACTGCTTTTTTTTCGCAGTGTTATTATGTTTCATGTAAGCCCAAGAGAAATGAGTGCTGAGCAAAAACACGACTTCAGGCGGGAATAAAATCCGCATTTCATCCATACCGAGGAAGCGTGCTAGCATTACACCACCGAAGTACGTTCTCACCACCACTCATTCTTCAATTTCCCCAAATTAGCTATCAACCCCAACCTTAAACAGGTCTGGTCGGCTATACGATTTCGCTTTATAAACCTAGTTGAGCTGACAGTCATGTGATACGTAACTCTCCTGAAATCTAGTGTTTTTACTACTTTTCTCCATGGCAGTAAAAAAGCAATAAAAAGAACTAAATTTTTCTCCATAACACTGCGGAAATAAGCAGTAAAACACTAGATCTAACGAGTATCACGTACCACATGGCTGTAAGCTCAACTGAGTTTATAAAGCGAAGTCGCATACCAGACGAAATCTGTCAAAGCTTGGTGGCTGATAGCTATCATAGAGGTATTGAAAATAAGCGGTAGTGCGAGTGTACCTTGGTGGCGTAGTGGTAGCACGCGTCCCCGGTATGGATGAAACGCGGGTTCGGCTCCAGTTTGAGGTCGTGCTTTTTACTCACCAATCCTCTCGAACATTTTCAAAAAAGTTTTTTGAACCATTCAAGAAAATTTTGTTAATAGCCAATAGCCAAAAAACTCCTGTGATATAGAAGTTTAAGATTTTACTCTACGGTAGAAATTATTTGAATAAAATTGCTGTATCGGCAAGTAGTTGAGGAAACATCTTTTAAGCCTCAGAGTACTATGTCCACTGAGAATTCAGATAAAAAGTAAAAATTTTACAACTGATGTGCTTGATGGTTCCTCACTTCCTATCATACACAGCATAAAATGTACGATCTCAGCTACTTCTATATGGTCACCTCACTGACACAGATGACCAATCGCTCATAACTGTAGTCTGTTGTCATTGGCCTTAGCTGTCAATTGACGATCCATATAACACTAAGTACAGCTTTTTAGTGATAGTCCTATGTCCTGAAAGTTTGCTCCAAACACTAAGTGCCATCCATTACTGTTTCAGTATGAGCAACAATTTTCTAGAGTTTATGACTAAGCATTTCCGCCACCTGAAAAAAGCCTACTCACGTACTTAGATGTTCTTACTTGCGCGGTGTGCTAGTCCACTACTTTCCTTTCAATTCGTTTCCTTTGTTTTGTAACTGTTATTCGTAGGAATGGTAGCGTGACCATGCAGATTCAGCCGTAACATGATGATCTGTAGACTTCTTCGTGCTTGGACGTCCTAACGTCGTTACCATACGCAGTTGCTCGCTTGTTAGTACGAGAAGGTCATTGTCATATGTTATTCCACAACAACATCTAACAGTGAACTTCGTAGACGATATTTCGCTATGAAAAAGTAGTCTCTAGTTCGAACCATCGTAAATTGAATAAGACTCACACCTTGTCTCTAATGTTTCGACATGGGAGGGTGCACCTTTTGAGTGAGGTATGGACTTTTGAAGTGCAAAATGATGGCGTACTTCTTCACCACCATTAGCGCAATGGTGAGGAGTGCTCTACGACACACGCGCGGCCGATGGATCACTCCAGTGCCCAATGGCTAGCACAGATTCCATCACTTCGCGCCGGCGAATTGGTAACAGTTTTATGAAATGATAGCAGCACTGACTTGATACATCGGTATGCCACCGTTAGTCATTCAAAAGGCCGCACGCATGTGCATTAAATCAGCACTTTCAATTTTGAATCATGAAGTGAAGTACATGTTGTATCACTCTGGGATTATTCAACGCCAAGAGCTTTATATCTCATTCTTCATTAGAGTATTTCTTCATTTCTTGAAACAGGCGAAGAAGCGTACTGTTGCTCGAGTTGTAGTCAAACAATCATGAGTTACCAGATTCTAGTTGGTTATCAAACTTGGAACTTAGGGCCTTCTAAGTGTTCTAAATGTCTAAATCCTACAAAAGATTTAGTAAGAAACATAGAAAAGCTGCTTTGTTAGCTTTTTTCGTAGAGATAGCTTGATGATTATATCATGGTTATGGAAAACAAACACATTCATGTTTCATTGATGAACGCTTGATTATAATTCTGTACGATTCTTAGTGATCAACACGATTCAATAGATTGATTATTTGTGTCATAACTTCATCATATATATGTCTTCTGTCCCGTTTCTTATCAATTCATCAGCAGTGGACTTCTTGCTTGATTCTTTTGAAGGTGATTCCTTCGATGCTGATTCTTTCGAAGCTGTTTCTTCTGAAGGTAATTCTTTTGAAGCTGTTTATTTTGAAGGTAATTTTTCGATTTCCTTTGACTGATACTATTCTTTTGTTCACGCATCAAATCCGGATTCATGGCGACGCCTTCGTTTTTGGCTGCTAACTGACGCTGAGCCGAACCCTCATAGTGGTCTCAAAGTTTTGCACGATAAGCAATGAGCACTTTCATCGGGGCTATCATTGCCAAATTCATTAGTATCGCCAGTACAAATAGACGAAACTTGGCGACATCACTGAAACACGAATTTCCTGCTATTAGTTGAAATCAGTTTTGAATGTAATTAGTGATCATCAAGGAAAGTCTTCACCATATTAATATCTACAAGTATAGTGATCATTTCACAGATGCGACACGGTTATGCGATTTAGCCGTCGCTTCAACGCTACCAATTATAAGGTCACAAAAATGTTCTTTAATCTAGCACTCACAGGATGGTCCTTGCTTCGACGTTCGTACTCCTCCTAAATGACAGTAGTTTAGTGATTTATCAATTCAATTTAAATTTGAGTGATACTGACCAGCGTCTCCTTCCTCCGTCGCTCTTTTTCTCCTGAAAAAATGTGTTCTTAATTCAAAGAAAACTCGTAGTTGAGATTATTTAGGTCCTTATAGAAATGGGACCCATCTACAGGAAGTTTTTGCAAGGAACATGTCAACGTTACTGGTCGATCTAGCCACTGTAGTCGATATTTGTGTCTCACTTCTCCGATGCACATTTCCATCTAAAAAAAGGTGTATGATAGTATATCGGGAATGATTTTGAAAACTCAAATAAGGAAACCTCTAGCTAAGCACATATTCGAGTTACCGCTTGATGTGTACTTTGAAGGTGATATTCTCATCTCATTCTTTATGCGCCCATTTGTACCTAAAAAGGTGTGTTTCATATTATAGGCGAAGGTGGGACTTCAATTTGTACGAATCTATATGAAGGTGATTTTGAAATCTCTCAAAGGGCTCGAGTATGGAACTTTGGCAGAGACACATATTTGAATTACCGGTCAATGTGTCCCGTAGAGTTGATATATTAGGCTCAATCCATGGAGGCCCTTTTTTTTCTGAAGAAGGAGTATTCCAGATTGTAAAAGATGTAGAGAGTTAAATTCCTTCAAGCCCATGTAAAGATGATTTCAGAAGTTCACGTGTAGTAACTTTTAGCTATACTCATATATATGTTACTGGTCGTTTTATCTTGTGGAGGTGATGTAGTCGTCCGATCTTTTGAAGACACATTTGTATCTGAGAAAGGTGTGTTCTCGATCATAAAGAAGTGAGAAGTTAACCCGCTTTCATCTACATAGAAAAATAGTTTTAAATAAGCGCATATCAAAGTTACCGGTTGATGTGAACTCTATAGGTGATATCGTCGTCTCATTCTTATGGAACTCATATTCAAAGTCTAAATCAGAGAAGTCGTATGTTACATTAGTTTCAATATACATGAAACTAATTTCTAGGAGCCTCAAGTGCATGAAGCTTTTGTCGTGTACATATCTGAGTTACCGGTTGATACGACCACTGCAGACGATGTTAATGAAAGTCAGCGATATCGTCAGTATCGCAGTGATCAAATCGAATTCTTTTTGTTTGACCGCTTTTGGAGGTAGTATGGCGTCTCAGATATACCAAGTGATGTAGAGTGATGAGAAAAACTTTTTCGTTAGGCGGGGCTCGAACTCCCACATCTCACTCTATCTGGGAGCGCGTGCTCTAACCCGTTGCACTGAGATGTGAGTTCGGGTCCCGGCTGACGCAAAAGTTTTGCATATCACTATACATTGCTGAGTATGACAGTGATTATTCTTCAACAACACTGCAATGGCTCATTTATAGAGCAAGACTTTCATCGTATAAACGACTTATCTCAGTGAGAACACTCTCCTAGAGTCATATGTATCTTAGCGCCGGAACTTTCAAGTCCTACCACTTCTTGCACACCATTCGTTTTTTTTTCGCTTCGGCCATGACGCATTTTAATATGCATTTCTGTTCGGACGCCGCTTGAGACTTTATGGTCTCCTTTAGTTCTGTGGGAATACTAATTCAAGTTGGGCAGGTTGTGCTGCAACAGCAAGTGATGCCGCACATCATGGCGCTGGCGGGCTTGTGGTGACGCACTATTTGAGAGGATGTCCTTCGGCGAGTCCAAACTCTATCGGTTGGGAGCGGGCAATGCAATGGGAGTATCCTTGTACAAGATTGTACATTTAGTGCGATCGCGTCAGAAATTTATTACTGGGTCGCAATTTCTCGTGTGAACGCACGCTTACAGATTGTAGCCAGGTCACATTTGTGTGGAACATTGAATCTGTTTTTCACTTTCAAAATGTCAATCAAAACTACTTTTACACTTGACTCGGGCGTTTAGATCGAACCTCTTCTGATATCGAGCGCGCTGGTAACCGTGCCATTTGAATATGTGCGCACCATCGAGCACGGTGAATCTTTCCCCAAACGGTACCAATGTTACATGGAGTCTAACACGAGTTGGCGCAATTTACGAGTCTTCGTTGAATAAACACCGTTTTCACTTGCCTCGGATGTTTCACTTGTTTTTTTGTCTACCACTCGATGTGTTGCGCATGCCCCATCCATAGTTATCGACTATCGAACAAGAAGATAGCCAAAGCAGGGTCTTCCCAGCTTTTATCATAAGCAGTCGCTTGCCTTTGCTGAGGCAGTCATCTCCAGATAAGATTGTTGCCGATTAGCAAATAACTATATTGATTAGAAACTAGTCTAATGAGCTCGATGCGTGATGTGATCACGACCTTATGCGTAATAGTTGGTGCTTCTACCGTTGCTCCACCGTAGCCCTTGATCATGATTCCTTTTTGAAGCTTAAGAATTTCTCGCATGATATCGATCAGTTTATACACATTTTCTTGGAATATACAACGTTACCTTCACTTTTACAGAGTCCCTGCTTCCAATATCAAACTTTTCACTACTAAAACTCTTAAAAGATTTCCTACTGCTGCAGATCTCAACTTTTTGAAAAAGATTGTTTCCTCCACTTTTTTGATGATGCATGCGCTGCTTTCATTGTTCTTAAATCTCGCAATTTTATTCTAAATATGCAGTAAAACGATTTCTTACGAAAGGTCAAAAAACACGCCGATAACCTTCAATGTGTTGTAATACTCCATCAGATTTGTTTTGCAGAAACGCGTATAACTTCTATATCTCTTACATCGTCATACTCAGTAAATGGACAGTCCTTCTTTTGTAATGAGAATTACTTTTGTACTTGATGACATTTGATAATCTATATGCTATCGCATCATCTTCTTATGATTACGAATGATCAAATTTACCCATTTTCCATGTCTATATCCTATACCAAAAGATACAATGCTTCCATCTCCTTTTCCTGAGGAGTTTGTGAACTCTCTGTATTCCATTTCCAAACAGTGTTCAGCGTTTATGCCCAAAAAGGTTATTATTGGATTAAGTTGACAATATGACTACTCCGTCTAATGATCAAAGTAATCAGATTCGATCAGTAGTTATGGAACTTAAGAGCCTGGAAAAAATCCAAAAATCGCCGAAGTCATTACGTCTGGCGCGCGTCCTTAGATGCAAAATTCCATTTCGATATCGATTTCGAGATTAGAGATTAGAAAATGAATAGTATGATCATTGTCGAAACGCACCAACGAACACGAACGTCAACAGAATTCAATTAATGCAAACTCATTCCAGCATACTCGGTGTGATAAGTGTAGAAACATATTGCTGATAAGACTCGTGATACGTAAACATTATAAAAGTGATGGAGCTAAACACGTAAATAATAGCGGATTCGTTAGACGAGAAGAAAATAGAGGGCAACAACGTCAGTCTATAGTCAAGCATTACTGCTGGTTTCTTGAGAGAGTAATGAAGCACCAAGTCTTTCAGTCTTTATTAACAAATTCTACACTACATTTGCTTTTCCATCGCTAAGGCGACCGCTGTTAATTTCGCTCGTGCTAAGAAAAGCGTGGACTCGTCTGCGATTTTAAGAAGTCAAATGCTGGTTTTTCAAAAAAAAAAACAACAAGCGATGAAATTCTGCCAGTTCGAGGATTTATGGAAATGAGAACATTACAAAACTATAGAGCATGCTTTGATTCGTCCATCTACGGGCAAGATGTTGCCACTATGTGCTACATTTCATTTTGTTTCACTGTCACCCATATCACTATTCCGATGTGTGAGGAATTTGGTACTTATGATGGATGTAACTCTACATTTCTTCTGTTCAACTACTGCATACGATAATTAAGGTTCATCATAACAATAATTCAAAAAAGAATGCCCAGTGTGCAATAATAACATGGACTTACGAATTATTGAAAAACTTCAATCCCCTACACAAACTCATGAAGTTTACAACTTTTCAACTCATAAGTGAGATTATTGTTGAAGGAATGTTAAAGAAAATGCAGGTTTCTAACAACCTTCGTATCTGTGTTATATATCAAACTGTAGAAGTTTTTGGTATTTTTTACTGTTCTACAGGTTCTTGTAACTTGTCCGTTTTCTTACATTACTCGTTAATCAACTCTTAACGGGGCGTCGTGGCCAAACGGCTGTGATGCTGGTCACGGCGCGCGTGAAGCCGAACTCCACCCTCCACTTCTCTCTTTCTCTCTCTCTCTCTCTCCGGCAGTCAACAACAACGTCCTATGGAACGCCACAGCAAGGCTAACCTCGAGATTGCAAGGAGACTCGCTCAACAAGTATTCTACGTCGTTCAAGAAGAAGACCAAAAACGAATTGAATGATAGAAGCATTGGAATCCGTACCGTGAAAAAACGCAGTGATAACGGATCAAATAAAGTGCCGAAGTAAAAAATCCCTAAGAGACGGTTGTAGAAATCGATACGCGCAGAGCAAATTGCGCTAATTTCGTCGTTTAATTAAGGTCTTTTTCGCCGCTTGTAAGAATTTCGAATTGTTGCATGACTTTGATAGAACACGATTTTCTCTACTCGCTCATGTGCTTTTGGTTATGTGTATTGTATAGAGAAAACGCTGTGAGCACTCATTTCGATTTAGCAATCAATCAATTGTATTGAAATGTACGGAGTATAACAGAATGAATCTCTAGTTTTGATCTTCTCTAATTCTATGCAGGACCCAAGAGACATCGTAGTCAATAGAAGTTGGAAAATAATGAGTAATTCATCAGAAATGATAATGCACGCATGTAAGCCAAAGTTAAGAACTTATGGATAGTGGAAGGATTATCAGCGTGGACGGACAATTAATGTGTCTGAGTAAAACTTGGAACATCGGCATTATGCAAACTGTTGGTCATAATTATGTGTCTCCATCGAAGTATTCTCGGTACTTTTTCCTTATCCGCCCTTATATTTAAAAAACGTATTTTTCAATCATTTTTGACGCTCCAGTAGCTATTCGATACTTTGAATCTCGAAAATTTGAAGAGTGGATTTTCCTTTTCAAATGGTTCTTATGTTATGCTGTAAATTGGAAGTAAAAATTTATTTTTACACTTAAGGTTCTTTCATTGGACAGAGCTTTTCATCCAGACTTTCAATGACCTTTCAATAGCACAAATTTCAGCAATTTCGAAAGTATGCTAGGTTTTAGGAAGGAACTTTTAGTGCGTTGTTACAGCTGATAGAGTATTGAGTTTCGGACTTGGAGCCGTGTTGATCGCACACCGCAATTCACATGTGGCGTGCGATGCGCGCCGAGTGCAAAACCCAATATCTTTAACTGTAACAACGCACTAAGAATTCTTCTTCATAAATCATGCATATTGTTGAAATTATAGAGACCTGCGCTGTCAAACAGTACTTGAAAATTTGGGAGAAAAGCCGTGATCAGCGAAAAGTCAATATGCAGCACAATTCTATTCTTACTGCTACAGTGCAATAAATAATTTCTTTTCGAAAGTAAACCCACCATTGGAATCCTCGACGTATGAGCTATCGAATTGTTTTTAGAAGACGATAGATCGATGCTAGCTCTGCGAGTTCCATCCACATACCAGTGTGAGGTATGCGCTCCACATGTGAAACGGGATCTCAATTTCACTGTTGCAGCATGATAAAATTTTTTTTGAAATTGGAAATACTGATCTATTCGCCGAAATTTGTGCTATTGAATGCTTTTTGAATTCTTTGATCATAGGCTCTGTTAAGCAAAAAATGCTTGAGTGCGAGATAAAGTTCTATTTTTACCAACCACCTTGGCATAGAACTCTATCAAAGGTGTTCAGTTTTGAATTATGTGCTTAAGATACGTTCTCGTAAAACAGGCGATACAAATGTACAATGTGGTTGGAAGGTCTGTTTATTTTCCTAACAGGATGTGCTATTATCGTTGAAAATGAAAATCTTCAAGACAAGCAGTTGTTCTTCATATTGAAAAAGCTTTTGTAAAAGGTTTTTGCGATGTTCCATCCTTTATGCGACAATCAAACAACTCTGGTACATAAACATTGACCGTAATTACCAATAAACCTCCTATTAAGTCAATGAGGCATGGTAACATCTCAGACGTGAAATGCAACCCTTTTTTTTGCCTTTATAGCGTATTATGACTGCTAATCAAAAAGAAAAAGCAATCCTATATTTAAAATTCATGAGATTTGGGGTGTCGAATGACTAGTTAAATTTTGATGAAGGGCTATATCCCCAGTCAAATAATTAAAGCAAACTGAGTGTGAAACATAATTGTGATTCGCAGTTACAACGCAATACAAAGTCTTTTCAAAAAATCAAACAAGTCGTTGAAATCGCTGAAATTTAAGCTTTCGAATGATTGCCAAATGTTTCAGAGAAAAGTTTTATCAAACGAGAAAGGGTCGCAGACAACCGTGTATCATATTTAATACTTGTCCCGAATGTCTATTGGAGCGCGCACCAATCTTTGTAATCGTCCGAACGACACGTAAGCTGAGGGTCATAACGACTTTTATGATCCACAAAAAAATATCTATATCATATATATATTATATATATATATATATATATTATATATATATATATTAAAGCAGTGGTCATGCTTCAATTATTAGACTCTTCACTCTAGGCATTAAGGCAACTTAAAAGCTTGTTGCCAGTTGCTGTCTCATTTGCAACCTCATTGGTTCTAAATTCTTCTCGGATTTCAACATTGAGCAGTTCAGCACTTTCTTAAAACAGCCGGTTCTTTTCGCTAGACGGGAGGAAATGAAGAGACGATTCCTGCTCCTTTTCACAAAAAAAACTTTATCGCGTTTTATATGTTTTTGGACAACGCTCTTTCCTTAAACTGTCAGTGATCGCTCGATAGCTCAAATCCCGAAAAATTCAAAAACGTGTTTGGCTTTTAGAAAGGCTTTTTTTACTGTCCTGTAACAAGAAAAAAGTTTTACCTTTCAAACACGCGTATTTTTTGCAGGACATAATTCTTCCCATAAATTATACGCGTCCATTCAGTGCGTAAATTTCGACGATTTCATCCTATACTTATTTTCTAAGTAGACCTTTTTTACCGCAGTGTATCAGTGAAAATAAGATAGAGCTTCACCTACGCTGTGCATTTGCTTGTCGACTAGCGTGTGCGCTAGCCGTGAATCAATAGACCACGCAGACGCGACTCTATGGAGTGTGCAATTTTTATCATTGAATTTAAAATTTTTTGACGCTTTGAAAAAGCTCTAAATAAAACGTGTATTTCTGATACTCGAGGATCTTTCTTACATCCTCATTTGCTTTTAGTGCCTCCAACGAGTTATAAGAGTGGAAAATGAAAGCGCGCGCCTTCAGAAAACAAGTATGTAGCAAAGTAGTCCAAAACTTAAGCTGTCGAATGATCCTTGATTTGCAACACTCTTATGAAAAGTTCTTATCCAGTAAAAGAAATCGTTTCTTCATTTCCTCCAGTCTAACGAAAAAGTACACGCCTTACTCAACCAATATCAATGTTTTTACAAATTTGTACATAAAATAAAATCGCTTCTTTCTTCGAACATAGGGATTTTCTAGAGTAAAATGAGAATGTCGCAGAATTAGAGGGGTCATATCGGCACTCCGGGCTAGAGATCTCGTCGTTTCTTCGGTCAACTTTCGAGAGAAATCAACATTCCAGATTCGCAACAATAGTGGGAAAGATGCAAGTGCGAAGGAGGAGCTGTTCTGAGAATGTCTTGAACTGATACCCCACCATACAGGTGCACTGAAGAATCCTTCTTCAAAATTATGTCAAGACTTCTACATCTTTAAGGAAGTTCGGAAAAAATTCTTATGAGATTTATAACGACAGCAGTGAATAGTCTGAAGAGGATGGAAAAAGCGATCACAATGTCTACCCTGGATCACAACTGCATATGGAGATGCGTAATAGTTCATTTCGGACTTTTATGCAGATCTCTTCGACAATCACGTTAATTTACCTGTTTATTTGTTCTAGGAAAGACGAATATGACGACTAACTGGATTTTTGTAAAGTCTTCCGTATTGTCTCGTTGGTAAAGCTTTGTTTATAGTTAGCAGCTAGCTCAGATCTTTCAGGTCAAATCCTCATCGAAAACTACATGTTCTGACTGTGATAAATGAAAATCGCACCACAGCTTCTAGCGTACTCCTTATATTCGTACCGTATTTTGCTTATAACGCTGCACTATTGTATAATTTTAGGAAAACATTAAAAGGCTATATCTCGTTGTTTTTCTTTACTTCTTTTTCCTTTTCGGAGCTCTGTAAAACTAACGGGTGTTTGGTCGTGCTCATTCAAATCAAGCATAGGGTTTGTTTGTCTAAGGCGGCCAAAGGCTTTACTTTATGCCATTC
Source organism: Parelaphostrongylus tenuis (assembly GCA_019055375.1). Classification (NCBI taxonomy): domain Eukaryota; kingdom Metazoa; phylum Nematoda; class Chromadorea; order Rhabditida; family Metastrongylidae; genus Parelaphostrongylus; species Parelaphostrongylus tenuis. The sequence continues at coordinate 64,675 of JAHQIW010007200.1, forward strand.
ACGTTCAATTGATTGTCTCATTTAGGTTTGAATAGCATTACATTGGCAGTATAAGCAAAAGTACTAAGCACACTTGCGAAAATTTGTCTACCGAAAAAGAGCAGGCGTTTATTTCATCTAAATTTCGGTCGTATCGTGCAGTCACTGGATATGAAATCTGAACGACTGTTAAATTTTGAAAGATTAGTTGAAAACGATCTAAGGGATCATGGAGATGGAGTGCAAGTGGAGCCCTTTTTCCAAAACACCGAAATTGCAGAAAACTACTCCAAGCGCTTTTTTCCTATTAAAAAACAAAAAAGTTAAACTTACAACCCACCACTATTTTTCAGTGATGGATCACGACTTGCTCTTAATTGCTTACTGCTATTACTACTTTTTTGGTCTGTTATAATAAGACGTCCCTTAAAATGAGAAATTCACTGTTTTTTGCTACCAGGGCAGTTTTTCCATGATGTAGCATATCGCGTGGCAGGTGCACTGATCAGAATGGCTGAAATACATAAATGAAGGATGGTTTTAGCTCCGCAAATACTGAAGAAGACTTCCGTCACACTATTATGAAATTTTCCTACCAAACTACTCAGTAATCTCCTGATCCACAAAGACAAAGAAAATTTTTCGCAACTACTTGCGGCGGAAGTCTTAGAACACTATCTATGCATTCTCACAATTTATGGGAGAATCCACTTGAACAACACTGAGCACATTTGTGCCGAAGTCAAAATCCTCACTATTTTCCCAATGCCACGCATAAATCCGGGAACCGCCACGGATGATGGGTGAAAGACCACAAATAGCACTAAGTAGTATTGTTCCATACAATATATGCTAACGGATCCTATAAGATAAAAATGAGCAAAATTTCACATTCTATGGCAACCCATTCTTATATTGACTTTGGAAATTTTGTACTCGTTAGCGTTTACTACACCGTTGAAAAAACATAGCAGTGTAATCCCGTTGTTCAAAAACAGACTTGAGCCAGCACAAGTAAGGTTCCCATTTGTTTCTGATTTGAACAGGTGCAGCACACTGGATTTTACTAGCACAGGAAATATTAAGTGCTAAAATATCGTAGCAGTATGGTTGTCTCTACTTTCACCAATTTTTGTGACGTAGTCGACTGGAATCAATACTGGTGTAAATCGTATAGCTAAACACCTAGGCGAAAATGCATATATTTCTTAGTTCAAAAAACCAAGAGATGCATCAGTGTTTAACACAACTCGGCACCCACAAATGACCTTATTAACAGTGGACCACTAAGAGATGAAACGGTGTTCATATAAGATGGAAGGATGAATCGTTTGTGTGAGAATGCACCATGCATTAGTTTATGACGTTCAAACATCAAAGAAATAAATCAGTGCACGGAACTATAAAAGTACTCGCAATAATTCCTAGTAGCGCATTAAGCCACTGTTGTTAAGCAAACAAGTCGGGTAGCAGCTTGACGACCACAGAAAGAATTGGAGCCTGCTTAGTCCAGAGGTGAAGTTGAGCCAACGACCCTGCTTGTAGTCGACGACACATTAAAGCCATAATATTTGACCGTCTGTCTATTTTATTAGCTACTTCATTGAGAGATTTTGATAAGCCTCAACCATAAAGCATTTGAATTTTAAAAAGTACTGAAATATTAAACAAAATTGATTAGTTAGGAAAATTACAGCATACCTTGTCATAAACACTAATCACTGCACTGTTCAGCTTTTCTTTGTATGTTGAGAGTTAGGTGACTTTGCTTGGCAGCTGATTACGTTTACGTGCAGCCTCGACTATGCGTCGTCGTTCCAACTATTCATCAAAAGATTTGAGGCAATGTAGGAGTCTACATACAAAAGATTTCAAAGCGCCGTCACTTCCACGATATCGCTTGTGATTTCGACTAAATGTGAGATGTTTTTGCTGATTAGTCTGTAGCGCGAGATTGTTGACGGAAAATTTTATTTGGTTAACCTTTTGACGTCTTCGTCCACTTCTACACAGACAGTTTAAGTCGCTTATCCGCAATCGCTTGCCCTCGTTTGAGTGTTTGTCTTCATTTCGTTCGACCTTCTTTGGTAGAGTACCGCTAAAACGAATAATCTCACTCAGGGATTTTCATACATATTGAACGGAGCGTACACCAACTAGCTCATCACTCGTTCACAGTGAAAGTGATTTGTTATTTTCAAGCAATTCATCCTGCACTGACCTTTACAATAGTCGCGGTGGCCTTCCGCTGTACCGCAATCAGTGCTGCTTATCCTCCCAGGCAAGTGTGCTACTAAATTTAGTGATCCCGGAGGCATGAATAGCTTGGTGGCATGAGTGCGAGATCAAGTCACTGACTTAGTGTGCATCGCAAAACACCTTTAATATTGTCTCACATGCGTTCTGCAGAAAACAGAGCATCATATCATATTGTACAGCGATTTTTCCTTAACATTAACATTATATAATCACATTTTTATTGATGAAGCACGTAGCACGAAGTTGTTAATGAAAAATTTTCATTAGGCTAACGGCGACGTCTTCGTTTTCTCTGAAGCCGATCATTCGAGTCGATTTTCCACAGTCGTTCGTTAATGCGGATTACCGACTTTTTGAATGAGAATGACAGAGTCCATTAGCTCTATACTCTGAATGAGAATGACAGAATCCATTAGCTCTATATTAGCATTAGCTCTTAGAGATTTGTATATACAGTTCAAGTGTAGTGATCATTGAGGCAGGCTATTCTTGGTCCTCAATTCATATATTGACCTTTTAGCCGTCTAATAATGAGCTCCTATGAATTAGTATGGTGCTTGCATTCATCAGTAGCTCACAATGAATTTTATTGCAATCCATTGTTCGCCGTATAAAATTTATGGCCGTGTGTGAGTGCTTTTTTCTAAATATTACTTTGAATTTTATTCATTGTAATGCGCTATATTGTCAACGCTCTTGTCTTGGCATTATTCTCCTCGTCAGCATCGTTGTAAGTAATCGGTTTTTTTCCTTGCCAGTAATGACCCTAGGCAAGATGTCCCTTCATTTGACCGTAGAAGTGCGCGCACTATATCGTATATTTTCATATTATACCTTTATTTCGAGTGCTCTATCAGGACCACACTCAAATTTCAATTAATCCTTTCATTTTTATTTGAGCCAACTTGTCATGTGGTCTGGTAAGGGCTCTTGTACAGCCCGATACACGTGTTTCGTCCTTACAGACTCGTCAGTCGGGCAGAACCCGTCGTCTTTCGATATTTTTATAATCAGTTCTCTCGGGAACTCTACTCCCTTACAGACAGTCATCGATGACGAACGTTTTACACACTATGTCAAAAGAAATTTTCACCTAACACAGAGTGTTTTGCACTCGATTGCTCTTTGGCTGATATTTTATTCATATTATACCTTTATTTCAAATGTTTATTAAGACCACGCTCAAATTTTGATAGATCCTTTTATTATTATTTGAGCCAACTTGTCATAATATGATAAAAATACCAGCCAAAGAGCAATCGAGTGCGCAACACTCTGTGTTAGGTGGAAATTTCACTTGACATAGAGTGTAAAACGTTCGTCTTCGATGACTTCCTGTGAGGGAGTAGAGCTCCCAAGAGAACTGACTATGAAAATATCGAAAGACGACGGGTTCTGCCCGACTGACGAGTCTGTAAGGACGAAACACGTGTATCGGGCTGTACAAGAGCCCTTACCAGATGGTATATTTTCAGTTTTTTGAGGTAAGATGTATGATGAATCACTTTTCTTCTCAGACTCATTCGCCTTTTCATAAATGCTAACAAATTGATTGCTAAGTTTAGCAGGAATGGGAGATAATACGTTTTGCAGTGCCACGCCTTGTTATTTAGCATCAGTCGCTGCAATTTTCTATTCTCGTTGAGCTTCATATGGCTCTGCCGGATCCTTTACGAAATTGAAATTCTTCAGGCGAGCCGCGGCCCGATTGCATTATGTGCCAGTGTGTTAATGTAAGCTATCTCCGTTTCTGCCTGTCCAGTCTCCTTCTACTAGATTCGAATTGGCTCAGTCATCCATTCTCCATTATCCTTCGAACCATCATTCCATCTATTTGCACTTCATTAACATAAATTCGGCTGCACAATGTTCTTTTCATGTTCATTAACGTCCACCATGTATATTTATCTATAATCGACAAAATTCGCTCTGCTTTGATGGAGTTAATGCAAGTTAATTGTGAAGGATCTTTTTTATGGCAGAAAGAAACCTAGCAGCAGTGTGTTTTTCATACCGTAGCGTCTTCCAGGCCAATGACGCAATTCGCCGGTCAGGAATATCAATAGTTCGTTTGGAGTAACTCCAGACAACAAAGATTGGTTTCGTGCATATTGAGCTTGTCTATCTGTTGCGTTAACAGAATTTTGGGAGAATTAATGGCCACCTTTCTAACCTTATCTCAAGTTCGTGAGATGTTTCAGAACAGTACTGTTTCTTCTTCAGTCCTCTTATCAAGAATTATTTCCTGAGTCAACACATAGTGATGTTTGCACTGCTTGGTAATAGTAGGTTTTATGCAAATTGTTCTATTCGCCTTCATTATTGATAGAATTTTTCCCTGAAAATTTCTTCCACTATACTTCCCTATTTTATGCAGCGCCTGCCTTACCTTGTAACTCATAGCTAAGCTTAGAACAATTACGTTTTCGTTTCTTACTGGCATGTAGATGCGGTTATATACGGTCTATTGAAAACCATACTCTCGTCTGTTAACCCAATATCCCCGACCACAAATGTATGTATGCTAATTGCGATCAGTCTAGTAATAACCATCTTCTCTGTAGGCAAAAACATCCGTTAGGGTTCTGTTCTTCAATGCTATTGCAAGTGTTGCCCTTTTACTCTTTCTAATCAAGTGTCTATTTGAATGCAGCCATTTTCGCCATAATAAAACCTTTTTGTAGCGGTCATAATTTTATCTTAATTTCACATTATATTTCAAAAGATAGAAATATATTATGCACTATTTGCAATATACATATAGATATAATACATACTCTTTGTCTTTACTTGTTTAGATTATCGTTATCAACATCATGACCGACATTTGCGGGAGAGAGGAGCGAATGAAAGATATGCTGGGACTTGCATAACTAATGAAGACGGACCATTCAACTACTTGTATATTATACTTAAATGACTCCTCGTCACATGAGGATATTCTCAATACTACCTTCTTTCGTTATCTGTCTTGCAAGCGTCATCCACGGAGCTGATTGAGCTTCTGGATGACTTGGTACAAAACTCAAATCTGTTATCTTCTTCTCTTATAGACATGCCGATTTCTGTTCGAGCGTGATTCCGTGACTCTTTCTTCCCCAACCGATGGGGAGTCGTCGTAGAAGTCTTCTTCTAGTTGGACGTCCGAATGGTTGTCAGATTCATCCTCAGCTTCTGACACTCTACTGAGTAAGTAAGCATAGATGATAATGGCAGCTTGACACTTAGAAATATGAACCGACCATAGCGTGAAGCAAACAATCGCAGTAGGCGGCCTTTGTGAATTGAAAGGATGCTTTGTGGTTCGTCAATTCCGTTCGCCGCGAGTGGCAGTGATTTCCGTGCAGACAGCGATGCATGCAGTCAGTCAGATGGTCTGTCGAGGATAGTGTGATGCGTTCGCTCCTGTTCTTGTCTTTGACTTCCCATTCACGAATTTGCCTATTGAGTCTATATTAATGAACCCATGATAATGTCTAGGATTCGCTCGGCATAACACTTGCAGGTCGTAGATAATCAGCCTAGGGCATTAGTGGCATTTTTGATGCAGCTTCTTAAATCAAATGTCAGATTTAGACCTATGAATTTATAACGGAATTTTGCCGGACGAATAGAGTTTTTCGGATCGATGATGAGTCCTCCTTCAATGGCAGCCAGCTTTTAAATTATAGTTTCTTTGTGTTTTATGTTCTCCATTTCATCAAGCACACCGCCAAAAGTGCTTAGGTTCGCGTTCTAAATTCTAACAGTATTTTCGTCCACCACTTCGTTGCTATTACGCTTATAGACGATTTATTCGTGCTAGAAGATTTTATAATTGCCTTCTCTCATTTGCGTCACATGGATGTTTGCCTGTTTTCGCGGTGATCCACGAGATAGGAAATTATTGCCAATCAAATATTTTACGGCATCGCTTCTGTTTCACTGACTAACAATAAAAAATAGTAGGATAATTACCATATGAGTCTTCGCATAATGTATTTCTTATGATTTCGTATAGAATTCCTTATTAATCATATGTTGGAGGCGAGTCATATTGATTCCTAGCAATTGCTCATTTGCTAGTCTTCTGTAGTTTTATTTCTTTTATAGAAATCTGAAACCCCACCAACTGCTATGAATTCATCAAACATCGTTAGAAATACCATTGCTCAAAGGAATTTGGTAATAAATAGTCTTTAATGATTGTGACATAATACTTTGGCGAATGTAGCGAAGTTATAGGTGTTTTGCAAGATATGCACGGTAGTCGGTTCGAACATATTGGACTAACCAAGTTCCCATGACATCGGGTTAGCCAAATTGATATCAGACTTACCTATGAGGATAAAAATGCTTGCTTGGTGGTGACCACTAGGTCACAACTGACCATTGAGAGACAAATTATGTATTCAATTATCTTTAGATTGTCCCATTCGTCGCATGCATGGTGCATTCCGTAGGGAATGATTAATGCCGACGCGTTATTCTCGCTTACAATGGACGCTCTACAAAGTTTTTTCCTACATTCTCTGAGATGAAATACAATGAAATCTGAAAAAACACTGTTTTTGTCAGTCTCAAATGTCCATCTTATTAGCTACTCGTCTCGATTTATTGAGGAACTGCGAGCATCATCCGTTTATAGTAAATAGAGGCATGTCACAACTGTTTCTGAGCGGAGCCGTTCAATATCGAGATTGGAGTAACTGCCGCGAATATAGTTTCTTTTCATAATTCACGGTTGTTCAAGCCTAAGAGTTAAAACGATTTCGTCTCTTTCTTCGCACGTACTTTGCTTTATTATCTCTATTAGTTGATCTTTTTTACAGTACATTTTCACTCGACTAAGCTAACATGAGGCTGGTATGAGGTTTCTACGTTGAGACGTTTTCGCCTTCGTCTTCTTCTGAGCTAGACTGACTCGACCAGATGGCTTCAATAAAAATTTTAAAACAGTTGCTTTTGCATCTCAATCACTTTTTTTTTTGAAAAAAAAATCGCAAAATAATTTAATATAATGAGTGATTCATATCGCCCCATATCTTGGCAATCAGCATTTATTTTTTTTATATCCGTCGTTTGTTTACTTTTCTGTTCACTCTCCTTTTCTTCTTTCCTTATTCCCTTTCTCCGCAAATGCAGGCTGGGACGATTGCCATCAAAATGTCGCGTGATAGGCAATGAGAATGTTCTTATTCTTAAGCACTTTTCATGCTTTCACAACATCTATTTTGCAACTTTTAGAATAACGTGTACATAGGTTTTTCTCAAACTATGAAAACGGTAGGATAGTTTTCCAACAGTTTACTTTCGAAGAGACGTAATTTTTATTCTGCAATATGAAAAGACTTATACGATATAGGATCGTCCACTGCATAATTCATTACTGTAGGAGTGAGGTACCATATTCATCTATCTAATCGATGAACCAGTAAATGGATCTGCCATCTGCATTGACAATCGCGCATCCATCAAAAACAGGTGCACAAATATCACTCGACCATGGAAAATCGAAAACCTATGTTTAGGCGTAAAATTTGGAACTGTGAATGCGCTCCTTTGTACACTCATACTTCCGTACTAAATTTTCGGTATTTATCTGATGTTCGCATGTGACGCAATGGTTAGAGGTGGTCTGCGTTGCACACAAGGTCTGTGGCGCGATCTCGCTCTCGTGGCTCATCAAGTCATCCATCCCTCCTAGGTCGGTAAGCTAGTACCAAACTAGTCTCAGACTTGTTTGGGAAGATAAGGAGCACTGACTCGAAACAGCTGGAGACCACCGCAAGTCATTGTAAAAGCCTAATATGCATTCGATCACTTCAAATAAGGTCAAAAATTGAAGACGAATGTATGGCGTACTTAGAGAGTGATCAACGCCGAGTACTTAATCCTAAATCCTCGTAATTTGATGTTCGACGTGTGCAATGCAGTAATTAGAGATGATCTACAATACACACTGTCGTTAATTCGATCCACTACGAATAAGCAGCATTTCTTCACTCCGAAATGGGGCAACTTCATATAAGGGCTGCCTAGAAAATAGAGCACTTTCTTGATAGAGTAAGCTACCACATTCATATATGGGGTAAAATTTGCATTCATTCACCTTTAACTATGTACAATGAGGTTGAATGCATGGCACAACCCTTCGGAATCAGCCAGCACTGAACGCTTTGTGCGTTATCCGTATATCCATTCTTAATTTTGGTTCTTTTCTGTTAGACGGCGACAAATAAATATTCGGTCCCATTCTATCTGCAAGAACTTTTCATAAGAATGCTAGAAATATCCAAAAGCTCAAACCTCTTGCTAGATTCGTACGCGGCGCGTTTTCTGAAACATATCTTTATAACGCCTAAAATCCAAAATGAAATTATGTCGACACCCGCCACGCGTCTTCGCTTTATCACCAGTATAATTCGCTGGAAGCAAGAAAAGCATATAAACGTGTAGAGGAATTTCATGGCATTTTAGTTAACCTTTTTTTTCTCAATTGAATAACAAGTTAGATCCCACATGCCTAACACTCTAGGCCACCGATAGATTGCCCCGCCCCCATGGGCAGATTATCTGGTAAACAAGCTTGCCGAATATGTATAACTCGATTTGTTTCCGTATTAAATGACCTTACGAGAAAATAAGCGCAGCGATCACTGATACTTACGCTATCGAATGATTACTAATAGTCTGAAGAAAGAGCTTTAACCGGCAAGGTGTAAAACCCAAATATTTTCTTACTGCTATGCTATACAGTGCTATCAAAAGAGCTCCTTAAAAAAGCAAGCACGTTTTTTGACTTGTGCTATCGAAAGATATTGGAAACTAAGGAAGGAGATTTGTCCGACAAAATAAAAGCGAGATAAGATGAAAAAACAGATGGTAATGTAAAACATAATTTCAATCTGAATTCCACAATGCTAGAAAAAGACATTTTAAAAAGCAGCGACGTGGGACTCTAGCGAGAGATTTAAGCTTTCAATTGATTAGCAACAATCCTATGAAAGATCCTTGTCCAGCTAATGAAATCGATTATTCATCTGTCGCCGTCTAGCAGAAAAGTACCTTTTTTTCTTCTGTAAATGTGGTACCAGCATTAGATTATGCAGGTCAGTGCTAGTCAAAAGTTGTTGCCTTTGTTATTATGTTGATCTTTAGAGTATTCTTTGAGCCATTTACTTTTGCTAAGCCTCACCACTTTGTCTCATTTCAAAGACTCAAATCTTAGATCGAAATAACGACTTTCACCAAACTTTTATCACTTTATCAATTCAAATATCAATATAAAATTTTCTTCTGATGTTCTGGTCACAGTACTTATGGTGTTCGAGTCGTTCTCTCGCTTGCTTGAGAGTTCCATTAGCTTCACGACGTCGTAGAATACTGAATGAGCACATCTAGCAATCTTGAGGATAGCCAGGCTGAAGTGCTTCGTAGAGCGTCTGTTAATGGTTGCCAGTGGGTGCTAGAGGGGGGTGTGGAGTCAATTTCGCGTCGAGCCGCGTCGAACATCACTAGCCACCTGGTCACAGCTCCTTTTCATTAAACCTAAATATGGATAATTAGATGTGATGCTTTAGCTTGTCTGGGCCCCACTTCGTAAGATAGTCAAGAATCATTTTGAACTAAAAACAACAAATCTGAACATGAATTTCAAGGAGGGCTGCTTGTTTGACACGCTTGATATGACACAGTATATAATACTGTTATTGTGATGAAAAGTGCATTGGCAGCCATGTAAACTCTGCAAGATTGGTCTCCTCACAGGCAACTCAGTGGAGGACTCATAAAAAGATGCATATGGAAAAGTTGTTTTGTTGTCGATGCAATTTGAATCTAGGTTTGGTAATCTTTGTGCTGGAGAAATGGAGATGTTCAGCTAACTAGATTGTAGACAGCTCGATCTTTCCGCCCTCTAAAGAGGAAAAATCGCCGAAACGTCGGCTGTTTGAATAAATTATTTCATGACTACCTAGTACTTGGCCTTCCAAGCAAAAAAAACATTGAATCGCTTAAAAGTTTTTAATCAGCTCGTGCTGATTTAAAGGTTAAATTCATACACTGTGGCGTTTCAAGAGTAAATTTGTGAAAACACGATTTTGACTCTTTGCAGAACTAAAGCAAGAGCGAGAGTATTATACAATGCCAAATAATCCGCTCGTAGAGTGATCATTGTCATCTCATGATCGATATTTGAGGCATTGTTGAGATTGGCCGTTCGGAACCGTTGTTCAACAATAGCCACTACCTCCCCACACCACTAGATACTTACCGCTAATGTATACTCTCTAGGTCACACTATTCTTTGTTGATCGTCAAGTTCCGTTGTAATGTCAAGTTGTGGAAAAAAAAACTGCTTGTCACAACTTACTACTTATGAAAGCAAATTGGTGTTTCCTTTATTCAATTAGGACTTTTCCTCATATGGAAAGTAGAACTTTGGGTTTCTTGCGTCACACTGATGATCCATGATTCCCTCTACGTGAATATAAGTTTTTTCGTGCATATATAACTCAGCTATGATAAAAACTCCAAGTGCGAAATGTAATCATCTTTTCGTTCTTACATCGTTCTAAGACAAGTTTTTGAAAAACAATTGCAGCATCGAAATTCTCGGGATGTGGGCTATCGAATTACTATCAAAATTTCAGCGAAGATCTGTATACATGCCCCAACTGACCAAATAATGCAAACTGAGTGTAAAATTCAAATTCATTTTTGCTGTACAACGTAAATATGAAGGCTTTTTCAAAAATTAGACATGTTTTTGAAATTGCAAAGATTCAGGCCTTCGAATGATTACCAAGTGTTTGAGGGAAAAGCTTCGTCCAGCGAGAAAGGTCTTTAAATATTCGGGCTCCTCAGGTGGTACCCGTCGTCCTTTAGGGGTTGAGAGGCGCTTATCATAATCAAATGTGTCCTCGTTTAATTTTTGCGAACATTTGAGTTTTGTGCTCAAAGTTAGTTAATGGCAATTTAGAAGATGTCGAATTATAGAACCGAATTTTGAAGACTGGATTTTTTCCCTTTTGATGGAAATATAATCTGATTAACATTTTTCATACGATTATAGTAACCCATTACAACATTACGCTTCTGAAATGAACCGGTTATGACGAGAAATCATGTTTTTCCTGAGAAAGTGTGATGCTTACAAATCATTACTACACAATCGCTGCCATTTACAATTTTGTGATATTCATTCTGACTGTAACCTCTGCCAAATGCATGGTAGTTCTTGAGCAGGGAGTTAACTGGGGAGATTTTGTCATCTGAAAAACCAGCATAATTCCGTATTAGGGTGCACAAATTTTTCTACGGATTACACCATTAACCTCGTTAATCGGGCACTGACCTCAGCAAGAACCGAAAAAGTTCCCATTCGTTTTCTGTCATGCGACATAACTGGAGAACTTCAAGGCCATCACAGATTTCATATAAAATGCTTTACTTATAGCGCTCTTGACTTAACTCCCCGTGTCACGCAACGATATACACCAGAGGATTCATTTTTCAATCAATTTATTCCGGACTAAAACTAGGCAGCGCTTCTTACCGGAAAACCACTCTAGACTAAGAGCAATTTCTGTGAGAGATCAAAGGAAAAAATCCTTATCTAATCGATGCTTATCAGTACGACAGAAATTTACTAAGTTTATATGGCTTTTTGTGATTAATTAGGAAGTGGTTTACAATGTATTCAAGCCTAAATGAGAGGTGGGCAGTAGTGGCTTGCCATACTTTGCTCTAAGAAAATGTGCTCATTTGCGAACTTTCGAGCTTCTCAAACTAGAGTTGTGACTCATCTGTCAAGAATGATCTTATGTAGTCTCACGCTCACCTTCTATTTACCTGATTGCAATATCTGGACCGATTCCAGGTCAGAATACGAGTTGACTGTGCGCGATCATCGTCAAATTAAATGTATGAACACAATTATACGTATGCGAACGCCATGCAGGGAAGCAATTTCCTGAATCTAGTTGTGTCACTAGAAAAGTACACAGTAGCATTTGGACCCATTTGAGCATTCTCATGCTAACTTCCATCTTATTCGACCCAAAATCTCTCAGATAAACGGAATTGCTTCTTTCAGTTTCCTACAAACGATAGATTGATGAATTCTTTCGCATGATTACTGATAAATGTGTACTTCCGATGTGAGACTGAAAATTCTAATAATAATGGATGCAAATGTTAGCCACTTTGGAGCATTTCGACTCTTAATGTATATGCACATTTTCCTTTGCTAGGGTTTTATCCACTCTTGTCGATCTCTCAAGAACAAGGTCTGTAAATATCTGCGTCCAAATGTCTGAATTTTTCTTGTGCTTAAGCAGTGGCTTTTAAAAAGCAACGAAGCGACATTAATCCGCACTGAGACTTAGATGCCGAGAATCTGTGCAATCAACTTACTCCTCCTCTCCTCGTCGGACATCCCAGTGTCGTTCATCAGTTGGGGTGGTAGCAGAATATATAGCCATCACATAAAACATCTGCGGTACAAAACACACCTCGCTTATCGATTCCGTCAAAAACAAAACTACTTTCACCATTTCCTTCCCACTTTGTAAATATAACACAAATGTACAATTGCTTTTCTACAGCAATTTTAGCCCTCTTTTCTACATGCTGCGATGAGATGAAGCACTATGTTTCGATTCCAGTAGTTACGACGAAATTTGAAACTTCACGTGACTCGACATTTTTACAATAAATGATCATAACATTGTCCATCGCATACAAAATGTTGCTCGGTACTTGTTTTTACTGCAAACGATATGCTTGCTTTGTTTCACGCTCCATTCTCCTGTTTAGTGTTCTACAAGTAATCATTATCTTTTGAGTTGTTCACCTCGCACTGCTAAGATTTGATTGTAGACGACATATTGGTGATAAAATATTAGGCTTAAAATGTTTCATAAGTGTACAGGTTCATTAAGGTTGCGTTCTGTTTCGTTGGTGTTTCATATGATTATATCGATCAGTATTGATGCTGATTTTTTAAATTTTCATATTCTATAAAAATAGGAGGAGCAGTCCATTTTCTCGAACTGGATGCGGTGATGTACTGCATATTACTGTTCGTCGTTAGCGTAGTTTTTGGAGCAACCAGAGATTATGAGGTATGGACTTTTTCGTTTGTTCAATTTACTCGAATAAGTGAGCATCTATTCCTCTCAACTCACAATTTTTTCAAAATCTTCTTGAGTGAAAAAGAATGTATAATGAAGCCTCAGTTCAAAATGTGAGTAAAAAACTTCTCCAGTGACTTACTTGCATTGGAGAAAGTAAGGAAGACAAGACAAAAAATTGTGATAGAAATATCGATAAAGCATTTGCGTTCATCAATCGCTGGCAAATGTGCCATACATTCAACTTCATTAGGCATCATTATTAAAGGTGATTGAAAGCATGTCTGACTTTTACGAGGAGTGGCGATGACCTACCGATGTACACGAAAACTGCTGCTAATACCCCCGACTAGTCTGATACTAATTTACTGACCTCAGAACGATGACAGGTTCAGTGAGTTCGGAATAAGCAATTGTGATTAACCTGCATTTACTCCAACGCACATATGAAAGAAAAGAACGCAGCTTACTTTCTTTTTTTAAACACATATTGCTCAGGGTATGATAAATTTTACAAATTAGAGTAAAACTATTAGAAACTGCGAACTTGTATCGAGATTCTACAAGCTTTTCCACATTTTTGGTAACGATGTAATATAAACTTCTAAATTCTACGTGTCTCTCCATAGGTTTTTCTGAAACTCGTATGGCTAGTGGTAAGCAGTTCGCCAGAGGAAGTAAAATTTCATCCAGCCGACCACGATGTGTCGATGAATGCGTTGCTAATGTTTGCGGATACCACGCTTGCGTCAAAAAGTCACTCTTTTGTTGTATGAAAATGGTTTCCTTTCTTCGGAATCGAAGTTTAGAAAATAACGGCGCTTTACTAAAATCATATGGACTCTTAGGGCGATGTGTTCGGATCTTTTCTAAAAGGTTATGAAGTGTTTAGGACCTGAAGTTTCTATTTATTAGAAAATCACCAGCAGTTGTTGAAAATCGACACGATTGTGTTCACCTCAAAAACACTCACTTGGCGGTACTAAGTACTTGTTGTAATGCTGAAAAGGATATGATAACATATTTATCTAAGCAATAAAACCGTTTGCGTCCTTGCAAAAGTTCACTTATGTGTGCACTGTTGTCAAAAGAAAATAACTCAAATGTTGACATAAATCAAGATCCACGTGAATGTAAATACATCTCGCTATTCAATCACTTTGTCTCTTAAAGTTTCCGGTGCACTCTTAGCACACAATACCAATTGTCAGTTTTAATTCAAACATTCATCCACTCACCTCCAGAAGGAAATTTGTTTCATCAGGTGACCCTATATATCTCTGAAAAAATAAAATTCACTATCGCCTTATTAACACATTTACGTACAGAATCTCTGACACTGTCAAGTAAAGCTATATTACCAGAGGTTTTGAGCAGGGTTTCGAAATAGTCGCTTGCCATGTTTCTTACATATGCCCCTGTTAAATGTGCCCATGTAACAGCCACTATGCCGTGCAACTGACAATCACTTATACTCGACACTTTTAAAAAACGCCACGGTGAATGTTTCGAATTATGTCGGGTGCAAAAAGTTCGCCGTCGATTCCTCTGTGTAGGGGTGGTCCCTCGAGGAAATGACTGAACAAGAAGGCACCGTGCAAATGACGAGACTGAAAGGCCGAAACACGTGTCTTGCACTGTTTGAGTAACCATAGGCAGACCTTATCAAAGGCTCAAAATACTTCGTCATATATTATTGTTCTTGAACGACGTTGGTAGCTGGTTGCAATGTTTCTTATATACCAGAACTGAATTGTAGACCAATTCTGCGAGACCTTGACAGACATTATTGAACTTACTGCGCCTTTGAAATTTGTGAAAGTGTATGCCTACTCTTGGTGCTCATCCTTGAAGACCATTCCATCACTTAACATTCCTCTCAAGTCTACGTAAAGCACACTGCTTAATACATACCCTGAAAAACATTTGTAGTATCAATTTGAGCCCACATCGCTTTGAGGTTGCCAAATTAGTACCAAAGTTGTTCGTGAAGATAAAACCTTGATGATATATATTAACCACCATAAGTCAGTATACGGACCATTATAACTTCTTCGTCTTTGCGATAGTTAGTGATGTTAAGCGCATCCAGTAAGTATGCATTGCTACTGAGCACTTCATCGCTTTTTCATCGTTCGCTTCAAACTCTTTTTTATTCCGTATTTGGCTTATTGCTAGATCTACATCTTACAATTGCGCGGGTGAAATGCAGTGTGCAATTTTGGTTTCGATGTTCCGTATCGGATAAGATGCTCTTGACCTTAGAAGGTGATAGGCGATAAGAATGTGTTAAGTTAGCAGAATTCAAGAACCCAACTACTAGTAAACCTTGCTGCTACAAATTTTGTGAAGAAACTAGAGGAGTACGCGTGACACGGTGAAGCTAAAAAGGCAGTGCAAAATCGGCTGCATTGTTTTCGCGGAAGGATAGAATATGTAACTGTTATAGAATACCATCTATCAGCTAATACGATGTTGAGCATGGAATGATGTTTAGTGAAATGTGCTCCCTTCACTGTAAATAATACACAAAAGCTAGCCCATCAAATGCTGATCACCTTTATGTAATCTGATGATATAATACCTAATAGGAAAACAGTAACATGTCTCCACTGCGTACAAAAATCCTCAGACTCATAAGATAACACTGCCAGGATTATGATATTCTCGAAAGAGAGAGATTTTTCCTCCCATAACATCGCCACTAAAGATTTAAAAACGAAGTGAAGTTCACAAAAATTTTAGAAGATCTTTACATCAAGATATCCAAACCAAAGTGAAGCAAACGTCCTTTGAAGACACCTATATTATTGGGTCTTCTCATGAGTTTTGGCAGTAGAGAAATAAACACCGAATATATTAACCAGTAGTTAAAGTTGCTCAAGACCTAATCAGCATGCGCTATCAGCTTCCACACAGTTCTGTCATCTCTCAGGCAGTAAATCAATACCGCTTTGTGCAGAATTTTTTGGGCTTTTTTGCCACCATATTTGTTCATATTTGCCGCATTATGGCCGCTCAACGAAGCCTTTATGGCAGTTTGCTGCTTTAGGAGCACGAATTGGGGTGCGATGCACAGACCGTCTTTTAAAACGTCAACCGTGGAAAAGCACAAGGATTTGTGATCAGGTGAGCAGTGTTGCGATTTTTTGCTGAGTTTCGCCATGATGCCATGAGGCCATGATGCGGCAAGTATGGAAATATTTGGCAAAAGAAAGCTCACAATATTCTACACAAAACGGTATTGATTTTTTGCCTGAGAGATGGCAGAAATGTGTTCAGGCTAATGACGCATACATTGAATAGTGTTATTAAGTAAATTTGATTACTTCTACTTGACAAATTTGCTGTTCATTGCCCTAGTGCTAAAACGTATTGAAAGACTTAATAGTTCATTATAGCGATATGGATTATCTGTGGTAGCTCACAATTCTGAAACATCTCCTCCAAATCTGGCCAAGAAGGTGTAAAAGCGCATACAGTCATAAAGAACTCTAGTCTTATTATTAGGACTGTAGTTTCGCGCAGCAAATCATTCATTGTTTCTAATTTTGATTCGAATCGGAGGATTATTTTTGAAATCAATAACAGTAAGCTGCATAGTTGAAAACTATAATCTTGGAACCGTTATAATTTTCGATTTGTAAAAATATTAGTAATACATAATAGTAAGACATAATAGTAAGAATAATAATTCTAACAATAATCAATAATTATAATAGCATAATATAATAAAAATTATGTAATATTTGTAACGTAAAATACAATATAATTTTAATTTTAATAATTCAAAGATAACAATAATTATAATCATAATAGTAATACATAATAGTAATAATTATAATTGTAGCAGTTGTCGTAACAATGATAATTTGTATAATCAAAATGATAACACTGCACAACAAAATGGAAATGGGAATGGAAATGGAAATACCATTCAAAATCCGTAGTAGAGTGTTTATAGTTGTTTTCTAGGGCTTCTGCCACGACTACCTGGAATGTATGCAACAGCTTGAGGAAAAGCAAAGCAACTGTCTACGGCTAGAGCAAAATATCACGTAAATGTTTCACTGTGATAATTATTGCGATATATTTCTAAGAAAACTTTGAGAAAATGAACTCACAGGGCTGCAAGAGCAAAATTCAGTAACTTTTGGCTACCAGACAGGCACATAGAAGAAGATTTTCTCGCTGGACAAAAATCTCCAGATGGACATTTAGTAATTATTTAAAAGCCTGTATTCCAAAAACCCTAAAAATATACTCGTTTTTGAAAAACGCCTCTTCACAGTGTTGTAGGAGCTGAAATAAAATTGTGATTCACATGCGTCGCAAAATATCAGTTTATATTTCCCACCAAGCCATCCATCCTCCGGGGTCGGTAAATCGGTATCAGACTGGTCTCAGACTTTTCTGGAAGAATAAGCAGCACTGACTCGGTTTAGCGGGAGGCCACCGCGAGTCTTTGTAAAGGCCAGATATGCATTCACTCACTTCAAAAGAAGTTAGAAATGGAAGACGAATGCATGGCGCATCCTTTAGGGATTGATCAACGCCAAGAGCTTTGTCCTTTATGCTTTTTTATTTCACGGCATAGAGCTATTTTTTTGAATATTAATAACCAATCAAGAGCGTAAATTTTGCAAATTTCAAAAATGCATTTGTTTTTCAAAAATGCTTCATTAGGGCGGTAAAGCTGCAAAAATAAATTTATGCTTCATACGCGCTTCCTCCTTACGGGGCTGAACCTCCCCTCAGAAATTAGTAATCATTTGATAGCTTAAATTACGGCGATTACTTCTTGTTTCATGAAAAAGGCCCTCTTACTGCACTGAACGGAAAAAATATTGAGCTTCAAACACGCAGCGCACTGCTTGGCGGCTGTGATGTGTGAGTGGCTGTGGATCGATGTGCGGTCGATCGACCATCCAGGCGCGATTAGCATGTGGAGTGCGATTTTTATTATTGAGTTTGAGAAATTTCTCCACTTCGAAAAAACTTCATGTAAAATATGTGACTGTGATACTGCAAATTTTCCCTTACACGTTCATGTGCTTTTCGTGCATATGCTTGAGCTGCTCAGGCTTAGGCCCAGAAGCGGGTTTCATTTGATAAAATAAAACGAACATGGAAGCTTACGCTCTGAAGAGTTTCTTCTACGATTCTAATGCAGAAAGCCTAAAAATCTCCAAATAAATAACGAAAATTTAAGCGACGACGTGTGGTGCGTGTAAAACACGATTTATCGTCGCTACTACAACGCTATGAAAAAGTCTTTTCTAGAAATTTATCACATTATGAAATCTCCGAGATGAATGTTTTCGAACTATTACTAATGGTACAGGTAAGGAGCTTTGTCGTGCAAAATATACGCACGATAACGTGCAACGCGTGTGTAACACAATTCTAATTTTCTTGCTACAACGCAGTGAGAAAGCTCCTTTGAAGGGGAAGGTATTTTGTATGAAACGGTGACAAATGATAACCGATCTTATTCTCTGGACAGAAAATTTTCATAAGAGTGTCACTTACCATTTGAAAGTTTAAATCTTTGGCTGCAACCTTACCTAGCCGGTTTTTCAATACATCATTTTATAACGCTGTAAAATCCAAAATGATATTAGGTTTCACATCCGCCGTTCTCCTTCATTTTCATAACGCGCATAGTTCGCTGGAAGCACGAAAAGCATTTCAACATGTAGAGAAACTTTCGTAGTGTCTTAGTCATCGTTTTATGAGGAGTTCCTTTCGAACCGGAAATGAAATCCCCAATTAAATAACAAATCACGTCCCACATATCCAACGGTCATCGATCAATTACCTCTACCCCCGAAACCCATGGACGCCAAAAAACGGGATCGTTGAAAACGTGAAATTCGATCTTATTCTACCTGCTAGCGATATTCACAGAAAATAAGCACACCATTTGACTCACTGAAACTTCGCTCTAATAGTCTAAAGAAAGAATTCTGTGGCAAGATGTAAAGTGCAAATTTTTTCTTTCTCCTACAACACTGTCAATGCAGTCTTTCTAAAAAGCAAACACATTTTTGAGTTCTTCTAGACTTGTGCTAGCGATTGGATGCTAGCATTCTAAGGAAAGAGTTTTGTCCAGCGAAATATAAGCGAGATATCTAATGGCTCAGAGGAAAGATTTTGTTCAGCAAAATGTAAGAGCAATAATGCGCAATATGTGTGAAGCATCATTTTTTTCTTAGTACTACAGCGCTGTAGGAAGGCCTTTTGAAAAATCAAGTATGCTTTCAATTTTCCCAAAATTAAGCTTTTTAATAACTATCAATAGTCTAGTGGAAACTCCTTGTCTAGCAGAAGAGATCCCTCCAAATGTGCTCGCGCTATAACAGAAGAGTACCCAAAATTCTACATATGAGAAGTTAAAATACACTACCCGTTCTGACTTGTTCCAATAACTTTTACTCGTGTCATGTGTTGACGGCTGAGCATGCTTTCTCCCTAGAGGCCGAGGTAGTCGTACACTTCGGGGAAATTAAGATTGTGTGCGTAGATTTCGGACTTCGACTACTCTTAGATGGACTGGCCACTAGAAATGTAAAGCCCTTCAGCTTAGGTGAGCATGATAGAAAAAGGATCTCATGTATGCCACTGTTGCATACTAATGGACATTGCTTGCTATTGTGAAATGATATAGCAATTGGGAGAAGTTAATACAAGTCGTGAATAGAAGTCTTTAATTAGGGAGAAAAATACTCGCAATGCGGTTGAGAAGCTTTGATTTTTTGTAAACACTAATCACTACGGAAGACACACGTTTTCATGGGAATGCACATCACCATATAGACATCTAACGGATAAAATTCTTGGGCGTTGATTAATCTCATAGGGATGGGCCATGTATTCGACTCATTTAACATTTGGAGATGACTGAATGCACATTTGGCCTTTCCAATGACTCGTAGTGGCCTACAATGAATATATAGAGTCGATACTGCCTCCTATTCAGACGAATAGTGCACTATAATCTGCCACCAGGACGGATAGAGGTCTTCGCGAGTCTGAAGCGCGAAATAGAACCGAATTCGCCATTTGTGTTGCGGAGCACTGCTAACCACTACACCATAGAGTATCTATCATTACACACATGTGTCTGGACTTACTAATAGTACCAAAACAATGGACATAGCTTACAAGCAAGATTGCTGGCATCTGGATATTTTCTAAAGGCTTTTCATTCTTCCATCATTAAGAGAAAATGACTGACTTTTCTGTACAGATTTTTTTTTTCGTGAAAAGAAAAGATACGCGTCTTACGGGTTGATTACGTTCCAAATAATACATAGATGATCGTTGGTTCGGCTAAGTCTAATTTTGATTTTTGCCAAATCTAGAGTGATATCCAGTGTACTTTCTCTTTAGTTAGTTAGGAATTTGAACCTTTCAAGAATGTGTTGTATGTCCACATCCAGTCGTTTTGTTTAGGATGACGAATAGCGATTCATGCACACGCAGACGGTGGAAGCTTAAGATCACGCTGCACGGTCTCCACCTAAGAAGAGCGGAATTAGCCCGAGACTGTGTGCAAATACATACCAGGGATGCAAAAATATCGCAGTCTACGCTGACATCTGAAGAGGTTCAAATGATTTCTTGTCCATTTGTCTTCAATAATTTCGTAGCGGGAGACAGCAGAGTGCTTAGTGATGCGGTCTACTAGAGGGCAAAAAGTGTGTTCTACTCCCTCTTCAGCGCTCTCTTGCAGTCGCCGTGGGAACGCCCTGATACGGCTTTCCCAAGATTCCTGAGAGACTTGACTTGACTACAATTTTGCGGCGTTCATTAAGAAAGCAATATCCTCAAGCACCATCCGATACAACGCGCTGCATGCAAAGATCTTTGTAGAGGATGAACATGACGAAGCGATTCTAATGCAATAAAAGCTGAGATCTATACGATCAATACAAAAGATGGGCAGTGTAAAATAAGATAATGATAAATTCATAACCTATTCTAAGGGTTATTTGGAAATAACTAGTGTTCTGTGGCTTTGTCAGCTTTAGTCTGTCACATTTTATTCACTAAAATTTCTGCTCCACTGGAATGAAATTTTGCGGAATATTTTTTACTACAAACATGCTAAACAACATGCTGTAAAGAAGCTTTTTTTTAGGTACCTTACCTTCGATATGACTTCTACGCGGTTTTTATGAAATTGAGGAAATCAGTTGTTTTCCTATGCGATTTCGAATCATCCCGTCGATTTACGGCCACAAAATCCCTGTTCCCGGCTTGCAAATTCAAAGCAACATTACAAGCATTACAAAAATAAATGATAACTGAGGTTTTTGAGTTTAGTGCTGCTAGAGATTTGCGAATTTTTGCCTTGATTTTCCGACTTTTGTTAAAAGTTAGTTGGGAAAATAATGGCAGATTTTGAATGGAAATTTATGAATGCTGTAATCTTGCCCATACACTACGTTGCTGATTTCGGAACACTAAAGTGTACATAATTTTTTCATTAACATACAAGAAGCATTCTGGGCAAGTACTGGCGTTGGTAGACGGAAACTGCATTTGATATGCTAAATACCTTAAAACTTCGTAGATCTGAATTCCTTCGGCTTCCGCAACGGTTGTTGTGGGAGAGTGTTCTATGTTTTCTCTTGATTAATATAGATTGCATTTGCAGCAGCTTTTAAGACTCATCAAGGATGACTGAAGTATTTTTTGAAGTGCTTGTCTTATCAGGATTCAGGAGTTCTGTAGTTTTAATCCGGCTACAAGCATGGCGTAAGCTTGTTCTCGTGTGAAACTGTTCAGAGCCTTTATCTTACACCAATTATAGGTTATCGCTAATCACCACTGATTATCGTGTGGAATGCAGTTTTCATTGCACTTGCTGATGTGATCCAAAAATTGATTCTTTTTATAATGTAGAAGTTCTCGAACAACTATTAACAATTATAATAAGCTATTAGCAGCTAAAAGCTATCAACAGCAATAATCAAGGCTGCTCCTCCTATAACTGTCTTGTTTTTTCGAAAGAGCTTTCGACTACCGCTTACACATGGGCAAACTTCAAGCGCCAATAGCGTCCACAACACCAACTCTCCGAAATGAAGCAAAAAAAGTTATGTACGCATTACTAATGTGGAAGTGCTTCCCTAATCTGTGAAAATTAGCACACTGAGCCCCTTTTTCTGAATGACGATGTTTCAACTTGTGAGGCGAAATAGTGTAAATCTTTTGCTCAAAAAGTTTTGTGGTGGTCAGCAAAGTCCTTCTAAAATAAATTCGACGACGTAACCCTTTTTCACCCATCCCATTCAGCCCATCTCTCGCTGACCGGCTATTGTCTTTTCCAAGGCTTTTGGATAGATAAAGAAATAAATCATCGACAATCAGATCGCTGCTAAAAATGTTCTCGTAATTATTCTCCTCCTGCAAAACTCTATAATCTCACGTTGTCGAAGTAAACAGTCTCATATCCGTCTGACAAAATTTTGTAGATTTTGATGATTCGTGTTCCAACTGTATATATATACAATGATGTTGAGTGGTATGCGAAACCTTGAACATCGTACGGTAGTTGAATCCAAGTCTGACTTTAACCGCGGACGTGTGCTAACCACAGCACTACCGGGGCTCCTGTCTTCTATGACTGTTTTTGCAATACAAGATGCCGATCCTGTCCAAAACCATTCGTCAACGCTTTGGCCTGTAAGCACATATCATTGCCCCACTTACGCTATCAGCTACTCTAGCACTTGAATGATGTTATAACTAAATATTCAGCTATGTTGAGTAGTACGCAAAACTTTACTTGAGTGGGAGTTCAACTCACCTTTCTACTTTCCCGTGAGTGCGTGCATATCACTACGCTACCAGTGCTCCTGTTTTGCAAGCACTCTTTCTACGATTAAAATAAAACAGTTCAATGAAAATTTATACCTGTTCTTGTTTTGATTTTTGACGTTCAGCTTAGTGATAAAAGTTAAAAATTCACTATTCCAAGCCGCAACTGCTTTTTCACCAGTCCTTTAATCAAAGGAAGCTGGAATAGGGAAGATTTTCAGATGGATTCCTGCCTTTCGGTCCGTGCTAAGTTCGCGTTTGCTCGAGTTAACCAGAGGAAGATACACTCTTCAAATCAATCAAGAAAAAGCGATGTGAAAAAGGTGAGACTTGTTCTGTATTAACTCAATGTGATTTCCACATAATTTTGTGCTTAATTGAGACTACTTTATGCATGTAAATTTTGAAAGCGAAAATCGATACCCACTTTGGCATTGCTTCCGTGTATAACTTTGTTCTTTGATTTTTTTTTTGCATATTCTGTTCTTTTAGGCATTGATGTGCCGACGGGACACCAAGTTATGGCACAAGAACTGCTCACATTTAGCGAAATGCTGTCCGCTAACTTTAGAGTAAGTTCAACCATTTCACAATCAGGTGTCTTTTTTTTCTTTGAGTTGATATTTAACGACTTAGATAACATGTGCTATCAAGAAAGCCTGAAAGCTAGTGCGAAAAAAATTCTTTTAGGTCTTGAAAAACCGATTCTTCTTGAATCTCGGCATGAACAATCAAAGATAATTTTTCACATGACTTTTCACATGCCACGATGTCAATATATAAATTTCATTTGGATAACGTCTCGACGCTTTCCATTTTGTTGAGAGCCGATTGGTCCACGGCATGAAACACTGTCAAGTGAGGTTCTCATCGAAGCAATGCTCTTCCTATCAAGACCCGACCACGACGAAAATGAACGACACTAGAACATTGATAGGTTCAGTCGGCTGAAGAAGGCGAAACGTGTCGAAACCTTAAATCAAATAAATTTTATATATCAACATTGTGGTATGCGCTAAATCATACAAGAAACTATTTATTTTCGATGAGAATATAACATGTTTTGAGTTGTTAGGTCTGGTAGTATATAGAAGCCTGTTTCGTCCTATTGGGAGTCATCATTACCACCCTCTCTCTGTTCAGCTGATCGGCTAAGGTTAAATAATCCTCTATAAAGGAATCGACGTCGAGTAATTGATCACCTCAAGTCAGATTGATGGAGTTGCCTGAGACTGGGGTCACCGGCAGTGAAGCACATAGCTGTTATCGCAGTCGATATGTTTATAGAGAATTATTTAACCTCAGGAGATCGGATGAACCGATGGAGGGTGGCACTGATGAGTTTCAATAGGACGAAACAGGCGCCTGTAGACCACTAGACTTATCAGCTCAAAACATGTATATCCTTATCAGATTATATCACTTTGAACTGGTCTATAAAAAAGCGGTAGATGGAAGAAGTACTCAGTCTTGCTACTTGTTTTTAGCTGTAAGTTAACTACAAAGGAGATCATGGAGCAGATATACGAAGAGCGTACACTGCTCCGAGAACTTAACAGCGTATGTAATTGAATTGATCCGTTCGAATTGCTAATTGATGTTGCTCCTACATTCTTCAGCTTCACATTTCCTCGGTAAAGTTTCTTTCAATTGACTCTTGAAGCCTTCAACGCAATAAGCATTGTTTTTTTCATTTTGTGTAGGTGTTGAATTTGGCAACTGCCTTCTGTCGCTTGCTCATTGCTATTGTGAAACAAGGAACTGATCATCTTATTGCTATTCCTCTCGTCAATTTTCCAGTCATTCATTATGTGAAGAACACAAGAACTTCCCATCTGTTGCATTGTTTTTGACAGCTCTCGTTGTTGTATGTAATTTTTTTAGTCTATTTGTCCTTATTTTCTTAGATTTCAATAAATGTAATGCCCAGTCTGTGTATCAAATATGAAAATGTTGCAGCGGTCTAAAGAACTGGTAAGCTTTTAATGCAGAATTAAACCTATTTAATAACGTCTTAAGACGTTACAGACTTCGTAAGCAAACGCAAGCCGTTGAAATTTCGCAGAATATCGTTTGCCAGGCCTATTGTTCATGTAATACTGCTGTGCTTCTCAAGATGTGGTAAGTCGTTTTTTTTTTCGCCTAGATTGAAGACGATTTTAGTCGCCACAATTAACTTTTTCTGCAAATAAATTTATAGGAAATATCTATGACTATCATTGTTTTCCAGTTACTGAGCTGAGTTGTCGTCAATTATCATTTACGACCTACTTTTCATTCAATGGGACAATGAGATTAGGAACCGTGTAGAAGCGCAGAACACAGAACATTTACTGTTAGGATACCAACAGTTCAGCTAATTGAACCAAGCCTTTTCACTTTCTTAATTCTATAAATGTGGCGGTAGATAACAAAATTGTGAATTATTAGGGAGGGAACTGGGAAGTCGATTTGATGAACGGCTCAGTCTATCAGGAAACAAGGTGCTTGTCTAACCCCCTCTCCAACGTTCTCCTATAGGTCGAGGAAAACGGCTTTGTCCGATTATCTCAGAAAATAAGAAGAAAATCAGCTTGGACTACAATTGCTGAAAAGACAAAATCCCCATACTGCAGTCAAAGTTTCCACGTGAAATAGCCAAAATGCTGAGATACGAGAAAATTGGAACTTGGATTATTTGCAATGGACATAAACTGCCACTATGTCTTTCCTAAGCAGCGGTCGACGCGTCGGTAGTGCGACGGTTAGCATACGCTCCCGGAAAGAGTGAGATGTGGGCTCGAATCCCGGCTGACGCAACGTTTTTGCACAGTACTCCACATATTTGGTAAACCTGATAAGAATCAATTCAATCGGTTGACTCGACATCTTTGTCTTCTTCAGAGCCGATGATTCTAATTAAGTGTTCACAGTCGTTCACTCTCGTTGTAGCCTTTGCCTTCGCTGTCACTTAAGTTGAATCATTTTCATAGGCACCGCTCAAATTAAGAACTTCTTCCGGCGACGCTTTTATATACAGACGATTGCTGATTATACTGGTTTTCCGCTAATTTTACTTTGTTTCTCATTGGACAATCAATTCTGCTGTGTTTTCATCAATATGCTCTGCGTTAAGGCAATGATGATACCAACCACTGAAGAATGGATATTCAGTGAAGAAGAAAACATCAAAAGTAAGTGGCCTCGTCAACAATTGCCCTGCACATAAGGGAATCACTCAGTGAGGCTCTTCAATCCAGCGGTGCCCCTCCAAACAAAAATTTTCAATTGAAGGACAACAATGACGAAGACCATTGAGGACGAACCATTGTAGACATCGACTCGAATCATCGGCACTGAAAAAGACGAAGACGTTTGAACGCTAGCCAATAAATTTATTTCTGCTAACACCGTGCTGCTAACTCAAGCATTAAAATTTACTTTTGATATGGTTACGATTGAGTGATTTTAGCCATCATAGTCTCAGACGGTCTTCAGCATCCTCGTCCCATTTCTCATTTGTTTCCAAATATGAAACTAATCAGACATTTTCCTGGGCTGATCCTTCGCGTTGTTATCCGCAATGCTAATCTTGAAGAACCCACGATCTTCTTTTAGGAACCTTTCCAAGCCCATGTAGAAAGCTTTTAAACTCCGTTTTCGCCAAATCCCAATGTCGGTACGTGAATGACAAAGGTGGTCGGAGTCCCTATTGATTCCAAAATGCTTCAAAGGTAATCTTCCTCCTCAGGTCGTTAGTTACTCGAATGAATCAATGGTAATGGGCACAGTCATTTTGACAAGACACCAATGCTGTCGCCATTTCTACGATGTCATGTTCTGACGAAGTTTTGCATCGGTATCATCGAAAACGTGAAATGAGAAGACCTTTCTCGTCTCATTCGGGCCTTCATCTTCATGTTTCGCACTTCTTGTTTGGATGGTCACGTCTTGCAAAGAAAGGTTTTTTGCAAAGAGCGCGCATTGTAGATACTTTTCAAGCTGCGAATTCTACCGGCCTCTCTGTAATCATCCTTCTTGTTGCAGTGCTGATGCTATCCCCTTTCTCTCAGTCGTACTTCATCATATTCTTTTACTTTCAACCTAATTTTACTCATATTATAGCAGTCTTATGGTTAGACTCCACATCGCATCTGCTGTTAAGAATAAATTATGCAATAGATAGAGGTTAAAATCATGTAAAGTGTTTGAAAACCATTGCGGAAAAAGATGCGGGGAAACGAATCGAATAGGAAAAGTGCATGAATCCGACTGACGCAAACGTTTTTTGCACAGTACTCCACATATTGGGTATACTATGAACATCATACCACTGCAAGTGGCAGTCAAAATAGAAAGAATTATGACGTCTTATCAAGTTTGTTTTATTGGTATGACCAAAAGAACTATATAATTGGTTAGTCTTGCTTAAGTTCAAGAAAAGTCGATTTTTGAATTATTTTATAAACTTCAATCTGAGCAGTGAAAGTGAGAAAGTCCGATAGAGAACGGCATAGCAAAATAGATCACATAAAATTAGATCATTGGTTCTGCCTGATCGATGTCGCTCTATTTCAAAATTCTACACAGAATCAAGAGATCGCCTCCTTTGTGCAAAAAGGAGAGAATGCTTGTTATTTCACAAAATCATTAGTCGTCTCCTGAGAAGAGTTGCCATTAGTAATATTGACAAAAACTACGACCAGCTTACTCAACATCTTATCGTTAGCTCTATGAAAGTCGAGAGTTTGAAAGACACTAAGAGACGGTTGTCTCCGAAAAAACTCGAGCTGATGGGCCAACGTGTGATCGTGCGAGCCACAAGCAACCAAAATGCACGTTGGAACATACAGAAGGCTTCGGAATGCTATAAAAGAAGATTTCAATGAGAGAAGAGCAGCATGGTCGAAGATGCGCAAGCAGGGAAGACCACTTATAGAGCTGATATGGGCATCTCCAACTACAAAGTCAAACGAATGTATGCAACGTTATAACGGAATAGATATAACTCCCAAAAAGGCGATGGAACGAATCATCTAAGATTGCCACTCGAATTTCTTCATCAATCACATTTTCTTGCCGCCATAAAAAATAACAAGAAGTGAATTTCTCGTTCTAGAGGTTCTTTGTTCGTAATCCGACAAGCTGTTTTGTTAGTGAAAAATCGGACATTTGGACCAGACTAGACAAGGTTTAAATGAATATTTTCTTCTTTTTAGCCGTTTCGAGGTGTTATTGATATTATTTATTGAATGTTAGCGAAGCATGTAACAATACAGTCGTAATGCAGCTTGAATATACAATATTCGAGGTGGCTAATGTCTCGGCGGGTCGCCTTCGTCAGGGCTTGGAAAGATCACATTGATCCTCAATCCACTGAGCCAAACCTTCATAACCCTAGCAGAAAACGTTAGAAATGAGTTTTGGATCGCACAGTAAAAGCTTCATTCTAAAACACTCACCGTTTAGATGTTTGGGTCTGTCACTTATTAATTGAAGACCAGCCGCTTAAGGTCAGTGCATCAGTGGGCTGTGCGTAACTCGGGCCGGAAAAATCAGCCTGAGGTATGGTTCGAGGTCACGCGTAAATACGAGGCACTCCTCTTCACGGTTCACTGCCGGGCCTTTGCTATGTATCCAAAAGGCTTTCAAGGTTCTAAGCGCAAATGTTTCTCATTCCTGTGCGAGGATCGTAAATTTGAGCCGGACATTACTCCTGCATGTTTTTGGCCCCTATACGCGCCTAGTGGAGTTTTTTGGATAAGTTGCGTAACCCAATTAGGTGCTCTTTTACACGGAGTTAGTGGTCTACCCGTTTCGCCAATGTACTCATCGCCGCACGCCTCGCAAGAGATTCCGTAAATTATACTCGATCTCATGAAGTCGCCTCTCTGCCGTTTGGGCAAACTTTGCAGTCATTGGTTTCGCAGAGGCGGTCATACAGTCTGTTGCGGACTAATTGGCGCTTTAGTGTCTTTGGAGGTATTTCAACTATTGCTACCAAATTCTCCCAACCTGCGCTTTTTAGGCAGCGCTTAATAGCTGTGCTTATTTCGTTAGAGATAAAAGGCAAAACTTTATTTTTGTCTAACTTGTCATTTGGGGGTGTAGAATTTCCTCTAAATCTAACCTGGGAAGCTCCTACCGTATCGTAGCCAATGGAGATGGGTATTTTTCGCGCCAAGCTTAACGATTCTACCTCGTGTTCTTTTCCTGTGCACACATCTGTAGCTGTTTGGAACATGTTCTTTAGAAGCACGCGTTTTATGTGTGAAGGATGAGCTGATAGGTAATGAACTACGATGTTTCTTTTGCTTGGCTTTCGGTACCATTTTCTATTGTAGTAGTTTTTGGACAGGTTGACCTGATCTTTCAAAAATGGAAGCCAATTTTCTATCGGTTTCTCACGCTGAATTTATGTACTCTGACTGACTGTTCAGCAACTCAAAACATTTGTTCATCTCCTCTTGGGTTGAGCAGACGACAAAGCAGTCACCTATATAACTACAGTAGAGTAACGGCCGGAAATCGATTATTGGGCTCTCCACTTTAGACATAAAGGCTATAGCAAGTGTTGGCGCTAGTCGTTGTCCCATTGCCAGCTCTCTGATTTGGGCAAAATAGTTCCCGGACCATCTAAAGATTGAACAGTTCAGGCACTCATCTAAGAGAGCCATAACCTGCCGGATGGAGAAGCCATAGTTGTTCGTGGTCCATTCGTGCTCCGTTAGAAACTCGTACATGGCTTGCATTCCGCATTCATTCGACACGTTTGTGTGAAAGGCGGTTACGTCGAAAGATTCATTACGTACGAGTTGTTGGGGGACGCGCTACCTAAATGGTCTAGGAACATTTGTGTGTTTGTGAGATGGGCTGGAATGTGATTTAGTAATTGGATTAGTATTAGGTTTAGAAACCACGTTATCCTGTCCGTTGGTCCGCCTACGCACCTGAAGATGGGTCTAACTTTGAAATTTGATGGATTAGTAGACAAAAGATCATCAGTGCAGACCAACTTATGAGTTTTGATGAGTAAGTATAAGACGGGACATGTTGGTGGATTATGCTTTAGTTGAGAGATAACGGGAGGCTTTAAACCAGCCAAGCTCGCTATTTTTATCCCTTTACCTATTTTTACAAAATGAACCGAAAAGAGGAGTGCCTCGTATTTACGCGTGACCTCGAACCATACCTCAGGCTAATTTTTCCGGCCCGAGTTGAGCACAGCCCACTGATGCACTGACCTTAAGCGGCTGGTTTTCAATTAATAATTGATAAACCCAAACATCAAAACGGTGAGTGTTTTGAAATGAAGCTTTTGCTATGCAATCCAAAACTCAGTTCTAACGTTTTCTGCTAGGGTTATGGAGGTTTTGGCTTAGTGGATTGTGGATCACTGTGATCTTTCCAGGCTTTGACGAAGGCGACCCGCCGAAACGTTAGCCACCTCGAATATTGTATATTCAAGCTGCATTACTGACTGTATTGTTGTATGCTTCGCTGATATTCAAAAAATAATATCAATAACACCTCGAATCGGCTAAAAAGAAGAGAATATTCATTTATCTAAACTATGCCGAGATTGACAGATAGTCGGTCTTGTGATAGATAAGGTTTAGTCGGTTGAATCTATATTTAGCTACTTCTGCTGCAGGTTTAATCACCAAGGAATATCTGATTACCCACTGATGTAGAGTGATTTGCAAAACACTTGCGCCAGGCGGAACTTGAACCCGCATTTCACTAAATTCAGGGGAGCGTGCTCTATCCCTTGCACCACCGACGCCTACATTAACACCACTCTTTCTACGCTACAACGCATCTATCTGTCAGCGGCCAGCCGTCAACGCTTTAGCCCAAGTAGTCGCTATCGACAGTGAACCCAGTTATGCTGGGATTATGGTGTATTAGAGGATTGATAGTAGCGGTTGAAAGGAATTCTATTTGATCATCTTGTCGATAGCGACTACGTGGGTCAAACCATCGACGGTTAGTTGTTGAAAGGTAGATGCGTTATAACTTTAAAGACTGGTGTCGAAACAGGCGTTGGTGGTACAATGGATAGAGAACGCGTCCGTAGACTGGATGGAATGCGGGTTCAAACCTCGCCTGGCGCGGAAGTTTTGCACTTCACATTACATTAGTAGATATATTTGTGACATCATGCCACCGTTATGAGCGGCTGAATGAAAAGTTTCATCTAATAATTAATGTTTTATTAATTCTAAAAAATTATTTCTTTCAAATAACTTCCAACGTGAATTGAATAGCAGCTGTCAACCATGGTATTCTGATGAACTTTTACGTGATATTATGATGCTGCTGTAAAATTTCAACACGATGGACGTATACCTGCCGTCCTGTGTGGTCAAGCGACAAGTCTGAGGTCACTAAATTTTCCATTTTCAGCAGTGCTTAGTAACACATTAGACACATTGAAGCGGACCAGACAAAAACATGCAATCCGCGAAGAAATAGTGTTATGTGGGTTAATTTGGATTATATTTCTATTGTCGGAAGAAAAAAGAAGGGAGGAAAGCGAGAAGATGTGAGAGAGGAAAAAGAGAAATGTGCTTGATTCATCAGGTCATCTCTTCCATCCTGACACGTTCTATCTCCATGAAACGTGCTTGAGACTCTCACAAACAGCACTTCAGAGCGACATTATTACAACTGCTTAATCTACATTGGTTTTATGATCCACCACCAGAAAAAAACTAGAGATCTCACAACTTCCTGCAGTTGATTCGTTTCCTCGCTTTTATTTTTCACGAGAGTCTTCGAACACTTTATTTGTTATTTTATCTGCTGCTTAACAGTACTTCTTTACGAACATCGTAAAATGTTGGTCAAGATGGTCATCCTTGAGATCTTGAGAATAACCAAGGCAAGGCGCCTCTATGCGTCCCCGTTCATTCAATCAAAGGAATTGCTAGTGTATGGACATGAACAGTCGTGAATTGAGCCTCTACTTTTCATTTGGCCCTCTCAAGGAGCCTTTAAGAAGACCTAGAAAATGAACAAGTGTTGTTCCCACTCATGAAGCTAGCAGTGAAGTCAGGTCTCATTGTTAATTACAAAACTAATTAGGTGAATGAACGATAGCGGAGATAAGCAAAGCGTCTAGTTAATTCTACTTCGTTTATGAGGTCAGAAATGCTCCACTCGTTCATTGAGTGTGCCTAATTGTGTTTGAGCATCATTCTATCAGTTGCATCCGAATTCAAAGATAAAATTCTCCTCGATACTTGATGGGAAAACCTTTCTTGGGTCTAAAACACTGCAACAGTTTTGATAAAACACTAACAGATGTCCAATCGGTGCGCCATCAATGCAAGGAGCGCTCTAGTTCTCAGATATGATGGTTTCCTAACATAACTGTTATTTTTATTAGCACTTTATTTGATTCGTCAACACAGTGTTTTTTTCATTACGCGGATCTCGATGCTTTTAGCATTCAAATCGTTTTTCGTTTTCTTATTGAACAGCATAGAATACCGGCTGAGCGAGTTTCCTTACAATCTCGAGGATAGCCTTGCTGAGGCGTTCCACAGGACGTTGTTGTCGACGGCCGGAGAGAGAAGTGGGAAGTGCTGTAATCAACATCACAGTCACTCGGCCACGGCGTCTTCATAATTACTACATGCTGCATGATATAAATACAGGAAATCGACGCGGGCAGGGATCTTCAATAAACGATCGAACGAAATTCTCGGAAGAAGTTCATTTTGTTGAATATGCGATCAAAGACTACGTGGTTAAATGCTTTCTGGACTTCCATGACTAAATACTGTCCCCCAAGTTTATGACCAAATCAATAGAATTAGCTTGACAAGTGAAATTCTTTATACATACTTTGAAAGTTACCATCGTGACTTTGCTAGTGGGTGCTCCGATGTTTGCGACAATAAGCACGCAGATTATTCTTCAAATACACTTTTTAACTAATGATTAATCACTTTACACCTCTAAAGCTCCTTTGACATCAATTTCCTCTTGCTAAGTGCTTACTAGTAACAGATGTGTTTTATGCCATGCACGCAGTAACATATTTGCAGTTTCTCCTATTGTTAAATACAAATTTAATACGTTGTTTTAAATTTTGTTCTGTTCTATTTAATCATTGTCAAGATCGAATAAGAAGTCTCTTGACTCAGCACCACCTATTGAAGTTGATGGATCTGCTTTTTGAGTACTTTTTATTTGAACATTTCTACAATTTGTTTTGCGTGACGCAACATCACATTATTATGTATATGCCAGCACTTGACGTATGTAGAGTTGTGTGTAGGACTAATTTGTGATGCACAATTGCTCGTTAACTCTATCCAACACACCGGGCTAACCAGGCTATCCAATTCATCAGAATCGGCAATTTGGTGGCAGATCTATTTCTTAGATTATCAGTAGTGATTCAGTGGTATTGGCAAGCCATCGGAATTTATCGCATGGGCAGAAATGCATTCAACTACATTTCACGGTGCTTGATGAAGTCGAAAGCTTTGTGCGTACGTTGGGGAATAATCAACACGAAAATGCTCACATTTCGTTGTTTGATCCATTTGTTCCATTCAATTAGTCTCCGAAAATGCATGTCATGAAAACATGTACGAAATTTGTGCGTAGGTTCAGCTGCTATTTGAGGGTTTTTGATCTCATGATTGGTGTTGTTTAGTGGATAAGTTGATTCTCGTTGAAGTTCTAGGATAGCGATGCTAGAGCGCTCCAAGATTTTACCAGAGTATCAGAGGCCCTTCTTATATTTTATGTATAGAGGGAACGAGGCAACGTAGTTTCTTCAATCACAGAAGCGTTCAATTCAATTTTTCTTCCGCAACTGGTTTTTTCTATTTATGTTCACTCCTATCTTTTTCTGCTCCTAAAGCTCACTGATAATCGTCTTTTTTACTGAATGTCCCTCAAGAGGACAAGAATCGTCAGCACAACGAAGATTCCATCGAAATTGCAATCGATGCGTATACTCTTCTTGTCCGAATCGAGCGACTTCATTATCCATTGGAGTGCACTAGAAGTAAACAGCTATGGCGAGATATCTTCGTGTTGTTCGGCCCCTCTACTGAACAAGTGGCAAAAAGGTTCATAAAAAAAGCTGCTTTTTTGTAGAGCAGCGAATTGGCTGAGTTTTTTTTTCTATCAGAGGGGCTCACATCTTGATGGATGAGAGTTGCTGAGATTTGATTTGCTCCTCGACAGTGACTTTCATTGATTGAATGTATACTAGTAATTAAATAGAACTTATTAATCCAGTTCCCAAAAATATCTTCATGCTATACCAAAGCGAATGCTCTATCGTTATATTGTAATTATGCTATGTTGTCGATTATCCATACCGAGTTTAATCAAAACGTCTCTAAAATATTACAGCACTTCATGACACCTACCATAGGGGGTTTACTGCTGCACAATGGAACATTTTCTTGAAAACAAACTATCTTCAACGATTAGTCAATCAACAACCGTTGTTTATGAAAGGGCACCACGAATTGAGAGCAGTTCATTTGTGCGACGCTTCACATCTCTGGATTCGAATCGATACGATTACGAAGTAGCATACATCGGAAAGGAGCAACTTTTTTAAGATTTTATATTCAGTTCGACTTGAATCATCTTGAAATGCATGTGTAAAAAAGGTGATAACATCGAATCGCTTGGCAGAATTTTTGTAAAAGCTTTGTGCTAG
Source organism: Parelaphostrongylus tenuis (assembly GCA_019055375.1). NCBI lineage: Eukaryota > Metazoa > Nematoda > Chromadorea > Rhabditida > Metastrongylidae > Parelaphostrongylus > Parelaphostrongylus tenuis. The sequence goes on from JAHQIW010007200.1 coordinate 99,541, forward strand.
CTAATGAATGAAAAAGTGTAAAGCTTTCGGCTTTGATCAATTCCTGAGAGGCGTACCATGTATTCAATTTCGTCAGGCATCGTTGGACACGTATAAATGCACATCTGGGTAGGCACCAACTTTTAGTGGCTTATCGTTATATGTAGTGCCCCGGAGGATTGGAAGGCTTGAGCATTCTATAGTGCCGGATTGAGTCGGCGATCATATGTGTGTTGAAGCGCGCATCTAATCACTGCGCTATGTATGACCTAGCTTGCAAGTTTGTGAACACATCAAGATATCCTCAATGATTAACCCTTACCTTTTATTAGGTTATTTCTTGGTGAATTTTGTATTATTTGTTATATATTAAATCTTTAGCTTCATGCTTACGTTCAAAATACCAACGATAAAAATAATGGATCAAATTGAGCCAAAGACGTCAACCACTTCACTGCGTGGTTGCTAGGATGGATGAGAAAGAAATGAGAAAGAAGATATCTTTATTCTGCTATTCAATACTGATAAGCAGATGATAATTTCCTTTGTTGAGAGTTGACACGTTTTTAGCAGCCATAATGATTTATGTGTGTTCAATTAGCTATTCTCTAACTACGAGCCACGACGTAAGGCTTAGCGCTAAGTGAATTTGTGATTGATGCGTTCGGCCACCTGCTCACCTAAACAAATGAACGACGATTGAATTGCTCACTTTGGCCCTCTCCAGAATATCTCAAATCATCTCATCTCCAATTCTGCTTTGTCGTCATTAAAAAAATGATTTTAATTACCAAAATTAACGGAAAGGACCTTAGTTTCCGCTTTTTAATCCAACCCTTTTGTCCAAATTCTTAATAAGCCTAAGCATTTTAGCTGACAAAAATATGCGCCTTAATTAATATCTTCGCAATAAAATTCAAGTCAGGAGACCGTGAATCTATAGAATCATTATTGAGAACTTTCCCCAAGCAGTATTCAAATAAAAGCTGTAGCTGATGAGCGGCGTGTTGAAAACAAAATGTGAAATAGAATATTCTGTTAAGATTCTTACAACTTTTGCTAGGTTGGCCACTCAAAATGTGATCAAAGGTTTCCAGCGATGAATATACTTGTCGTTCACGCACGGAATTCACTTCTTATCTTACAAATAAATCGACCAATTGGTCTTTCTTCACGTGGAGCAGACTCCTTGCTTTTCGTTAGGGCCGTTGCTCAGGTTCCAGGTTTATATTAGTCATACTGAAAGATGTAGATGTTTGTATAACATAATCTATTAATGTATAACACAATCTATTAATATGATAAAAATATCAGTCAAGGAGTAATCGAGTGCACAACACTCTGTGTTAGGTGAAAATTTCACTTGATATAGAGTGTAAAACGTTCGTTTTCGATAACTCTCTGTAGGGAGAGTAGGGCTCCCGAGAGAACTGTCTATAAAAAAGATCGAAAGACGACGGGTTCTGCCCGACTGACGAGTCTGTAAGGACGAAACACGTGTATCGGGCTGTACAAGTGCCCTCACCACACCACATGACAAATTGGCTCACATAATAATGAAAGGAACTATTAAAATTTGAGCGTGGTCTTAATAAAACACTCGAAATAAAGGTATAATTTATTGATGATTGATTAGATTACGGTATGCTGTGGTTAGTGCAAAAAATAAAATCTAAGCAAAACTTTAATTCGCAACGAATATTTTCGTCATCTTTGAGATATTCCATTTTGTCTCAGACAATTATTATGCTCCGTCTAGGTTATGCCAAGCAGTTGAAACATGCACAGTTATTCTAAATAACGTTTTCAAATGATCATAAATAATGACGGCTAATCGTCACCGACCTTCTTTTTTTACAAAGGAACTCATCGGGAGATACGGTTTCTGTGAAAGGCATGTCGTAAAACGAAGCTCATTGGTGATTTTGAGGACAAAAGCAGTCTCGACAAGCAATTTTGGCTATTTTAAGAGCTCATTATTATATAAAATACCTTTACAACCTATAAGCCCTGGATAAAAACTATTTTAAAAGCAGTTATCTTAGGTGATTCAAGGTAAAATATCCCAAGCACATTTTCAAAAGTTGTGACATGAGACTGATTCCAAATCCTTATAATTAAAGGAAAGCTTTCATAACACGGTTTAACACATCAGATGCGAGATTAGGTAATTTAGACTCACACGGTTCCAAAATGATGGGTACACAAAAAGCGGGCATGTCTCGACTCTCAGAGAGCTTTGTCAACTAGAATAAAAGCCATTAGCTTCACGAGATTGTCCAAATAACTCCTTCGATTTCTTGTTCTACGAATAAGAAAATCCGATTTTAGGGAGTCCACCAAACACAACAACTCTTCACTTTGTTCATATATTTTGCCGAGGTGCATATTTTGAAATTGCAAATAATAGAGCAGGCATTATTTTGTTTTATGTGCATGATGATATTCCAAAATGTACTGTTTTTCCGCTCGTATTATTGTTTGTAGGCAGTTTTGAAGATCAAATGGCAGAGTTCTTTACTTGGTGTAGTTGGTGTAAAATTATTGTTATAAGCTCATGAATCGCAACATATTTTAGGTGTCTAGAAATTACCAAAACGCAACATATTCTAGGCGTGTGAAGAACCAGCTTCTAACTTTTCAGTATTAGAACAATAAAAATGCAACACTCAAAAATAGTTGCACTTCCTCTTAGAGGCAGTCACTTTTCAAGGAAGCTCACAAGCACGTTTGCGACAGCATGGCGCACAGACAACTTCTGGCCTTTTATTGGAGGGTGCTTTTAAAAATTTTTCTGTGCGCTCCGAGAGCAATATTTATCTAATAATCAATATCTAGTAAAAAAGAGGTAGTACCCGAGACCATCGTTCTACCGTTCGGTTCGGTTTTTCTGTTTGTTCAAAATAGTTTCAGAAAAAGGCCGACTTTGAGCAACATTTTATGCCAATAAAATGTTGTAAGCTTTGAAAGTGTGCATAAGTGGAGAAACCTTCAAATGCGCATGACCCCTATAAAGGTCACTTGTCACTAGTGGTAATGATTTAATTGTATGTTCAAATTCAATTCTTCATCTTCTGATGTCATGCAACCTCGATGTCCAGAAAGTTTGGTCCTGCTTGTATTGATGTGTACGAAAAAAATGACAAATGTTGTCACCTCGTTTTTTTACCTCTGCTAATGTCTAAATGTCTTTTCATATCGTTATTTCAGAAGTATATGAAGTATTCTGGACCGAAATGGTGATGCTATACTATGATTGAGGGCTATAAGCCAGAATTGTATACTCTGTAGGCATAATAGACACGAGTGATGTGTAAAGGAAAAAAAAACAGATGATTCAGTGTTATATCACGTAATAATTCAGAAAGCTGACTTTTTATAAACATTAACATTAATAATTAATCTATGCAAATTTCAAAGGTCTTTGTTATTGAGCTCTTGAGATCGGTAATAGTTGCTGTTGTCGCAGTTCGATGGTTGACGTTTCAGCGATTTTGCCTTCTCTGTAACGTGGACATTTCTCAGTGCGCTTCATATTCAACAAGGGGTAGTTTTAGGATTTATAAGTAAGTACATAACAGTGTCATAGCATCTGGGGTTGAGTTTTTATTTCGACAATTGTATAAATGGAGTTATTTTGTGTTTGATTAGTAGTCAATATTTGCCACTAGTACTATAGTCTTATAGAAATGAGTGAATTGTATCCAGACTAAAGGATGTATTTCCTGGAACAAGTTGGTAAAATCAGTGGGCTGCAGTCATTCATAAAACGTTGTCATAATTGTAGATTAACTATAAGCGGCAAACTTTTACTAAATTGCTTGTCATTTTTTCGCAAATCGGCTAAACAAATGTTGTTGACGAGATTGACGAATCAGCAATGTCATGTTCGTTAGAATGTACAAAGATTGATGTTAGTACGAAATAGCCAATGCTAACCCTTTGATGGGTCTCGAAAGCTTTATCGTTAGTCTTTTTTTACTTTAACGCTTTAGATTGAAGCACAGAGATCGAAATCTGTCGCTTTGAAAAGTTGTGTTGACCCTACGCTATCTTCCACATTTCCTTGTGTCAAAGCAACTCTGACTAATTGTGTCACCCACTCTGACTTATTAGTGATACGTTCTTACGTCGACTGTTTATGACAAAGCTAGGTAAAATATTCGTACATGGTCTTCGAATGTTTCTAGTCGCCTTTTTCGAGGTTTGTTCAATTCATCCAAAGCAATAGCTTGGCAAACACACGTTTTCGACGTTTTCGCCATTATCAATGCCATCAACGTCGAAAACACGCTTGTCTGCAACTGTTACTTTGAATGAATTAACTGATCCTCAAAAAAGACGGCTAAAAACGACTATATATGAATGCTCTAACGACGTTTGTAACAAACAGTCGATATAAGTATTGTATTATCATATCCAGTCGCACGACATCGACTGTGGAACAACTGGTTAATGATCATTTCACTTGACTGCAGATTACCATTCTCGGCGCTCATTCCATATGATGGAGGCGAGTGCCCCTGAAAATGGCTGTGACGAAGGCGAAACCGCCGAACAACACGTGTCTGCCAAACTATTGCTTTAGATAAACTGAACAGACCACGAAAAAGACGCTTAAAAACATCAGAGTAACTAGTGACCAATTTCAAACGTTCACTTTTACTCTTGTACACCATCGAAGTGACTGCTCAGCAAGTGCATAATATTTCAGGAATGTATAATGAACGATCGAGGACATATCTATAAATTTCTCTACGTAGAGTGTGTTTTCAGTAATCACAATTTTTAACTTTACTTACTGCCTGGTTTTTGTTTCAACTGATGTGCAATACACTCATAAGAGTGCTGAGATACGAGTTAGACATGAGAACAAAGATCAAAGTCATGACTACCTTTTCCAGGGGCTTCTCAAATTTTTCCACTACATCATCGATTCCCTCGTTCTGCCTTTCTCTCGGCTTTGCTTCAGCCTGTGGCAATTGGTTTAATCGTGTTAGGAAACAAGGGCCGAGATGGTGCACTGGAAATGTTAGTGTACCCTCAAAAACGGTAATCGCATGTTTGAGGCCAATAAGAATGATAGAAGATAGGTTTTCTACAACTTTAATGCAGGGAATCTGAAATTTTTTTCAGAATGGGGACAAACTCACTGAATAATCAACGAAAATCACCTTCATTCGAGGTAGGTGTTGAAATTGCTTGGCACAACACACTTTGAAAAGCGTGCACACTTCGTTATTATAAAGATCATTTATCTATCTAAGAAATTTTTCGAAAGCCATACCGACTGCATTCAACGGGATATTAAGCGCTCTACAGAAAGACCACCGACTCGATGGTCCGATTTCTTCACAAAAAGACTAGAAGAAAGAAATATGCCGCTCAACGAATTCCTAGAGCGAGGAGAGCCCACTGGACTACCCTTGCATGCGATAGGAAAAAATGGAAGTATTGCTGCTGCTCGCTCGGGTCATTCGACGATCAACGGGGCGACAGGTTATACAGGTGCTAGGAAATTTCGAGATTTTTTTTTCGAAATTCTGATAGGGGGTAATTTTATCTAAACACTCATATGCTTTCAGTGCACGCGTTTCCAAGGATAAAATGTTATCTCTCTTCACTCTTACAGCGCTACGAGGGCTTTTTCAAAAAACAAAACCGGTTCCAGAATTATCCACATTCGGCTCTCGAATGACTATCGAAAGCCTGGTGTAAAAACAAGCGCAGACGCCAGCGTGTTAGTAATGAGTGGCAAAGATGGAACGTAACATTTTTGTCTGCAATAGTGTGTTAACAAGGTTTTTTGAAAACCAAGTAACTATCAAAATCGCCGAAATTTTAGCTATCGCGTAAGTAATAAAAGTCTAAGAGAGTAAAGAAAAAGTTTGCTCCCGAAGGAGCTAAAAAACGGATAGAAGAAAAGAAGAGCGAAGGCGTCGGTTGTGTAGTAGGGAACTTAATTAGCCCTTTGATAGGGTAGTCGCGGGTGCGAACCCATCTCAGACTCAAAGTTTTGCTCTTATCGCAGCACTCTTGTAGCTATATAACTTTGGTAATCCAATTCGCTCATATCCTTAAGTCACCGTCTTATTATTAACATTCTTTCAAAATCTTTTCACTCTGATTGCTTTCACACCACAGACGTATGCCGTTGACGGGGACAGCTCATAAAAGTGAACAGCAAAAGTATCCTTCAAGAGGTATTCTTATTGCTGACATTCAAATTCAGCAGCGTATGCTACATCGTGTTGAAATCAACTGCGACCTCCGAATTTTACCAATAGACATACTGTTGATAGAAGACATTCTGAAAGAAACCTAACTACAGAGCAACAAGTCTTCCCGTCCACAATGAATAACGACGTTCCGACGACCACGGTGCAGTTACTTGGACTTGCAAGAAGCTTTTTACCTCATATATGATAATCAAATAAAATGCGTCGGTGTACGCACATATATTGACAATGGCCCATCAAAGCATTCAACCATACATAGGCGTTCTGGTCAGGGAAAAAAGCTGAGAACGAGAGGCGACTATATTTGACGGATTATTGCCATTTTTTCTTTCTTTAATGTCAAAGAAAAGTAATAGTAAGAAAACCCATCTAGCACTCAAACTGTTTGGAGCTGCTCGTGTAGAGTGCAAGAATGGGACTAATCAGATCCTCTTTAGGCCTTAAGTTTATTTACCGCGATGATAGCTGAAACCACAGTTTGAAAATAAAATGAAGTGTTCATAAATTTCCAAAGCTTTTTCTACTAGTTGACCAGACGCCATATGTATCAGAATGTGAGGGTTCCAATACTTCTTGCATTTGATTCGTTGTCTCGCAAGCACCATCCATCAAGGTTTCCGAGCTTTTTGCCCTTCACTCAAGGATTTTTCGATTTCGCCACGAATGTCGTTGAATGTTGGCCAATTCCTGCAAAAATTTTGAAAATTGAGCTTGAAGTGGGATTTCTGGCATTCCAAGTTTCCATAAAAAGGTTCAGGTTGATTCGAAGATAAAACACAGATATTCTTTCTGGCAATAAATTCAATTTATAAATTTTCATTAATTCATTTTATACAAGGAAAACTCGGAGTGCATGCCCGAAGTTCGAGCAACAAAAAACGAAACAAAATTAGGCAGGAACCAGAGTATGATTGTGCAAAAGTTTGAGTGTTCTTGTTCATCGCTCTCATAGACAGTGTAATCATGGATCACAACTTGCGAAATTTCATGGAGACCATAATCTTTCTAGTGTATATGAGCCATGAATTCCATTGCAGCTTAGCGCCTAGAGGTGATAATGATTTTTGCTGATTACCATCGTTTGAGAGCATCGAGAAAGATGTCCTCCGTGAGAGCTTGACGATAGGGAAATTTTTCGAATGCATAACGATTGAAGAGTAAAACAATAATTGCAGTGTAAGGTAAATGATGTTTCGTCTACCTTAAAGGTGCTGTTTAGTGTTGTACGGTATTCTAGTCACTCGATCCTCCAAATGGCGACATCAGCCACTCGTAACTAAACAATGCTTTGTTGACTAAAAATCTGTGACCCAATGATTTGGGATTTTTTGTCAACACTTTTCTTTTTCAAAACAACGCTCAGTTTTGAGTCAATCAAAGTCCAATTGTGATTCTGGAAAAGAGGATCAGGTTTTCTGGAAAAGAGATATTCTGGAATCAGACCAGTGAAGAGCTAGAAAATAATTTGATTTCTTTATTGCCATACATAATCTAGGGTAAATCGTCATGGAGCTATTTTGTCAAGCATACCTACCAATATCGTTCAGTATTTATTATTCTTGTACCAACTTCTCCGTCGGTCAGACAACAGCAGTCACGTCACTTCTGCATTATCAGATGCAGGGTTAATGGAACTAATTCGGACAACATATAAGCAGAGTAGATGTATAGGGCAATGCAATGGAACGTCGTTGTCAACCTTCATAAATCTGATCCTAGCTGCTAGCCAACTACAAACTCGATTCCTTTTTATCGCTAGACTTTCAGTTGATCATTTAGAAACAGTGAAGTGATTTGGGATTCTAACGTCTGCCTTTCGTTATTTCGTGAGTGATCTAAGAACTCCAGAAAAAAAGAAGATCGTTACAAACTTCTCATGAAAGCTCGTATTAGATGGAAGAATTCGATCTCATCCAGAAGTACCACCACTGTCTGCATCGGCCACTCTCAGATGAAGTGGCGACGAGTCTGGATACTCTGCAATCGCCACGTGTCCTCGTACGAATTCCCCCGCCCCTCGTAACCACTAGTCTCTCCCTCGCACTTCCCAAGCTATTCGTCAGTGAACGAGAAGAGGCGTGCGGCTACCACTCATTGTCGTCACATGGAGCCTTCATCGGTTGGCATTTGCATGCGGTCATTTGGGGAACCATTGAGCGCTAACCGACTTCGGCACTCTGATAAGAACGTTGAACTTCTGCTCAGGTGCGTTTGTTCTCTTTTATTCTTATTCTGGGTGTACCATGATTCTCTATGCATGATAAGAACGCCGTGTACTCCCTCTTAAGCGAGGGAATTTAGTATCGCGTTCAAGTTGCTAAGTAGATATACTCCTTGTTCTGAGGAAGACAATATCTTTATTTTGCTGCATCTGGTCCAGTTGATATATTCTCTCTCATGACCGCTGAATTGATCAGTTAGGAACATAGAGAAGCACAACACATGCGTTGAGTAGCATTTCCTCTTGTGAAGACTTGTAGCCGGACGAATCAAGACATTTTTTCCGTGTACTCACTTAAATATTCCTTTATGTTTTTCAAAGGTGATTTACGTAAGGTCATTCACAAGTTCAGTAGACTTTAATGGAATGCTTTGGTCCGTCATTGCGAGCATGCTGCTACTCTCCTTAGCAAGCACTATTTTTAGGTTTCCTCTAAAACACTTCTTGCTATCCCTGATTCTTTTATCCTATAACCAGACTTTGTTTGAAAAGTGCTCCATAGCCCTCAAATGTTTAAAAGAAGCTGTATGAGCGCTCAATCGTATTTCTTGCACAAACTTCTCGAAGATACTTTCTTTGCACGATCGTCCAGTAAGACTTCAGTTTAGAAATCACCAAAATTGACAAAATTTACTTCGAGGTTGATTTGTTCAATTCTTGAAGACAATTCTCAGAAATCCTATCTACTATACTACCGACCATTTATCGTTTCACTTTTTTTCCACTTTTGCTCCTAGTCGTTGTTTTTGTGTAAAACTTCATTCTCCTATGTAATTTTTTTTTTTTTTGGTTTTTTGTGATAATTGTTTTCTTTGGCACCATGTGGTAATGACGGTTTTAAAATGCTTTCAGCAGGGTTTTCTCTGTTCTCGCTTCATATAAAATCTCGTACCTTATTTTATGAAAGTTTCAAACTCACTGCCAAAAAATTTGAACTCTCGTTATGGTTTTTCCACAATTACATGTGAATTCCAAATTTTTCAAATAGTTTCGACTCCATCTCGAGACCATTATTAATTATTTATGGGCAAATCCATTAGTTCCTGAAAGAGAGCAAAATTATGTTGTAACTAATCAGCCGAACCCAAAGTTTTGAATTTTACATGCCACTCCTTCACCACGAAATTAAGCCGGTGGACGAGAAATCGCTTGTTAATGATGCGCTGGAAATTGACACAAACTGTCAAAAATTCCTCCTTTTTATGAAATTGCTTCTGACATTTTCCGCAAAACGTCACAATAGCTAATAGAACTTTTTTATTCAATTAAATCATTTTTTCTTGTCCCATATTTTTATTCTTTATTTTTTTGTTTTTTCTTCAGACCTAAAAATCCAAGTGTGGTAGAAATTTTAATTGCTTATATATAAATACCCATATTTTACAAATACCTATGTCTTACGACAACTTCGAATGAAAATCATTAGTAGAAAATCATAGTAATTAATACAGTTTTGCGAAAAGGATAGTAATTCAATGATACAAGTTCTCTTGCTCCGCATAAGGTGAAATCACTCAATTTTTTAATAAAGTTACAAGCCTTTTCCCTCCAGCAAGGATCATATTTTCATCGTTGAAGAAGTTAAAAAAAAAAGCTTGACAACGGAATACGGTGATCTCTCTCATCACAGCGATACTGCTTGGTCCACGTAGATCTGCGTTGCCATATCGTTTGCTAATAGTAGAATATTCTAGTTGGCAGTTGTCGTCTGGTCGTTTCCTTCTCGTGGCCTACCCAATCATCTGTAAAGGCTGTTATAGCGCTATTCGTCACTCCTACGACTTTTCTATAAGCTTCTCAGATCTACTAGACGTCACCATTGTGCAACACTTACGTGATGAAGGAATTGTACTATTTTCTAATTGTTTTGAAAACGATGACCGTTTAAGGTCACGTGCTCTCTGCTGAATGTCCGAACGAAAATTCTTGATCTGAAAGCATGCAAAACTGAAGTCTAAGAGAGATCTGGAATGAGAGTAATAGTTTTCCATCTTGCACTTTTGAAACTAATTGAATTGCTAACTGACTACGCACAAAACACTTTGTATCTAATCACAGCATCTAATTGCTTCGAAATGCTGACAAGGTGCATTACAATGATAGTTTTAACAGAACTCTCTGACATATCGATGATAGATTGCCCTGTTGCACCCACATGAAATGTTGCTTAAACTGACATCTATTCTTTGCATAGACTTGGTTTCGATTTTGACTGGGGAACGAATGCTTGATGAATGCTCTCTGATGATGCATCGATCCTCAAATACAGTTGGACAACACGCAATGAACTTTATGGAATTTCGACAACAACAGACAGATAAAAGGCATTGGATCAATTTGTAATAGTAAAAGATAAAAATTACCATTCTTTGGAATAAAAAATTTCTATCTAAACCTCTCACTCTTCACTCGATTTATTACTGTGAAACATTGTAACCGTCTATTCTACTATCTATAGAGCTTTTATTGGCTCTAGAGAGCGTTAGTTGAAAAATCTTGACATTAGACGGCTATCCTTTCCTAGTATATTTATTCTTCGCCGCTCTTCGGAAAATATAGCTCGCTATTTTTAGTATTATAGGTAGATTTTGGAGAGGCCATCAGAAAACGCGAGAAAAAGACTATCCAGAAAGAATTGCATGTAAAAAAAAGTCCCGCTAGATGACCAAATCAGCTGATCATTAGATTTGACTTGAAGTCAGACACGCATGATTTCATACGGTAAAGAGCGTACTGACTTAATGACGTTCACCCGTCATTTCCAGCTGAAGGGCTTTTTGTCTAGAGCTGCACTTTCTCTTCTCGCCAGTTTTGAGATGAGCTCTATTTTTCTCCTTAGACATTTGAGTTTTGCTTTTCCATTGAGCAGTATGTACTTCTTCACCTCTTCTTCGTTATGATAATGTTAATTGAGTGCTATTTCAATGATATCAGACCTCATTATACCGTCTCTTGGCAACCGTCAAATTTGACATTTCGTTTCTAAGTGCAATGGACTTTTGATTCTCATTCAAAGATACACTGTTATTTCACGTCAGAGCTAGGGGTTTAGTCTCGTTGAAATAACTGAAGATTCTGATATCTCGAACTTTTTAGTCTGATGTATCCAAGCATTTTCTTAAGTTTTTCGAAACACATTGAAATATAATTCAAAATTTCAAGCGTTTCATTAACAAGAATTTTGAGCTCTGCTGATTACATAGTTTCCTGATATATTTGTCATAAACTTGCTTGAACTGAGACATTTAAGGCATGGTACGACGATACTCGAGAAACACAAACACAAATTGCACATTATTGTAAGCCAGAGTAAAATAATAGAAGGAAACATCCTGATACATGAACGATTTGCGCACTATGAAGTAGTGCTTGTGCCTTAGAAGGAATATGTAAAAAAAAAATACAGTAGATTTTAGGATGCTGTAAAGTAGCTCGCATTTAGAAACGTTCAAAAAACTTCTTTCTATTTTTTCCAAGAATAAACGATTGGAAGTAAGTGAGCGCTTTAAGGAGACCATTGATGGATGCATCCACGTCGTCTGATGTCATGAATGGTGACATCGTTCCAGGACCCACAGAAACGAATCGGGGGCAACCCTACGTCTATTCGCAAAGGTAGTCATTTTGATTTGCCCAACTTTCTCACACAATCAGAACTTGATCTATTCAGAACCAGAACTTACAACACCTAACTATTCAAAAGGTTGATAATAAATATAAGAAATACCTTGCTTTTCGAGTGTTTTTTGAAACCACGTTCAAATTTTAATATGCGTGATAATCACTTTATGAGTCATGCATGTGGTCTGTTATATAAGGCAAATTTATGGAACCCGATACACGTGTTTCGACCTTGACAGTCTCATCAGTCAGGCGGTACCCTTAGTCTTTTTTGCTAATCCTCTCGGGAAGCCCAAACCCATACTAAGATTGAGCGACGACGAACATTTTACACGCTCCATTAAGTGAAAATATTACTGAATTTGCAGTGTTGTAAACTTGATTGTTCTTGAGTGGTATCGTTATATAACATATCTTTCGTTTCAAGTGTTTTCTTAATAACACTTAATGGTTTCTATAAGATGCTCTATGAAGATCACATGCGTGGCTCAAAAAGTGATTATCAGGCGTATTCGAATTCTAAGAAAATTTTGTCCTCCGTTATGCTCTGACAGTAAATCATATTCCTCCTTTTTCCAACTCCCGTTATTAAATAAGTCATATTCTTTGTGAGTGAACTGTTAGAATTGAGAAGATTGCGAAGATTTCAATGAGAACTTGTTAAGCATATTAATTACTTCATAGATGAAAATCTACGAAAACATTGCGAGTTAATCCAAATGATAGAGCGAGATGTAGATAATTGACGTTCGCAATGTAGGAGCTTGATTTAGAAGAAGACTATCCAAATCTTCGGACATCTAAAAAATTTTTTTTCGTGTTTTATGTTCGACCATTCTTTCACTGACAGCCATTAATTTGTCACGGTCCCCTTCACACAAAAACCGGCGACTCAATTTTATTAGATCGATGGCAAAGTTGAAGCACATAAGTGTCTTAGAGAGAGCGAGACAAGTCGTTCCAAATTTACCTGCTGGTTTCCAGCAAATTCTTCGCGTCTAATCAGAATGGTGTCAATTCTTTTTTGAACATTTTTTGGCTTTGTCCGGGTTATACTTAGGATTCGAACAAAGCATGCTATGCAAACATAATGAGCACTTTTCTGAAAAAACAGTTTATAACACTTTCAACAATTATCGGTGAGCAGCCTGCTTTGTCTACTTCTAAGTAACTTAATATTATCAATAGACTACTCGTGGTGGTGCCGTTCATCAAGAGTAAGGTGCTAATTCAATCTCGCCTCAGTTCATCGTTCCTCTCACCTGTTAGGGTCTGAAAATCGGAGTGAGACTTCCATGGGTTTAACTCATCTCCTAAAAACAAAAAGGAATCCTATACAGGAAGCTCTTGCATTGCAAATCCGGGACTCAAAAAGGAAACGTGTTGACCAGCATTCAGAACATTCATAGAGAAGACAGCGATTGTCATGAACCAAACCCACGCATAAATATTCAAAGATCTTCGTGAGTGGTGGATGCAATGACACGTTTGGAATGCATGAAATGCTGCAATCCACGTATTAGATATAAGGATGCGTCATATGAAATAAATAGAAAAGAATTATCACGAGCACTGTCAAAGTTCTCTACGCCTGTGTTGTTTGTCATTTTGGATGAATGCCGCAATTTGCCGACGCTCTCGTTGATCATTCCTTTGTCTCTTTTGTCTTCACTTCTGTTAATAACTGGTTTCTAAAATCTTATCATTTTGTCAGATTTTTTAATAAATGTGGCCAACAATATTGCTGAGCAAGAATATTTCTTCAACATATACCTTTCTTCAAAATCAGTACTTGTACATTTGACAATTAAGCTTTCCTTGCTCTGTGTTGATGTAAATACCTAGGTTTATGAGGGCCTTCTAGCTTCTCAACACTACAACATTTTATTTGTTGGTGATCCCACCTCTTGCTGAAGATAACAAGTAGCCAAAACAACAACCGAATCAAATTACATGATGGCATTGAATTATTTGATACAGAGAATAAGCATGTCTGAGAGAAAGGCAAAGCATAGTTCATTATTGGTTGTGGCGGAGAGCATGTGGGTCATCGAAAGAGCATTCACCACTTTGACGACCAGCTGAGGCTGAGGCGAATTTTGCTTAGTTCAGTATCCTTGTGATTGTACTTCAAACTGTTCCCAGTCATGGAATAACTAGCCAAGAATATAAAGTCATAACATTTAGTCAATAGTGTTAGTATCAAATGAATTCTTCTCCAAACTTTGTTTTTACTTCTCGCTTTCCGCCTTTGAAAATTTTTGTCACCAGTACTACTGCAATTTCCTTAATTAATGGGTCGTTCCATGAATCTCGGCACTGGGGCAATAAATACCAAATTTATTAAGCAGATGTAATAAAATTGCACAGTTTCAGTATCGTTAGATTGTGCATTTTCTTGTGGACATTTTAGTATACAGTTTGCACATACTTGCTTTAAGATGGAACTGAATCAAATTTTCGTAGTACTCATGCTCGATTGGCCCATAGGAGAAATTGTTAGTGAAGCGACACGCAAGATTAATGGAGCTTGAGGCGATGACACGTTTGCAAAAAAGATGACTAGGAAGCGGTACACGAAGTTCAAAGCTAGAGAGAACAATCTGGGGGATCAGTCGCGCTCGGGCCGTCCACAGGAAGTTCCATCACGACTTGCAAGTCACTTCACTAGCATTTCTCCTACGCGCTATTCGTGCATGAGTAGCAACGAATTTGCTCCCACGACAGCTCTATCTTAAAGCATGTATAAACAAGTTGTATACCAAAATGCTCACCTGTAATACGCAATTTAAGTATACAAGAGTCAAACAATTTTGATTACTTGTGGTTCATAAATTTGGTGTTTATTGCTTTGGTGCCAAAATTTATGAACAATCTGATATTATTACTATTATTTAATATTCTTATCATTGTTATTCGTTGTTAAGTTTCTATGTGGTCGAGCTTATACGACCTTAACACGGCAATTATCATTACTATTTCTGAGATGCCTTTGCATTTTTTATAACGAACGTTTTTTGTTCAAAATTTTCTGCGGTGACGACTGAGCGATTACGGATCCAATACAGTTTTTGTAATAATGTCAGTGGTTCGTTATATGGATAATTAGGCTGTTGGCGTTGATGATTCAGAGGAAAAGCGGAAGTTAATTTACTGCATCCGTTCTAAGATCCCTGCTGGCCACGACTCGCTAAAGATCACTTGTGAGAACTGAAGGTGCTATGTGATTCGCCAGTAATCACTTTCCTCGCAGAGAAACCCAATGACAACCATATAAGGAAAAAATTTGATGGCATGTGCACCGTGACCTCATCAGCCTCATCGCACGTTTGAATTATGTTACCTTATTCCCAAAAGAAAATGAACCCTGCCATTGACAGAGAGAACTTGGTTTTCGAACCACGTTGAGTACAGCTGTCATCAAATCCATGATTTTGCTTTCAACACGAGCAGGTACTATACCAAAATAGAAATATATGCTGCGAACTTTTAAAAAATCAATGGATTCTTCGATCTATTATTATGAATGTCGTGGAATTTCCTCTCAAAAAGCGGATCTACGATGCCGATTATATGAGATATACTCATTGGTAGTAGAATATAGACTGACGAAGAGCACCTATAAGATGCTCAGCATTTCGTTTTTAGCACTATTGAACTAAGAACTATAGTTATACCTTTATCTCGAGTGCTTTGTTTAGACCACGCTCAAATTTCAATATATCCTTTCATCATTATTTGAGCCAACATGTCTGCCCGGCTGATGAGTCTGTAAGGACGAAACACGTGTCTCGAGCTGTACAAGAGCCCTTACCAGACCACATGACATGTTGGCTAAGAACTATAGAATAAAAAAGGTCTGATTTAAGGTTTGAGAATGCAGTAAACGGTACGTTTCCTCCACCTCCGAAGGAATATCGTGAAACGATCGACGAACAAAGTGGCATCGTCGAAAGCTCGTCGGTTATGCAAGTATGAATGATTCGGTTCAAATAAATTAATTTGGCGAAGCTTTTAAAAAATAGCTAGAACGTTTATGGTGAAGCTCACCTATCCAAAACTTTTTTCTAGCCTCTTAATTTTATGATGTCTTCATAAATACTGTGCCTTTTTTGCAATGAAGTGATAATCTCGAAAACGCGTGCAACGTTTCATCTTAGAATGAATTTCAACCGGGGGAATTTGTGACGAAAATAATAAGAAGGTAAAATTTATGTGAGTTAGAAGGTTTGATTGATTTTTATCTTCTCTTTACTAGAAACCTCAGTCATATAAGGCTATTAAGTTCATTTAATGGGGCTTACGAACGGAGCATGCCCTGATATGACCATGCCAAATCCGTTAGAATTCGGAGAACCCTCATTAGGCAGTCCGTTTTCAGCCATGCCCATCTCGCGAACAAGACGACGTTGAGGAAGAGATTGTGAACATATTCAGTAAGAAATCCTTCATTGTTCCGAGTAAAAGTCAGGTTCTGTTCTACTTATCAATGTCACGACATCTTCGAATACACCAAACAGGCTGTGAATTACAAGTAAGCCTGACTTTTTTTTTTACCATTTTTTTTCCAAATTGTCTTTATCTTCTCCGTATAATTCACTTCGTGGATCAGTTTCACTTCTGTATACTTTTCGAAAAGAGATCTGTAGATTAAAAAACCAAAATATGCAGTCAAAGTAATGATAAGTAAGTTAATTAGTTTCGCATACAAAAAAATACATAGTGATTTTCGAAAGAGGTAAAATTTCTTGTAATATTGCATCTCTCGCATTCCACTCTCGAGGCAATACACTCGGCCAGTCGTTCAGCCATAATTGCTCACCATTCCCACGTCTCCGGTTATTCTCACTTCCTTTCCATGCCATTAACGAAGTTGTCAAAGTGAATTGTTATAGAACGCTTTTAATGGGTGCTCCTCTAGAATTACTATTGACCAGAAAGAATATGGCTCGAAATATTAGATTAAAGCTAGCACTTGATTGTTATATGTGAAATACAATGGTTTTTTGAACGAAAAAGCAGCAGTGGATGATATTCGTAATGAATATTTCGCTCTAATTCACGTTAACGTATTTTTATGTAAACTCATCATTCTGCATCACTTATAAAGGAACATCAGTAGTTTCGTGCCGATATATTACTTAGAGATCAACCATCATCAGAGAACAATAAGTTTTCAACCTTTATTCGAGATAAAATTTCTTACGCTCTTCGTCGAGAAAGCTTTATTAATTTCGCGTTTATTTTGGCATGATGAGATCCAGTGGGTGCTTTTCTAGTATTGTGTGGGCCTGTCAACAATTCACTGAACTCTGGTTACTACAGAACTAATTTTGTTGAAACGACAAAAGATCTTTCTAATTACAGAAAAAAATCTTTGAGACTCCTGAATTCTGGTAGCATATTTTAAGCCTTTCAGTGGTCTGGCATGGCACTTCGAATGTTAGACGTACGCTTTGGCTTCCATGTCTGGCATCATCAGTGCCACATAGCGTTCGGTTCAGCCAAACGCTACATATAAGTGTATTGACGTCGAACAAGACACAGTGCATGCTAGGTGAAAAGATCACCTGGCGTTTTTGCCTGACGTGCAATGTAAGATGTTCGGCGCCGACCCTTATATGTAGGGGATTGGTTGAATCGAAAGCCATGTGCTTCTGATGAGACCTGACGTGAAGGTCGAAACGTATGTCTAGCATTCGAAGTGCCAGACCAGATCCTTGGAAGGCCTGAAATACGCTATCAGATTATATTGTATTCTTAAGCGAGCTATCAAAAATCAGCCATATAGGAAGGTGATCGTGATTTCACTCTTTTTGAGAGCCAATGATTGATCACCACAACGATTGCGCAATGATTGCAATCATGTTCGTCCTTCCTTATAATGTTATACCAAAAAGATAAAAAATTGTCTTCCATTTTCTCCTATTTTTTCAAAATATCCGGCTTATTCTTACGATCTCTTCTATTCACTTTTTTGCTGTTCCATCTAATCCTTGATTAATCTCATCAGAGCAAAGTTTTCTCAGTAATTGATTTATGTTAAAACGATTACGCTTTGATATTCTGTTGCATAGCAGAACTTAAACACGATCGTTTGTCCATCTACCTTGAGGTGAGATTTCATATTTTGACTCAGATTGTTCCTCTGAAATCGGACTGAGACAGTTCCCGTTCGGAAGGTGAAACCACTCCCGATTTTTACATTAGGAAAATCATTCGTTATTGAATCTGATTTTTGAAGAAATAACACAATAATTTTTGTACTTAGAGGGAAATGAGTGATATGATTGTAAACGTGCTCTACGATCGAGAATACGAACGTAACGTAAGCAGTTAATTTCTAGAACGTAATGTATCCACATACGTCGTTCGGTTCGAGGTAGTTCAATATCTTGAGGGATTTCTGAACATGTGGAAATTAGAATAAGTTCGTCTATCACAGCAGCAGTTCAGATAAACCTCTGAGCACTGACTTTCACTTAACATAGCCAAAGACAGTCAATATCTTGCTGCATCGATAAGCTGACACGAGGTTACTTTCCTCTTAAGTAACGTTCAGACGCTTTATTGCGTCTGAGCAGTGAGTTGAGTCGAGTGCGAATCGAGTGGATGAAACACCTCACGGTTGGAGTCATCCAAGTCGCCAGCCAGCACCGTTATACTATCTCTGAGCAAAGCGAAGGCGTCGAAACGTTGGCCGCAAGCAACAATGAATAACTGTGTGGCGACTTTTGTAGGATTAGCGATACAACAAGATATCTTTGTGAACACGGTCAGAGCTCACACATAATGTACGTATCCTAGAGTGCTGGACTCCTGCATTCGATTCATCCGTTATCCGCTAACGCCTTTGGCTTCGTATGCCGGATTGGCAGCACTTGAGAAAATTTGGTATTCAGTATAAAATATCACTGAATGATCGTCGAATCGAATCTCCCGCCGACCTATCTGACTGACCATAAGATGGAGTAAAATCAAGTCCTAGGGGGACTGGACGACACCAATGTCACTGCTCTTCACGCACCGTTTAGCAGGGCATTAGCTTTAATATACAGTGATCGAAAGGGTGGTTGTTGAGCACAAAGGGAATGATCACTTCTCACTTACCTAGTTGCTTCTTATTAACTAAACTTCACCACCACCACACTCCTATGAGCTACGCTCACATATGCTACTTAACCTCATTAGCGATTCGTTCACTGCGTCCAGTGGCTATTTATTGATCCCCGAATGTTAGTGGTGGAATTAACATGCTGTGATGGAATAATGGCAACTCACCCACATCGAACTTTCTCCAATCTATCGACTTTTTACTAGACGGTCCCAGGCAAATTTGTTATAGGTGCTAGAGGAGGTTTTTCGAGATCGAGAAGTTTCAATGAGCTTCGATGGGAGCATTGAGAAGGTGATTATTTGAAACACATATGCCTTGCACGTCAGTAATCCGAGCATTCAGGCACACTTAGAAAGTCATCAATAGATGTAATTGTCCCAAGCTGTTTTTATTATTTCATCTTATATTATAGTTCGTAATCCTAAGAGAATTGAGTGGTGAGAAAGAATACGACCTCAGACCCACGTCTTATCCATACCGAGGACGCGTGCTATACTACACCACCGAGGTACATTCACACCACCACTCATTCTTCAATATATCTATGATAGCCGTCAGCCACCAACTATTACTTATCGCAGTGGCTGTCAGCTCAACTAGATATATAATGCGACATCGCATACACGACCAAACTTGTTGAAAGGTTAGTGGTGACGGCTATCATAAAGATATTGAAGAATGAGTGGTGGTATGAATTACCTCGGTGGTGTAGTGTTAGCAGGCGTTCCCTTTATGGATGAGACGCTGGTTCGACTCCCGTCTGAGGTCGTATTTTGGCTCACCACTCAATTCTGTTAAAAGTATATGAAACATCGTAACACTGCGAAAAAAGCATAAAAACACTACAAACTTGGAGTGATACTTTATAATAGCATTTTTTTATTTTCATTTTGTAATCAGACGTGAAATCGTAGCCCTTTTTTTGATCAATATAAGTAGTCTATGTTGACAATTCACTTAATAATGCCCGGCGATCAGCACATTCACCACCAACATCAGTAATTACCAACCTGGTAAGAAATGAAAGATTTAATTACCAGGAGAGCAAGTGATGATCAAGTCAGGCCGCATGGCAGACATTGACAAACACAGATCTTATACGATTCGAATATACCCGACTAATTTAGATCTGCATTGAGTAGCCAAAGAAATTTTGAGAATTACAGATGAAAAATGCGTGACTGCTTTAAGTAAGCATATCAGACATTACAGGCTATCACCTAAAGGTAAAAAAATGACTCGGAGCTATAGCGAAAATGGAATTCAATGTGATATTACACTGCATTGCATCACTTCTAGTCGTTATCCTATTAAAGCAAAACGATTGAGACATTAGGTTTCACAACTCTCACTTTTCACTTTAGGTTTCACTTTAGGCATCTCATGGTCGGAATACGTGGAACTTTCTTTGTTTGAGGATGACATATCTTTCATAGAAAATTTACATTTTGCTGCAGTGCTTTTCGTTCTTTGACTAAACACTCCCTGCGAGACTGGTAGCATAAGGAAGATACTGACACTCGAGCTCTAAATTCTAGCGACCACTGATCAGAGTGTGCTGTTAAACGTGGATCCACAACGGAAATTTCCAGAAGCATGCAAAACTACACGAGCGATGCGCTGCCATAGTTGAATGGCAAATCGTCATTTTGTCGCACACATATGAATTTTTGTCTGAAAGGATAAAGCTCTCGACGTTGACCAATCTTTGAAAGATGCGCCATACATTTGGTTTCAATTTTCAGGTGATTAAATGCACATCCGGCTTTTACAATGACTCGCGTTGGCCTAGTGTATCGAATCAATGCTGCTTAACTCCCCAGGCAAGTCTGGTACAATTCATCAACCCTGGAAAGGATGGATGTGCGACGCTGAACACCTTTATTCACTGTGCCACGCGCGCTTCTATGAACTTTTGTAAGTGGTCAAGTAGTGTAGTCTGATTGGAGGAGCAGTGCATTTGAACCTCAAACACATCAATTAATACTGACAACTGAAGTCGTAAAATTACTCTGAATTTTGTAAGACATATCTAAGTATGCCGTGAAAGACAGTGTATGAGACGAGATGCAGCGGAAGTGAGTTGTTGACAGTTTCAAGTAGGACAAACGAGCGACGTTGAAGTACAACTTTATCTGAAGAAGGTTGTTCCAACGAAAAAAATCACTTCACGACACACAAAACTATTTATGCTGGTTGATTTCGCAAATTTCTGTTCCCTTATATTAGCGAAAGACTGGTGAAGAACACCACGGAATCGGATCATTTCCTATATCTTTCCCTGTTTGAGCCTCTTGGGAAAAATGCGTCTTCTTCTTGTTTATCAAACAATTTAAAATGAAAATGAAAAGCGTAAGCTCAAATAGTGGTAGAATAAAGTTTCAGTATATTTAGCTTCAAAATCATGTGATTTATGCTACAAATAACTGTTATGTCGACAAAGTGCGGTGGCTTAGCGCCAATGTCACCAAATTTCGCACATACACCGGTACAAAGAATGTGCACCGAGTACGAACCCCAATTTCTTTTTTGGTCGCTACGCGTCATTTAGAGTATTTTTTCAAAACAAAGCATACCATTGAAATCAACGAGATTTAAGCTATTGAATAACTGTTACAAGTTCAGAGGAGAAGCTTTGTCCAGCAAAAAATGCCTGAGTGTGAATCCTATTTTATCTTCATCACAGCACACTTAAAAATTTTCTTCAAAAATTAAGCACACCATCAAAGTTTTGGAGAATTAAGCTATCGAAGGCTGCCAAAGCTTCAAAATAACTAGTTCTTTCCAAGTGGCCAAAACAGGACGGAGATAACGGGGAAGTACCACTAAATCTTTATATGAAGTTATTACTGCTATCTTTAATGTAAGGGCGTAGTAGTGCAATGGTTAGGGGTGAGGTGTCATAAACTGTACCTACTCTTCACAATAAGTGTTCCGTGTTCTTCTGAAGGGCAGAGTTTACGTCGAGAAACGACTGCGTGGTTACAGTAAGTGTAGAGTGAGGATTGATTCTTAACCAGGATGGGGCAGTAAACCAAAAAGGTCAGATACTCAGGACTACCAGAACTTTCGTTATGAATATCATTATAGGTTGAACATGATAATATTCCGTTGAATTGAACGAAATTAGAAGGTCATTGATTTTCTCTTTACTTTTGCCAAATGCCTTTGTCGTGAAGTTTATGTTTTCCTCTCCATGTCTCCAGAACTTTCCTCTATTACCTCAAAGCTTTTGACAAAATCATGAAGATTTTCAAGAGGGAAATTCTTAAGTTTTGTATTAAACATGTCCAAACGTACCTTTACTTTCAATTGCTTATACAAACATATAGATCTCTCTCGAAAACAATAACCTGATATCTGATAACATCTATTGAGCTTCTTATAAGGTCTGGTATGGCACTTATACAGTACTAGACAGCTGTTTCGCCTTTCTTGCCTTTCTAGGCTCATCAGTAGTACGATGCCTTTTGGTTCACCCAAATCTTTGCAACGGGATACACCCTCTACTTATAAGGAAATCTGCACAAAATCACCGCATGAAGAGTTACAAATTCTCCGACATTGCAGTGATCTATGGCTGGTGAAATAAATCATATCTTTACTTTCGACTGTTCCTTCAGAGCTCTTTAGAGCTCGCTCGAAGTCAGTAGTAGTCTGATTATTCAATAACATGTTTTAAACCTTTTTAAAGGTCTGGTATGGCACTTATACAGTACTAGACAGCTGTTCCGCCTTTGCAGACTCATCATAAGCACGATACCTTTTGGTTCAGCCAATCCCTTGCTGGAGGACATACCTATAATTATAACCTGGATTCTCAGTGCGCATGAATTTTGACTATTCTGTACAATTCGAGACGCAGTATCACCCACTCATGATAAGGTTGTTTCACATTGGTATAAGGATGAAAATTAGAAGTGAAGATTAGAAGTGTCACCAAAGTAAACTAATATATACCATAGGAGTTACAAGGCAAAAATTGTTCTGTAAATTTGAAAGGCGCTTAGGCACTCTTAATATTCCACCTATCGGAAAGCAAGTCAAGCCGCCAATGTAATTAACAACGCTTTGCGTACCTACCAGAGACGAATAGCGCAGTGGTTAGAGGCATTATCGAATGCACATGTGGGTGTTGGTTTGACCTCGTGTACGAGGCTACTCACGCCTTCTTCTCTGCGGCTTTGGTGAATTGGCGGTAGACTTATTTGAATGTATAGAAACACTTCGACAAGTCACCGCAGATGATTCTATACGCAAGATAGGTGTTAGTCATCTAAACGATACTTGGCGAAGTTGAATTTTTTGAATATTCTACAGTAATTGAGCAACGCCTCAACGTTTTAATCTTTGATGTAGCTATTACTGAATCAAAAAAGGAAGCAAGGTTTTATGAGTACACAGCTATACATAACGATACGATTACATTCTGTACATAACGATACGGTTAGAAAAGTCGCAAACGAGTTTTTTTTCGTTTGGTAGAAGATGTTTTTTTGTGCGTCACCACTCAGAGGTTGACCCTCTATAACTTGAACCTAGCACTATAACGATTTTCATAGTTCGGAAAATTTGAAACAAGCTAAGGAGTTGAATTAGCCTTGAATTTCTTTCAGTCGAACACCGATACAGAAGAACTGTTAAAAGTGTCTAAAGCACTTCAGCAATCGAAAAGTTCTCGTAATAATGATTATCGCGGTCCCCAAGAAGGAAGGGAAAAACGTTCCTTCATTTTATAAGCATCCTAGACCTATCGCTTAGCAAAATTCTCGAAACATCTCGGCAACATAATGAGTTAGAAAGTTGGCAATAAGCGAATTATTTCCAAAAGCATACTGGAAACCTTTAGACTTGCGGAATTTCAGTTACTTATTCAAATATGTGGAATTCTCTCACAACGGATACGTTGATCAGAAATCTCCCTACTTTCATGGTCTTGAGACCCTTAGATAAAATCATCGTCTCCAGCTCTGTAATCCTCTCTTCTTCCTTGTGTCTTAAAAAATGGATTTCCCCGCAGTTTTCTTCGGAATACCTTTATATCCTTGAAAGTTTTGAGGTCTTCGTCGCAGGCAGTCGTTAGCTCTAATTATTTGGAGGAAGGTTTTCTGTTTTGCACCGACATTTAACAACTTCTATCACTACAAAGAAAATGCTAAGTAGTAGACGAAGCTACATACCGAAATACTCGAAGACACCTCTTCATGGACGACGATTACCGGGAAATGAATCCAACGCAGAAAGTCTGGTATTCGAACAGTGCGACACTTGTGATGTTGGATCATGACAAAAAAAGCTGACCAAGTACTTCTCATTCGGAATCAGAGCTTGATGAGTGGTAACGTACACACAAAGCGACCTTACTATGAGAGCACTTAACGTTTGTCAGCTTTCTGTTGCTCAAATCGGCCTTGTTGAGAAGTGCTCAATTTCGATAGACTACAAGCCACCTGCAAGATGTTGTATATGTGTTTGAGTTGTGCACGTGTTGAGCGGACACCAACACCGGTTTACAACATCTTAATGACAGCTAGTCTAACAAGCTGTGGCTTGTATTTATAATGAATGCAATCGGCCGGGGCATGGCCAGGGATCGCTAAGTTTGAGGCACAGCTTCTTTTGGTCTCGTTTTGCGCCAATAAGGTATTCAAAAGTCATTTGATAATACAACTACGACTGCCTTTAATGTTCTATATATCAACGGAAATTTTCATTCTATCAAAGTTGATGACTGTTTACTTTGTATATCGTGTATGCATACATTTCGCATGGTAGCGCTATGGCTAGACTGTTCTGCATTGCAAGTTGTTCGACCTGTGTTTTTTTCAAAGATAAAATTGATGACGTGCAAAATCGTATTGGGTTTGCCGATTTATTACATTACCGTTTCAATACTTGATAAATGTTCCTAGGTGTCAAAATGCGAGTGAGCCTTCATCTTTCCGTGGAGTACTCATCCAGCCTTTGGACTGGGGGGATCATTCTCCACGAATTTTTAGCTAAGAAGAAGAAAGCTCATTTCAACAGTAGTCAGTTTAATAAAGAAAAAACTACCACAAAACAATTTCCCCATTTTCAGCTGACAGAGAGTTGTAACTAATAGTGACGGGGGAATAGTATCACCGTGA
The DNA here is from genome assembly GCA_019055375.1 of Parelaphostrongylus tenuis. Taxonomy (NCBI): domain Eukaryota; kingdom Metazoa; phylum Nematoda; class Chromadorea; order Rhabditida; family Metastrongylidae; genus Parelaphostrongylus; species Parelaphostrongylus tenuis. Next base: position 124,846 of record JAHQIW010007200.1, read on the forward strand.
TTGGGATTTCTAGGTGTTTCAGGGTGAAATCTTTCAAATTTTATTCTTTCCTATTTGAGCATGTCTTCAATCTTCCTTTCCGTGAAGTTTTCAAAGATTTATTGAAAAGCCTTCCAACAATTGCTTCTTTTTCCTTCATCGCATGATATAAAATGCGCATTGAAGCGAGGTGATTGTTATGAGATCAGATGCTTGATAATCTTGATAATCATCCACCTTTTTCATTCAACAACAAGGATTTGATTTTTTTAGGTGACAGACTCTGCAAATTTCCCATTATTCGACATATGGGCCGAGTCGAGATGTTGTGGACGACCTATTTGGGTTATCGAATCATACGGTATGTTCAGTCGATCTTCTGGCTTATCATGGATTGGTTTCTCTTGTTTTCTGCAAAATTCATCTATGTATCACTGAGTGTTTTGCCAAAACTGCATTACAAGCCTATTTAATAGATTTTGAATTTTTGTCATAATCAGTTTTATTCTTTCAAGATACAGTTGATATCTAGGCAGTGGGCGCTTTCGAAATCTGGAACAGGGCACCACAACTTTTAAAGTACATGCTAATTTCATTCCATATGTAACCGATGTTTCCTTCACCCCTTCCCCCAACCCTCTCAAGCACTTAACAACTTCTTATGAAACACCACATCCAGGCTATCCTTGAGACTGTAAGGAGACTCACTTATCCAGAATTCTACGACGCTTAAGGAGAAGGCGAGAAAACGAATTGAATGCTAGAAGTGCTGGGATCCGCCAGTGAAAAAAGCACTGTGAAGACGAATCAAAAAATATGTTCAAAAACACAATAATTCTAAAGAAACACCATTTTTCTGCTGAGAAGTCTACAGTACGTGATTTTTCATGAGAACTCTTTTCTCATTGTAATAAGTTAACAGGCTGAGTTAGTTGTTTCTTTGAATAATCATTTACGGAGTCTTTGTTTATGAAGGGCAACTTAATTGAGGTGATTTTGCCAGTGCAGTAAAGTTTCCAGTCTCACTAACGGACAATATTCCCTAAATCTCCTTCTTCATCGTACTTTATTTTTGTGTATGTGACAAAAGGTACTTTGTGTGGTGAGTCGATTTTTGGAATCCCAATTAGCAGTGGTATCCTTATTTGCAACGTCTTTTTTCAGTATACTTTTTACTCATTCATTCTATTAGTTGCTTACTAAAACTGCAGAAATTGCATATGAATTTTGTAATATTAACAATAAAGTCATGATTACCTAAAAATACTACTTAGGAAAGTTTTCAAATCTCCAGAACATCCTACAAATCATGATTTCAGTAGAAATGATGAAAAAATACTTCAACATTGTAGGTCGACAAGTGCTTATATTATCGGAGTTGGACACGCGAGGCTTATCGTCCCTTCTACCGCGTCTGTCGTTTTTTCGCCGAAAAAAGTCTCCACCTACACAAAGTGTAATCGACTGGAATGGCGATGTTATTGGATTTTTCTTGCCCGGTTAGTATGATAGAGCTTTGGGAAAATGTTCAGCTGACTGTTCTGGTAGTACTATATTTCTAACTATTTTGCGAAGTTACACGATCATATCCATTTCCTGGGCAGATGAGCGCCTATCGAAAGCCTAAATGTCCTTGCAACCCAGCTCATGCATAAAGACAGATCCTACGTATCCGTTCTATCTACATGTATGCATACGTGGGTGTGAATTTAGGCAAATGGTCATTGTCTAGTACGCTTCATCGATGATAGTCCAGGAATAAGATCATTCTTGGAAAAACGGAGCACTGTAATCGTGTCGTTAATTCTATGTATGATTTCCATCGACTTGGGAAGATTGGAGTAGGAGTTTACGGAGTAGGAGTTTAGAGAAAATAGTACTTGTACGTTAGACGGCGACAAATCAAAATCGATTTCATTCGCTGGACAGGAACTGTTCATGGGAATCTTAGTGATCATTGGAAAGCTTGAATCACTGGCTACAGCCCCGCGTCGCCGATTTTTCAAGATACTCTTTTATAGCGCTGTAAAATTTAAGTTAACATTATGTTTCATACGACCATGTGTTTTTTCTTACATCGCTTATATTTCTCTGGACAAAACTCCTTCCTTAGAGTGTTAGTATTTATTCGGTAGCGCAAGTTTTGAAGAACCCACAAATTTGTTTACTTTTTGCAAAAGCGTTTTTGATAGTGCTGTAGGAGAAAGAAAATAGTTGTGCTTCAAACCTCGCCATACAGCGCTCTTTGTTTGACAATTAATAGTCATTTGATATCGTAAGTTCCATTGATTCCGACGTTATACTTGTTTTCTGGAAATACAGCTTAGCAGGGAAATCGATCGAGCTTTACATTGTCGACTACCCTGCTAACCAGCTAATTGACGGGGCATGGGAGCGGGCGATCGATCGTCTTTGAAATATTGTTATACAATTGGAGATTTTTCCACCGCATCGACAAAAACTTCAGATAGAAACGTATGATTCTGATACTACGGAAAATTCTCCGCACGCTTTTCATGCTTCCAGCGAATTATGCGCGTGATAAAAATGAAGACAAAAAGCAAGTGTAAAGCATAATTTTATTCTGTAATTTACAATATTATAAAAGGGTCTTTGAAAAATCGGGATCTTCGGGTTGTGGTCAGAGAATTAAGGGTTCGAATGGTTACAAACATTCTTATGAACATATCCTGTCCAGCAAATGAGATCGGCTTTCTTTTGTTGACGCCTAGTTGACAAATTCCGCGAAAAAAGAAAATGTGAGCAAATGTCTGCTTTGTGTAAAAATGTAGCCTGAAACTAAATGTAATCTTTGTCGACCATATAACTGGGAAGGCGATGTTCGGTCATAATATGGACTTTGATGATACTTTAAAAATTGTACTTATGCAGAAGAATCATCAGTTGCTCAAACGTATGGTATTAATTAGAGACTATGTGAAAATCCTTGCACCAGAACCAATGGGCGAGATGTAGCGATCCTTTGCAATGAAGTTTTTAGATTTATTATAATAACGAAATTCAAAATAAGTACAATCGGACCACTTCTTGTTTAGCAAAGATAGCTTTTTCCGTGATGAAATGAGAATGCCATAAAACAAAGGACTCGAAGTCTAAATAGAGCGCATATTATTGACTTTTTATCAAAAGCGATGAAGTACAACTAGCTCGTTGAATATCATCATAGTGCCTTGAAAGACGACGATGATGAACGTCATTAGTAGATACCTGAAATTGTTAAGTCTACACGCAGTGCTAACACCAACACTAGAGAATCGCTGACTAACGCTGGGACGTCATGAGAAGCTTTACCGAGTTGCAGCGAACTATAGTTCTCAACTTGTGACCTTCTCGGCAAATACGTTCCGTCGTATCCATTGCAAATTAAAAATCTTGTTTCTTTGCTTTAAACAGTCCCTGTTATTCAACCAGGCGAGAACTGTGCAACTTCCGATCACGACAGGAGCAGTTACATCGGTTTGTGAAAATCGTAGAAATTTGATTTTAACAAGACTGCTTTTTTGATCAATATCATATTTTATCTCTTGGCTTATACTATAATAGTACCATTTATTTTTGTGATCAGCGTTGTCTCCAGAGCACGTATGGTTCGAGTCGAAACAGCGTAGTTATTTAGGATCAGCTGGCTCAGTCCAGTCTACGTGAGAAGGCCTTAGATCGGCTACCTCTAGAACCATAAAAAGAATTTACCCAAGTGGCATTAAGTGACATTTATAATGAAGACGAAATGCTCAAGCACTACTCGAACGCACGTAAAACGACTTCAAGGATTTTCGTTATTGTTGGATTCAAGTAAACAAGTAAACAAATCGAATGCGGGAAATGCGAGGATCCTCACAGTAGCGTTATGTGTAAATGTAGAAAAGAATTCAATTAATTTTTCGTTCCAAGTGTTTTCTCAAGACCACAGTTCAAATTTCAATATGCCAGAAAATTACTTTTGAGCCACGCATGTCATATGATGTGTTAAGATGGGCAGACGTATAGAGCCGGATACACGTGTTTCGACTTTTCAGTCTCCATATGCCTAGTAATCAATTTTTGAGCCACGCGTGTTAGTGGTCTATCAAAGAGGGCTGACTCATAGAGCTCGATTCACGTGTTTCGATCTTGCGATCTGGTCAGTCGGGCACTTACCCTTTCTCGTCTTTTGCCAATCCTGTGTATTCCCCACACTAAGAGTTACCGACGACGAACATTTTACACTAGAAGTCCAGTGAATTTTTCACTGAACAAACAGCGTTGTACACTCGATTGCTCTTGGCTAGTATATTTAATACATCATATCTTTCGTTTCGAGTGAGTGTTTTCTTGAGACCACAGCTGAGATTTCAGTATGCCAAAAAATCATTTTTGAGCCACGCATGTTATGTGATCTGTCAAGATGGTCTGTATCACGTGTATCGGGCTTTATAAGTCGGCCCATCTTAGCAGACCACATGACATGCGTAGCTCAAAAATGATTTTGTGGTATATTAACTGATTTTATTGGGTGATTCATCATTATTATTCAGAAGTATACTGACCTACCTTTTTACACAGTACTTCTCATGATGCAAAGCTTTTTATTAGGGAGAATCCAGCAAAATCGAAAAAAATATTCTCGCTAATTGTGATTTCTTGTACTTACGGTTTCTTTTCCCACAATTTTTTGATCGTAAAGTTATTCCACGAAAAAAAACATTTGTCATACGACTATCTCTTTTGCACTTGTGGACCTATGGAAGTTGTACAATACAAATCTAGTGTAGTCCAATCACCAATAGTCATTAATTTTCACTAATTTGCAGGAGATCCGTTCTTGATACAGGACAGTAATCGAGTATTATTAGGAAGATGTGTACGGGTGGAAAGAGAAGATGGGTGAGAATTCACCATTTCAATGTTCAGTGTTATTTTTGGTCTTCAGAAAATTACTAAAGTAGTGCTTAGTATTATAAATTATAAATCTTTATTCATTTGCAACTTTTTCATACCACTAGTTGTTTACCCTCGAAAACGATATGTTCATTGATTGTTTGTAAAAATCTTTGGTATTACTCACAGCTAGCGAAATAAAGCAAAGCAGAAAGATATTCATTTAGAAGATTGAGTAATACACAAATTCAACCTTAGGCGAGAGTTGAACTTGTCCTATCGAGTTCCGCGTGCTAACTCTACATAAAAGCCACCGCTTTGCCATCACTTCTTGAATTCCGCGCCGGCTAGTTTGTAGCCGGTATGACGCTTGTGCGAAACGCAAAATTGCATAATATGCCCCTAACGGTAGAGACGGCAATTGAATGAGTTTACTTACGGTATAACTAGTCCCTTGCAACTTATGCGAAGACAAATAAACGGACAGACAGTCTCCATCCGTATAAAAGAGCATTCAGTTGAGAACACCAAGTCAAACAGAAGGCTCCACTTGGTACACGTGGGGGATAAGGATACGACAGAGATTTTGAAGCTCACACAGGAATTTGAATCGGAAGTATTAGCCCAAAAGAGTTGTAAACATTTGAATGAATTTCAAACTTTCCCCTCCTCACAAAGAAGAACGGAAATCAGTGGTTCTGAACACGCATGACCGCGCACCATATATCATACTGATATTTTGACAGAAAGATATTCATCATGTTGTAAACTGCGTTGTTATTAAGGTTTTAATCACGTATTTTCTACTCTATCCTAGCGGTGCAAAAATGATACGCATGTCAAAGTTCCTATGTCGTTCTTTAGTTAAGTAATTCATTAACCAGGCGATTCTCAGAATATTACGGCATATTCTCATTTGTTATGTCCAGAAAATTTCATGAAGAACTCTATTTTCACTTACTTTATTCTTTTTTTGGACAGAAATACTCAGAACTGAAGTCCACTTTCAACTTTATTCTAAGCTACAGCTGCTGAGTGTGGACGCATTTCTCTAGCCCTTTCTCATCGTTTTAAAAAATTTTCTGGCACAATTTTAAAATTTTGCTCTAGAAAATTTATTCCAGACTTGTCGTTATACAATGGCACCTTTATTCCACTAAATCATAATTCAGCTGATTAGACACGTTTTTCTGCTCTTGCTATAGTGTTATAATTCATTTTCAGGTCGTGCTGGCAGTGCTTTCTCGAGGGAAGCGATCGTGACGTAGCGAGGTTAGAACGCGGTCACTTACGATTCACGACAGAGATCTCCTTTCAGCTGAAGCTACTCGTTCTGGCCGCAATGACCAGAGCTGTTGGCCAGCCGAAAGTGCAGGCTAATTGCTTTCCTTTTTTGAGATAGCATTATCTATGCTCTGGGCATATAACTTAAAAAAGGCCAGCATAATACGGAGTAAATAGTAAAAGGAGAGGCGATATCCGTCAAACTGTAGATTTCCGTTACATAATCAATACAGATCTTACTGGTACATAAATCGTAGCTACTGGACCGAAACTAAGTCGGCTGAATGATTTCGTAGACGTCACATTCCCATGCCTTTCCTATCAGATGTCTTATAGTATTGTTGCGACAATGTTTTATTTTATGTAAATTTCTTCGTCCGCGAACGTCACTTTCTTTCTACATTCTGTGCTTCTCATTTATAATGACATGGATGTTATTTACCTTGGTGACAATATGAAATCTTTCGTGGTATTAATATTTATCGGTAGCGTCTTTAGGGAACTCATTGTTTCAACATCTCCATAATACTTCACCTTCCTCATCATCACATGTGAGCATGTTCGGTTGAATTTGTGTAGAACTTTGCTTGAATAACGAGTAACTTATGACAGCGCTATGCAGACTTGCAGCATTCCATTCAGAAAACATATTATTTACGTTTTCAGCCAAGTTTTGGCTTTCAAACCATACTCAACTGTTGTTTGGGTTCTCTTCCGTTAGTCGGCGACAAATGAATATTCGATTCCATTTGCTGGGCAAGAAGTTTCCATAGGAGTTTTAGTGATCGTTCAAAAGCTTAAAACTCTGGCTAGCGCCTTATGTGGCCGTTTTTCGACAAGAAGCTTGAACAACGCTGTAGCACACAAAATAAAATAATGTTTCACATTCGCTGCCTGCCTTCATTTTTTCACGCGTATAGTTCGTTAGGTGGATGAAGAGTTTAAGAACGTGTGGAGGAAATTTTGTAATATCTGAAACAATCGTTCTATTTGTGAGTTATATCAAAGCAAGAGAAAAAAATCCTCATTAAATAGCAAGTTGTAATCCACATGTCTAACCCGTCAGGCCGTCGATCGATCGCCTCGTCCCGCACCTATAAATCGGCCAGTAAACAAGCCGCCGAATATGTGAAACTTGATCTTATTTCCCCCTGCTGCACTTTCAATGAAACTGCCTTTACAGGAAATAAGCACAGCGCTGGAATCCTTGAAACTTACGCTATCGAGTGTTTATCAACATTCTAAAGAAGAAGCTCTGTCCGTCACGGTGTAGAGCACAAATCTTTTATTTCTCCTACAGCACTATTAATCGAGCTTTATTTCGAATAAACTACTGAAAGAGTACTAGCACTCTTCTAGCGGTAAAGAAGGAATTTTGTCCACCGAAGTATAAGTGATATGAGGAAAAATCGTGATGTGCGAAACATGATTTTATTTAAAATTTACAGCGTTATTAAAGGGCATTTCGAAAAATCGGCTTTCGAATGACTGCTAAAATTTCTATGAAAAATTCTTGTCCAGCGAATGAGATAGAATGCTCATTTACTGCCGTATAACAGAAAAATACCGTTGTTTGTTTTGTTATAAAAGTGCCATCGTTTTGATCTAATAATTTCGATGCTCTTTGATAATTCTATTTTTTACTGTATTTATACTTATACAAACGCATTTATCGGTGAAATCATAAAATAAAAAGCACTATGAAAGATGTGCAAGTGCAACTGTCATTCTCATACTCGTATGAGAGGCAGAAGGTAAATTCATTTCTCCTTTTTACATGGCCCATCATTAACAGCTACTCTGCGGATCCCGGTGTTCTTGCATCTGATTCAATTCCTCATATCTGTCACATTTGTGTTTGAGTTCGATTGTTTCCCAAAAATTTTTCTTTTATCATGAATATCCCTGAGTGTTGATCTAGTAAATACCTTCTGGGGTTCTGAAATAACCAGGCTAGAGCGTTCTCACTTGTATTGTAAGAAATGAACTTTTTCCAAACAAGTTCGGTACTGAGCTTCGAAGGGATAAACAACCTTGGTGAAGTCGGGACAGGGCCGACCTAGAATCGTGCTCGGAGATCGGTATCACTTTCAGTTTCCTGTCTGCTCCTGAACTTCCGTTATCAGTAGTCGAGCTTACCAATAAGATTTGTACCAGTTTTGTACTTTGAAATTACGTGTGTGGTGGCTTATCTTAAGACCTTTAATAAGTTCGTTCATCTACTAGCGGTTATTCCCACATAAGCTATCGAAAATGCATCGAAGTTTTCTGTACTGCGTCCGAAAAGTGGCTAGATTTAGACTTTTTTGACATATACTGGCAGCACTCTATAATTAGGAATTTGTCGCAGCACTCTAAACGGTGCGCCACCCTGAAGAAATCTTTTCGATAACTTATCATAACCTGACACAACACCTGTGTTTGTATGGAAGAGTGCAGCAAGAAAAGCTCTACACATCAAAAATTACTGAATGGAAAATGCATCAGAATTACTACATTCCTTAGGCTCTGCATCCTTCCTGCAAAGGCAGTGAATTCACCGCATATTGAGCTTAACAGTTCATTAGATCTTTCGGTAATTAATATTGATTTTCTGTCTGTATTTTTGAGCTAGCATTGCTTAACTCAAGAGATTCTAACAACTGAAATAAAAGCTAGCAGAATCTTCCAGTTTTCTATATGAAAACCGGAAGGTAATTGAAGTTTTTGGGGCATTTTGTTGGATGAGTTTTTCACCGTGAACGTTACCCTCGAATTTATTGAGCTGTCATGGATGAAATCGGTAGCTCATCATGTGATTTTTTTCCGATGTAATTTCAACTTTGAAAGTGTGGAATAATTAAGTTGGCCCAGCCAAAAAGCCTATCGTTTCTGGAGGTTATAGAAAATCCATTTCCAGTGTTCAAACGTCTATATCTTTGACTGACGAGCATTCATTTTCTAAGCTTGATCGACCATATGAAGCCCTTTCAATGCTGAGTATCAAATAAGACATTTATATCGAGCCTCTCTATTATCTCTCAGACAACTGTGCGTATAATTATTTACTGGGGAAGTCATAAATTCGTCGTTGACATAGGCAAAAACGCGTCCTCAACGTTTTCCATTCCCAAAGTAGCAATCGCCACAGCGAGATTTTTGTAATCAACATCACACCGTCCATCCGTTGACAGTTTCTAACCCAATGTCCCATTAACGTTCAAAGCCACTTGTATCACGCAAGTTGAAGATTGAAATCTTGAAATAAAAATTCATCGCTTTCCAACTAATCTCTAATCATAATAATTATTGAAAAACTTTTTTTCTCGTGATCGAGCTTACGCATCTGAATAAAGTGTCCTTTCAAGTAATATGTTGTACTGGAGCGTTCGAAATAAAAAAATTGCTGAGCATATACAAGAGAAAAGTATTACCAAATCCGCCATTAATTTCCAGAAACTGAATAAAGACAACATTCATTTCTCACAGCAACGTCTCTTGCTATAACCTATTTCTCAGCAAAAGAAGAAGTCTGTCATAATGGTGTTGCACAAAGCAGTTGTCATCTTAGTAATCAAAGACTATTCTCTTCTTTCCATTCAAGTTGAACTGGCGATGATAATCACTCGTGGCCAAACTGATTCTGCAATCGTTGTCATCTTTGGGTAGTACATCTATCTTGTGAGAATGAAATTAGTTTTACAGAAAAAATGTTTGCTGGTAAGTGGGAAGGTTGTAAAAGACGCTTAGCTAAAATTAAAGCTGCGTATTCACTTCCGCAAATTCATAGGATGTTTCTCCAAAAGTGCCACATTTATTCCAAATTATATGAAGCACTGACTGTAATTCCTGATTTTTTTCTTCAAGCCAAACACGAGGTGTTACATTATCTTTATTTGACAGCTGACGTTTCGGCAGTTTGCCTTCTTCAAAGCCTGGAAAGGTCAAGTTGTCCGCAACCCAATCACTCAAACGCCTCCATTACTCCTTTAGAAACAATCACCATAACTAGGTTCTATCGCATCAAGCACAAAATCCACTCTCAACATATTCCCGCCTTTCATATTGTTCTACTGAATGATTCGAGTGGGGATCACCGCAAAGAGACCACATAGGTTCGTAATGCACGCTAGCCATCAAAACAACAGTCTTATATACTGACTCAAATCACCAGTGATAACGCGGCATCCCTGCCTAAGGTTTATGGTTGGATTAGTCGTATTAATCCAAAACGCTTCCATGATCTTTCGCGCTGATTTTTTTTGTTCCTAGTCAAGATGGTGACTTCGACCTCACAGTCAACTCCGTCGTGTTTCTGCTCTCTATGCACCCCTCGCGGGTATTCCGCCTATTGAGACGTTTGTGAGCTAGGTGCTTTTCTATGCGGGCATAGAGCGGCCTACCCGTTTCGCCAATATATTTATCTCTACACGCTTTTCAATAAATTAGGTAGACTGCACTTACGCTCAAGCAATCACCGTCTCTGCCGTTAGGTCATTTTAAAATCTTTCGTTATACAGAGACGGTCATATAAGCGGCCACGAACTAGTTGGCATCTTAAAGTATTCGGTGGTATTCCAATAATAGCCACCGATTGCTCTAAACTCGCTCTTTTTAAACAGCGTTTTATAGCTGTACTAATCTCATTTGAAAAGAACGGGAAGTTAAACGGGACTTTCCTTTCATTCGAGTTTTCGTTCAGAGGCATACTCTTCCTCTAAACCCAAGCCGAGCGGTTGCAAATTCATATCCATTAGAAGTCCCGAGCCAGTTTCACAAATTCTTCTCTCTGCTCCTCCCCGGTACATACATTAGTTGCTGTTCGAAACATGTTTTTTACTAGCGCCTTTTTCGTATGTGAGGGATGAGAAGAGAGATAGTGAACCAGGATATGCTCAATACTTGGCTTTCGGTACCACTTGTTATGTAGCCGCTTTCAGTTAAGCTTATTTGCACATTCAAGAAAGGCAGCCAATCATCTTTTAGTATCTCATCGGTGAATTTTATATACTCTGACTTTTCATTCATCAATCTAAAGCAATCATATAGCTCCTCTTGAGTGGAATAGATAAGCAAACAATCACCTGTACACCTACAGTAGAGTAATGGCCGGAGATCCATCATTGGTGCTTTCCCTTGCGACATAAAGGCAATCGCCAGGCTACGTGCCAGTCGCTGCCCCATTGCCAGCCCTCTCATTTGAGCATGACATTTCCCGGACCATCTGAAGATTGAGCACTTCAGGCACTCTTTTAATAGGACCATGAACTGCTCAATCGACAAGCCATACATGTTTACAGCTCCCTGGTGCTGTAGCAGTAGCTCATGCATGGCTTGCAATGTTGAGTTATTCGACACGTTGGTATATAGAGCAGTGACGTCGAATGACTCCATTACGTACGCGTTGTTTGGGTTCGCTTAAGTAGACGATCCTGAAACATCTGAGTGTTCCTCAGATGGGCTGGAATGTTTCCTAGCAACTGGGATGTTAATAAAGTTAAGAACCATGCTATCCTATCCTTCTGTCCGCCTACACTGCTGATGATGGGTCTAACTTTGAATATAGATAGATCATTAGACATTTGAATTGCAAATAACTTAACCTTTACAGGCTCTGAAGAAGGCGAACTACCGAAACGTCAGCTGTCGATTAAAGATTAATGCAACACGTCGTGTTTGACTTGAAGAAGAAAATTAGGAATTATATTGAAGCATGCCGAGGTTAAAAGACAATCGGTCTGGGACACTGACTATACCTAATCTCTTGCAAAGTATGTATGAAATATTGTAACTCAAAGTCAAATAAAACGCTCTAATTAGGGTCCGTAGTTCGTAAAGGCAGTGAAGAAGATTCGAAAGGAGTTGCCATCATCACAGAGAAATAGAAACTACAGAACATATGTCCTTCGAAATGTTCTGGATAAATTCCAGAAATTCATGAGTGAACCAAAGCGATGAGTGCCTTATGATCACATGCGACTTCGTGTCATACCTCGAGATGATTTTTTTTACCTGAACCAGGCACATTTCTGATCCCATGTACCATTTCGTGCGGTTGGTCTTCGCTAAATAGCACTTAAACTTATAACGGACGAAGCAGTAGTATTGAACTCTTACTGCCCATTCTTTCTCACATGGCAAAGTACAATATGATATACAACTAAGAGAGTGCTTTAATAAGAGCAAGCCTTGGAGCCTGAAGTGATTTGGATTAACGATTATCTTCTTCCGAACTCACGATTATACTCTTTTGTAACCCGTATGTCATCCACTATATTATCAAGGCTCTTGCCCTGCCTTTCTCTCAGCGGTGTTTTAAGTCTTCGTGAAAAGGTATTCCCTGTATCACTTGTCTTGCTAATTATCGAGGGAGCTGAGCGGGCAACAATGAAACTTTCAATTATCCTTAGCGCGTGAAATACATTCCCAGTGGATCGCCCTTGTTTTAAAAATTCTTGAGCATCGTATCTTTCTTTCAGGCTTTTGTAAAAAAAACTCGGGTCATCAATTTGGTGATTTTTCTACGATGCACTTGATATCCCGGGAAATCCAGTGGGTAACGGTCTCGCCCATTGGTTGCCGTTAAAACGCATTAAATGTCTGTGTCATCTTATCTTTGAAGGTCGGGAGTGTAGCACGATGTCTCTAGTCTTTGACCGTGGAATTATGCCAGACTGATAGATCTATGGTACTATTTGCGAGATACTGATACTTCTAGCGTCGATCACTCGACTACGCTTCAAATTACGCCAGATGATCTTTTATCCTGCTTACGTTCTATGTTAGATCGAAGATTATCGTTGAGCTGAAGAGAGGGTAGGGTGCCTAGCATTTTTTCTTTCTTTCACTACATACACCGTGCTATAAAACGATTTTAAAGCCGTTTGGTTCCTCCTACTCAACACCGCAGCTAGGTCGTTCAACTTATTAACTTTCCGATGTTGGTAGACGTAACTGGAGCTTTCGGGACTACTTATCCTGTTGAACTTGAATGGGAAATTCAGAACCAACAGTTCCTCATTTAACATCGCCTTGACTTGATTCAGCCGAGCACCAATCTTTCCAAAAGCGTTGTCGGCAATAATTGTTGATATCATAGACGTATCTCTTTATTGACAAAAGCACGGTCCTGATGGTTTTCCATTGATTTGAAATCTGCATATTCAAAAGTGACTTATGGAAAATCATGCAGTTTGTTGATAAAAAGTGGGTGAGATCCTTCTGGTGTTCTGATCTTACCCTATATTGACCAAGTGTTGTTCTCTTCTTGACGAGATAGCGTGATGGATTTAAGAAGGGAGAACTGGTAGAATGACGAATCCATGCTTTTCCATTTCATATGGTAGTAACAGGACTCGGCTGTTGGAGATATGGGAGCAGCGAACGTCGGTTCTTCTCCATTGTATTTCTAGTAGCTAAAATTGTTCCGTCAGAGCATCGGAGTACAGTCATCTTCGGCTTATGATTGGAGAAACATCGGTGGTTTGCGAATGCTCCTCACGACTATTGCATCTCTGACTACAAGTGCTGATCTTCGCTCTTTAAAATTTTTTGTCGCCCCTTTGCAACACTTTTTGTAATTGTGAACGTGAACTTTTGGTTACCTGCGATTCCACCTTAGCATATCAACTCGACTGTTTTGAGACAAACGTCTCCTTGTGACTTCGCGATACTCCGCCTTCCTAACGCAATCATAAAGGTGCTGGATGAACCGCTCGTTTTTTCGGCGATGCTATCAATAACGGTATCTTCCCGGGAGTGGACTAATGACATGACTATAATTCAGCTTGTGGTAGCTCTAAAATTTCGTCTTTTTACGACTTTCGCTTTTTGTGGCGAAAAATGTATTGTGATATGGGTAGCATTCCTGTGTAGAATTTTAGAACAGCAGTGACATTGATTAGGTAGAACCTTTAATTTACTAGTGTAGTATACTTTGTGATAGTTCTCTCCACTAGGAGAATTTCACGTCTGCCGCCGATAGTGGGCCATTTGAAATTGTGATTCACCATGGATGATTTTGCTCATCATGATAAATTTAGGTGGTCTCTTACCGTCTTTCTTCCATTCTAGTCCGCAGCAACCAATGTGACGCCTTTTAGGAGTTCTCCTGGATCAAATTTTTGCTCCATGGCATCGACTGCTTCTTGAAACCTCGCAATAAAAATTCAATCTACTTTTCAAAACTGTCAAAAACTTTACCCAGATTGGTACGCCAGGGTATCCTGGCGTACCAACCTCGGGTTAGCCTTCACACATTCTTAGAATTTAGATCCAACTTTTCGTTGAAATACCTAATAAAAACCCCACAGAATGGATGAACCTTCCTGGAGAGCGTCAAATGTTCATATAGAATGCCTCTACTCTTCTTCGTCATAGCGCGATATTGGTGCGTAAACGAGGAAGGTAGTCAAAAGCCGCTGTTGGTCCACATCGCTTCATCGACAAGCGTTCGATTTTGTTCTTCAATTTCTCGAGTAGTTCAGTTTCCATAGCCAAACTCGTTAAGGTTGAGTGCCAACGCCGCTAACTCTTCTACCATCACAGGTAGCGTTTTTTGCCACAGCAAAATTGATGATGTTGTATGTTTCCTTCTTGCTTTCATTACAGATCCTCTACAGAGATTTTGTATGCAAGAGTACGTGCGTTATATTTTTAGAAAATTAGTCCATTACGATTTCTTTCCTATACCTATTTGACCCGGAGATTTAGCAGTTTCTCCATACTCGCTCTCCCTGGCGTCACCATATCGCGGACTCTTTCGTGATCAGGAGGATGAAGCATGTTTTTTCGACTGCTCCTAGTTTTTTTATGCCCAATGTATAGCCTTTGACGTAGGGGACAGACACTCACAAATAAGTGATCAGTCTTATCCGGAGAGGCAGGTAAGATTATTTATTGAAAGAGAGGGATGGACTCTTTTGAGCAACCTAATTATATCCCTGCGGTTTGGTTGCATGAATTTGATTAATTTTACTCCTAGAAATGAAAGTATGCTATATTAGCCCTGCAAATAAGGGAATCCGCCCCCTGAATACACCCACGCCTCTGCGAAGGGTCACTTTCAGTTCGCTCCATTTTTCTTGTCTATAGGGTGGAGGTAAACACGCCTCCTCGTGACTAATCAGGTAGAAATTCTTCACTGAGAGAGATATATGAGTATCTAGTAAGCAGATAACAGTTAGTGTATGGAATCTTTCCGCTTAGGTTATGGAAGTGCTTGAGTGAGTAGACTACGTGCCAGTGGTCTTTCCAGGCTTGACAAAGGCGAAATAATCATGACCAGCATTACACTAAAAAAAATTATTCTCAGCATTCTCGTGCTTGCTGATCAAAATGATAGTGATTTGTCAAGCACCAGTGACTTTTAACAAATGTGTTATTGTGACATCTATTTCATGCACGCGGTTTTCTAGGTGTTTCAGTTTTGCTCTACATACGGCCAACTGAATAAGTCAAAGTTTGTGACTACTACACTGAAATAGGAAGTAACTTTTCGCATGGACCTATTACTTGGAATCTTTTTGTTATCCGATATTCGTGCTGAAATATAGCTTATTACAATTTCTAAAAATAATTTCAAAGAGGTTAGGGATGTCATAGCGATCCCATTAGCACTAGTGCGGTGCTGGTTCAACTCCACTTTGGACTCAGCAAGCCTTTAATCTGTATAGCATTGGGGACTGGGAACAAGATGGTATGCTAGAAAAACGCAAAGATTCGGTGTTGTAATGTATGACATTTTGGCTTCAACAAAGGGTATTCGCGGCTCTAAAGCACTTGAGATAGCGAGTTTCATATATATCTCAGAAATCTTACCTATGCCTTTAATGACGCAATCTGTCTTGAAAAGAAGAATAGGCAACAATAATCTGAAATCACACAAGTTTTGAGCCATTTGTTAGGTCTGGTAGAGCAATTATACAATACTAGACGAACCTGTTTCGTCCTTGCAGGCTCATCAGTAGCCTTTCGTAGCACAGTGCCTTTAGGTTCAGCCGATCCTATGAGGATGCACCCCTAAATATAAAGGAATCGACGCTGAATCTGTATAAGTGCCTTACCAGATCTCACAAAAGTCCCAAAACATGTTATGTGATCATCAAATCATTAATGTTTTTGAGTGAGGTCTATAAAAACAGACGAATAAAGAAGAATAGGCAGTAATTACTTGTTAGAATTTGTGATCTCAACCAAACCCATAATTTGAAAAGATTCATAAGCATTTGAGCACCACTTTTTTCGGCGCTTTATTGATCTGTCTTCACAGTGTTTTTTCCATTCTGCGAATCCCAGTGCTTCTAGCATGCAATTCGCTTGTTTCACCTTCTTCTTGGACGTCGTATAAAACTGATTCAGCACGTCTCCTTTTAATCCCGAGGATAACCCGGCTATAGCGTTCTACGGAGCGTTTGTTGTTGGCTACCGGCGAGTGTGGAGGCGAGGTGTAGCCCGTCCGCCGCGACGAGCTTCATGACCTCTCTGCAATTACGCTCCTTTGTACGCTACTATCATTCCCGTCATTGGATATTATATCAATGGGGCTAATACACGCCTAAAAGGACTAAAGCAACTTCTTCATTTTTGTTACAAATAAAATCTAAGATTTCAAGAAAAGTTACTCCTATATCAAATAGGAAAAGATGAAAATGCTCTTAATCATTGTCTTTTCAAAAGTTCGAGGTGGTATATTCCAGCTGAAAAATCAAACGGAATTCCTTTCGAACAGGATTACATCCGAAAAAGTGCAGAGCCTTCTGCTACCTCTCTTCGACAAACGGGCAATGTCTTAGTAACCGATTTTCTTCAAACCTAAACCTGAATAAGATTGATCAATATCTCTTCCAGACTACCAAGCCAACAACTTCTACAATAACCTTGCCTTGCTTCAACAAGCAGGAAAATTTTTGATAGGGTTTATAGGGTTTGATAACGTGCTGCTTGTAAGAGAGCATTGTCCCCACCTAATGGAAGTCTCGAAGGACTATGATTTTGCACAAAATGAGACACTTGAGCGTTGTCCATCACTTAGTACCCTTTTCTAAACTAGCTCTTTATTTAAAAACATTTTGCTGTCCTAAACTGATTTGGAACAGCCTGTATGATAGTGTCTGCAGAACAAAGGATGCGTGATGTGTTCTAACAGTGGAAACCGAGAGTACATGAGTACAGATATCATACATCTCATCTCCTCTAAGACATGCGCTGATGAATACATAGGCAAAGCAGGTAGACCGCTTCATGTCTGCATAAAAGATCATCTAGACGGGAACTCAGAAAGTTGCACAAGCACATCTTTAGGCGCGAGAATCCCTCAAGGCTCTTAGAATAGATTTCAGAGAATTCAGATTTCAGAACGGCAACGAACGAGGACGGGGAGTGTTTAAACATGACAAACCATATGCACCCTTTCTCAGATTGATTTACCTGTCTGGGTATTAGGCGACGCTTTGGTTCGACTTGACATATGGACATAGGAGAAGGGGGTTCAAGCGGCATCCGTCACAAAAAACATAGGTAACCTCGAACACAAATAACACGGTGAGCGCCTTCTCCTCATTAAAGTGGCGTTTCTAAATGTCATACATGCCCATATATACTATAAGTGATTCACATACGCATACGAATAACGTCATTTGAATATGTTCAGGGTCTGAGAAAGGCGAAATCACCGAAACGCTAGCGATCTAATTTAAAGAAGACACATTAACCTCGCGCAAGCTTTGAACAAAGACCCTGATGACATGCTTCATCTATGGAGTATTCTCTTAAGAATTTGGTATCATACATATCCTACAATTTTGTCATCATTAGACACGGGATAAATTAGCTACAAACTGAGGTCTGAATTAATCATTTGAATTGTTATAGCTTTACGATTCATTATACGAGTTATTAGAGTTTTATGAAATCACCTGTTTCATCTCACGAGTCAATCAGGAAATTCATAAATTTCATTGCCCTATTCGGTATATCATTCTAAAATCTCATTAAGTTAGCAAGGTTCATTGCATGTGCTTTGCGAAATTATATTTTTAGAACCCATTAGTCCCTTTTTTCTTTCAACCCTTTAAACTTACCTGGTACGGAAGAAAGCTAAAAGCTCAAAAATACTCATCTAGAAAAAAGGAGGGTGCAACTCAAACACAGGGAGGCAGGGTAGCGCAACGATTGAAAGTAAACTAATGTGATAGACAGAATACGCTGGTTCAACCCTTCCCTCCAACACTATTATGCAATAAATCCACAATTACCTTAGCTCGGCTTCCTCCAAGATTACAGGAAATTTGTCACCACCAATATTATCCGCATTCACGGAGAAGAATTCCACAAGCAGCAGCCAAAGTTACACCTCTTTTATTGCAATACCCTCTTGGAGGATGAATGAGGAAAACAAATTGAATGCAAGAAATAGAGGGATCCAAACAATAGACTTCAATAATGGGTAGTACAAAAAACTTAGGCACAATAAAATGATCTTTTACAGTGACGTTGTGTATTTGTCCTGCGTGAAAATGTGAACACTTCAAGTTCCCTCAGTTTATGGTGATAAAGAATGCAAAAGATTTTCCTAGTATGTTCAGATATCTGTTAGGTTTGATGCCAGGTTCATTGATGCGCCACAAAATCCTATTTTTTCCTTGTACATGTCACTAAATTGTCAATAAACCCGGAGCACTGACTTCTTTTCTCATCCCCTCTTTATAAAGGCTGACCCCCTATAAAATGCCTCATTGAAATCAGCGAAAAGAGCAACTTAGAAGCAAATCATGTTAATTTTAATTATTTTTCCTGCGT
This sequence comes from Parelaphostrongylus tenuis, assembly GCA_019055375.1. Classification (NCBI taxonomy): domain Eukaryota; kingdom Metazoa; phylum Nematoda; class Chromadorea; order Rhabditida; family Metastrongylidae; genus Parelaphostrongylus; species Parelaphostrongylus tenuis. Next base: position 143,764 of record JAHQIW010007200.1, read on the forward strand.
CGATTAGAACGGCTGCATGGTTGTTCTTTGGACTGCGCTAATTTGCAGCGAAAGACCGGAATTTTTCCAAGCTCAAGATGATATCATCTGAGCGGAGTATAGATCACCAGGTTTGAAAATAATCCAATCTTTGCTTAACAAATAGTTGATTTTCGCTAATCGTGATAGTGATTATACTACTGGCTAATTAATATATCTGAATAAATAGCAAGTGAAGTAACAAAAATGTCTGAATACGAAAGAAATCATGGAAAACCCAATGTACATCACTGCTGTCGCCCTGTGAACATCCTTAGAAATGGTTACGCTCTTGGACCACTTGATGTAGATACAGAGTCTAGAGGCACATCAATAACGACCTTCAAGTGAATAGGAAAATGCTGTACTTCTGCAATGGTTCTCCGATAATGAATTTGTTCTGTTTTATTTCGTTTTGAGTAATCTCATTGAAATATCGCCTTATATTTATAGATTAAAACTGACAAAAACCGTGATGAATGTGCAGCGATAAACCAAACCCACGAATTGCGTCTATTAGTTACTAAATTCTTGTAATCTGTAATACCTTCAGAAAGAAGCATAATGTACGACATAATTCTGAAGTGCCCCGAAGAGCGCGCCTCACTCTTCTGTCAAGATTCCGTCAACATGCAAGAAATACGATGCGTAATTTTTATCAAGGCATTATATTCATTCAAATCGTCTTTTCCGTTCTTGTGGTAGTTAATCTAATACAAAACCAACCTGCGCTTTTTCCCATGCGAAAATCTGCCAGGATTTGAGAATGTTATTAAACCTTTGTTTCAAAAAAATTTCAAAAAACCATATGTGTCCATTTTAGCTTGATTGTCTTTTTTGCTGATTTTTTCAAGATGGTATACTGTTCTTTTTTTATTCTAATGCATCATTCTACTATTTCTTTTTTCCTCATAGGAAATGATCCAATTGTTTTGAAAATGTATTCTCACATTTGATTGAATATTGTGAATTTCACTTAACTATTAGACGACTGAAAACAGCTGCAGTGTATGACGTTTGTAAGTATTTTCTTGAATTATTCTCATAACATTTTGAGTAACAGCTTCATTGGATTATCTTATATATGCGTATCTATAATTTGCATTCATATTCGTTCTCTCACTGATTTGTATCGCTACATTTTCATTACACATTCATTGGAGATGACACGAAATGATATTAAAAATCTTGACACACCTATTGCATTACAGTGAATGCTTTTTAATGTGATATATAAAACACAGCCGTAGAGTTTCCAAAATTATTTCAAACAGTTGTCTTAAGTACAAAGTGCGATACTGTAAAAGCCAAACTTGCTTCGAAAAATCAACTGCTCTTCTCTCACTAAGGAATGGAGCGACACATTTTTCAGACCAGCTGGAAACTGGTGGCAGCAGCAGAATTAACCTTATCTAAAACGGCTTGATGCTGCATCATTGCTTTTCGAATTTCGTTGAGTTGTATCGAAAGTAACAAAATGTTCAAGCTCAATTTCGTGACATCATAACCACAGAGTGATTTTGATGCAAAGGCGACATAAATCGTCATAAGTGAAATGTTTAAAAAGTTGGAAATAATTGCACCAGAAATGTGGTATTATTCAAACGAAGATCAGTTAATAGGCATAATATAGAGATCTGAAGATCAGAAGAAGTTACAGGAACACTACTGAAGGGTTTAAATCTAAGATGTCTCCTCCATTATAAAGTCATCACACATACACATACATACATACACACACACACACACACACACACACACACCACACACACACACACACACACACACACACACACACACACACACACACACACACACACACACACACACACACACACACAGTTTGCTTACACTCAAATCATAGTGAATTTATGTACAATGAGGCTTTCTCGAAAAAACCAGTTCAAAATTTAGGTGTCATTTCACATATCTTTTCGCTATAGATGTCGAAATTACGCTCGTTGAGTAGAGTGGTTAGATCAGTCGTGAGCTTATGGTTCGACCTCACCCTGCCCTAATTAATCTTGCCGTCCTTATTTAGTCTACATATTGCTGACAGTCTTCACGGTAAAGACCATTCTGAAAAAGCCAGTGAAGTCTCGTACTGGAAACTCAATATTCTTCCCTTTCTGACCCGATCTCAATGGCTATTTTCCCGTAGTCATTCGACATGGCTATTTATCACGTCACATGTGGTGACTACCTTTTCTCTTCTCCTCGCCTGCAAATACTTGTAGCTTTCTTATACATTTTTCAAACAAGTATTTTTTTTGTCTGTGAGAGATAAGAGAGGTAGTGTACTAAAATGAGTTTCCCAATTTCCCTTTTGTGTCCTTTCCCTAATAAATTGTTGATGCCTTGGATTCTATATGTTAGCTAGACAATTGAATCAAAGCTGTCATTAAACTTTCACTGCATATAAGAAGTATCAATAGCCAATTAGGAACGCAAAGCATGGTGCTTCTAGGTTTTGAGGAAAGCGAAGTGGCAAAATCGTTAATTATCGTTTTCAAAAAGGCGTACGAACCTTGCGCAGGCTAACTGAAAAAGACGAGTTTGTGTGATGTCACAGATATAAAAATATGAAATATATATTCAGACTGCAACTCATCGTTTGGCCGCGCATTTTTACTAACAAGCTTTGCTTTATTAGAATTTTCGACACTTTTCCGTTATCTGCTCCCCGTTTTGATTCTTGTAAAAAACGTATTTCTTGGTCATTTTCGACGTTTAACTAGTCGTTTGATAACACAGATCAAAAGAATTTGAAATGTATATCTCATATCCCTAAAAGCTTTCTTATTGTCATGGTAAATCACTGCAGAAGCATCGGAAATCTCTAGAAATCGTTACATGATTGAATGTTATGCAAAGAATGCGAGGGAAATTAGTACAATTGTGCTCGCTCTAATGCGTAAAAAATATTAACCAAAACGAAGCAATTATCACTAGTCTTCTTATCATTTCAGGACCGCGGGTAGTATTTATAGCACCCACATATTTAGTGACGTATTTGCTGGGCACAACTTATTCATTACATCTTTTATTGTCACTCGATAGCTGGTGCATGAAATTGCTTTCTCAATGCGTTATACCTTTCTCAATATACCAAGCAAGAGAAAATTATGCTTGCCGTCCGCGTATTTAGTTAGCAAGGTTCAGAGGCTAAAAGACTTATAATCACGAAGAAATGGTGTATCACCGAGAAGTTCGTAAAGATTTTTTAGCACAGTGTCCTGTATGTTCTTATTCTAAACTCTTTTCGAAGAATTTCACAGACGACATTGCATAGTGTTATTGAAAAGCAAGGTCTACATTACAGTCTTTTAGACCTCACGTGTCGTAGTTTTTACTGTGTGACTGAATTGAGCGGAGGAAAATACTGCATTTATCGTTATTCAGAGCACTTCTTTGAAAGAAATTGCATATTGCCAGCCCATATTTTACATCTCAATGATGTTGCAAGCTTTCTACTCTAGTTATTCAGCAAGCAACTTTTGAATCAACATCGATCAACATCAGAGCCGCTTCGCAAATAATATGCAGAGTATAGTGGGAAGGTTTATAGAAACCTTAATACCCATAGAACGATAAAACTAAGTCTGTTACATAACTTTGTTGGAGTGGCAGCTCTTGAAGGACTCTGACAATCAAAAAACTTGATGCGAATTACCGATGAACACGGCGCATGTGGTGCCCTGTGTCGCACGCAAGTTGAGAGTTCTCTTTCGCTTATGGCTCACCAAGCCATTCATTCTTCCATTGAAAACTCACCAAACTTTTACCACACTTGTGTGGAAAGATGAGCAGCACTAACCTGATACATAGGCAGGTCAATGCAAGTTGTTGTAAAGGCCAGATATACATTTGCATTCAATTAAAAACGAAACTAAAAATCGTAGACGAATGCATTATGCATCTTCCAAAAACTGATCATCGCATCAACACTGAGAACTTCATCTTTTAACCATATTGATGGACTGGCAGCACACGCATCATTTTTCACAAACTTGTAACTGCCTGATTTTCACTGACATGATGAAAGTCGGGTCCCACTTGCTGGACATTGAAAACTTAAAGGAGGTCCCAAAAGGCAGTACCCTTTGTCTCTGCCAATCCTCCTAGGGGCAATACATAACCCCACACATAGAGTAGGCGACGATGTACAATTCATACGTGCCGTCAAGTGGAATAAATCACTAGATCGATAGTGTCATACACTCGATTACTCCTGGCTGGTATTCCTTTGGTAATTATGTGGTAGCTGGTAATTATCAGATAAATTGAAAATCGAGCGTGGTCTTAAGAGAACACTCGAAACAAATGGTGTATTATTCCACAAAGCCACCCAAGAGCAATTGCATGTACAACACTCCCGATCTAGTGATTCATTTTACCTGACGGCAGGTCAAAAAATAGTACGTCGTCGCTCTTGTATAAGGGCATGGGTTTTCCCCAAGAGGATTGGCTGAGACAAAGGGTACTGTCCAAGTGATAAGGTTGTCAAGTCCGAAACACGTGTCATGGGCTCTATAAGTGCCCATAAAATAGTACATTTATGTTTGCTCAAATAAGAATTATCAAATATATTGAAATTGAGCCTTATTGTAAGAAAACACTCGAAGCGAACTTTCTCGAAAGAGTTAATACAGTACTTTCTGCCAGATCTTTTTCTTCCTCTGGATTTTTATGTTAACAGCAATAAAGTGCACTTTGTTGCAGAAAACTGCATTATTTTTCCCTTTTATGCAGCTGCTCTGAAAGTTGTCACTTACGGAATCGATCACTCCCCATAACAGCCGTTTTCCACTGCTTTCAGTGTTCAGTGAATGTCAACTATATAACTTCTTTCCCTCACTCTAAAAATGAGATAACTTTTTCAAATTTGTATGTTTAAAGCCATGACAGTACTCACACGCTTGTCATAGTGTTGCAAACATGGGTATTTTATATATCAAAAAGCCAGATCATGCAATAGACTTACCGGAAGCCATTCGACTTCCGAATCGGTTAGTGGATACTTCCATGTGATGGGAGCTCTTTGAGGAAAATGTCTGACTGTGATTAACCTGGTGAGGGAAGCGCTGTGGCATAAGGTGGCACGCATTACATACAAGGTCGATTGCTTGTTGGCGTTCAATACATAGTTCTTTAAGCTCTCCTTTCCTTCAGTGTCGATAAACTGAAATCGCATTTGTCTAGTAGAATAGAAGCATTGAGCTTCTTAAGCGATGAGTTAGAGAAATTTATTGCATAGACTAGATATCTATCCAATCACTTCTAAGATTAGATGACGAGTCCTAGAGGTGAAAGGTGCATGTGGAATAGATCAATCAACGTTTTATGCTTAGTCCTTTAGCCTTTAAACAGCTTTGAACTGTGTAGGCACAATAGTGTTCTGCACGCACTGAATTTTACATGACCATTTGTTTTGAAATTAGTGCTCACAGCAAATGATTGGCCTGAATTTTGCCTTATGAAACTTGCCTAAATTTCAAGGAAGAGAATACGTAATAGAAAATTTTCCTTATAGAGAGAGCAAAAAACTTTAGCCAAACAATAGATTGATAATCTCAAAAATTCAAAACACCCACTTCTTTGCTGATAACTGCCCACTAAATGAGTGATTGCAGTGGACATGAAAGTCGTGCCCGGAGGACTCACATCAACGGAAAATCAGCCACATCGTGACTGGCCGATTTGGGATTCGATATGAGGCATTAGCATTATTTCTGTTCCAAGACACAGTTATCTTCTAGACTGCTGTATATGAAATTTGTGGGTGCACAACATTTTGAAAGAGAATCGGCAGTGTCGATTCACTTTTGAGGAGAGTTTTTCACTGATTCGCAATCCAATGCTTGGATTCCAGCGTACTATCTTTTAGTTTCGTTCAATTTGAAGAAAATGTAGTAGAAATAGTAAAAAAAAAACAATCACTGACTTTTATTTTGTAGCCATCACATGTGGCCGTATTTTTGCTCACCACTGAAGTCGCTTAGGTATATATGAAACATCATAACAGTGCAAAAAAAAGCAGTAAAAGTGCTAGAAATCTCGAGTATTACATCTAACAGTGGCTGTCAGCTCAACCGGGTTTATAAAGCGAAATCGCATACTCGAGCAAACCGGGTTGGTGGCTAACAAATAACATAGAGTTGTTGAAGAATGAGTGACGGCGCAAATATGTCTCAGTGATCTAGTGGTAGCACGCGTCGCCAGTATGGATGAAACGCAGGTTCGACTCTCGTCTGAGTCTAACAGACTATGAAGCTCTATGTGTGTCCTAGATATTCATCGGAATCTAAACCGTTCAGCTGAGATGGACTGCAATTGATACTGCCGCGTCACGATTAGCAGGCTGCGAGCGATTTTCGTTAGTTATTTAGGCTTTCTTCTCCAGCGTTGTGGAGAAGTTAGTCATATTCTTTTATGCTTTCATGTCTCATGTTTTTCTGTGCACTATCCCAAATTTTCGGCGCGGAGATAGCTTTTATGTATGAGGAAAAGGCATTCGTCCACTGCGCAATCATACTCTTTTGGCATTCAATCAATTATAAATCTTCGAGTTCTGATATTCTTCTATTTGATGCGATACTGAATTCAGATGAGACTGAGAATGTGCACATGTGAAAGGTAGCTTTATGGGAGAGCTGATGAAATTGCATTTTATGCTGACTACGAAGGACAAGTGTGCAGAAATAAAACGTGATCTTTGTGTTCTCAGTTTATTGCACTAATGAAAACAATCGTTGTTCTGCGACCAGCTTGAGATATATGTTATAAATTAATTTGTTCTAGCATATAGGGCTTTACACCACCTCGGCATCATCTTGTGCAACTTTTGCGAATAGTAGAAAGGGATTGATCTTAATTTAATAGTTGGCGGCAAGAAAACTAAAATGTTGATTTGAACTATCAATGCTTACAATCAACAAAAAGAATTGAGAGACAGTTAGGAAAGCACAGAGTTATGAAGTTGAATTGTGATGTATTTACTATGTCAAATCATTAAGTTATCTCTCAAAATTCGTGAAGAAAACTAGGTGAAACCTTGGAGAAATTGACGGCATAGTCTGATATGTTAATTCAACACATCTCGGACACGCCGGTTTTCATCTACTCTGAAATTTCATTAAAAGCAATCTGTGTTGGTGGATAAGGTGTGCTTACAGTTTTTTCAAAACTTCGTTATACCTTTTCTTTAGTTTTGAATTTTTTTTGGTTTGTTTTCGCTTTAGTTAGAAACTTTTTTCTTTAGGAATCATGAAACGTCGCAGGTCTTACATTGCGTCGCGCTGCTCGTTCGTCATTTTTTTGGCAAAAATTACACCACTTTTATTTAAGGAATTTAAGGTTATCACGCATCAATCAAAGATATCATGAAAATCCTTTGCCGTCTATGATTGAAATCGTTTAATGTGGTAATTTGTACCAAACAAATTTTCCTGCGATGTCACACAACTGAGAAAAAAAAGAACTTGCTTTGTATCGGATTTTCAAAGTGCGTCTCTCGTTATCCTTTTGACGTGGTAATACAGCGGTGATAAGAGCTTTTAATTTTACTAGGTTATTTATATAGTCGTCGCGAGCAAAATTCTTGTTTGAAATCTAGTGTAAAATATATAATTTTATCTATTATCTACATGTTTTAGTACAAATTGTTACTAAGTCGTGTAGAATTATACATCACTGCAATGCTCGTTATGTGCATTTTCGTTAAGCACCTTCCAACTATGGCAAAAGTAGTTCTCCTAATTAATTCTCGAAATTCGGAGTTCAGATGTCAATAATCAATGGCAAATTGGTTTCAACAAATGTAAGCTCGGAAGCAGGGAGCGCAAACGCAGGCAAATTGTAATTGCCCTAAAATTCCATGGGTAAGAGAAGATTATTTTTTGTAAAAAAAAGACTGACAAACACTCGCGCTTTCCGGTAGTGAAACATTTTTTTCAAGTTTATTTTCTTATTTTTTAGAAATAAACGAAATAAAAATTACTAAACTAATTAAATTGATAAAACCACCACAGATTGTTAATATTATTAGTAAGTATTATATACCAGCACAGGCCGCTTTGATCTTTGGAATTTTAGAGCAGATGTGATATTGAGAGAGTATCAACGGACACACAGTATAACGTTGATCTGAGAAATTTCTTCGTAGCGAAATCGAGTTTGAATACAAGGAAGGTCGGTGTCTTCTTCCTAAGCGTATAGATCTTTCGGAAACTTGTGAAACAACTCGATGTTATCATACCGAGTCTATCGGGGCGTTTGAAAAGAAATTAGAGTTATAAAGAAGCTTCACAAGTGGATGCAGCATAAATTGAATTACGCTCGAAATCGTCATTCAACCTATCATCGATATTTCTTCTGCGGAACCAACACAATGTGTGGATTCTGATAGATGGTTTTCTTTCGATCAATAAATTTCATTCCAAGCCAAGCTAAGTCATTGTGAAAAAATAAGTTACAATTGAACGTTAGGTTGCGGAGACCTCAGTTCGAGTGCTATTCTCAAAAACTATCAGCAAGGAAGCTGACGTTAAAATGATAAATGTTACAAAATCCTCTATAACTCAGCAACCACTCTCGGTGCTGATGAAATATTCTTCCACGAAAGCTAAACGCTAAAGGCTATTATTTGAGCCAACTTAGTGCTAGTCCATTATGTTCAGCTCCATATTCTGATGAATCTTGACCCACACTAACATCTGAATAGCACGATCACCTGCAACATCTTTGCTGTTACCTTAGTACTCGAGAGATCTATGGCAGCCTATTAACATTATTTCATAACTAGGGGTGTGGTCTAATAAGTACTTGTGTGTCAGAGATCAAAGAGAAGTCATTCTTTGCCTTTCCAAGTAGAAAATTTTGTTGAGTCAAAATCTTCGTCCCTTCCGACCTACTTATCGTTCCTGATGTCTCATGGTTAAAATGTTGCAACTCAGAGGCTAAAAACCAGAGAAAATTCACTTCTCCTGACATGATACTGTCGTATATTCACCTGTGCATTGCGCGCAGCTGTTAGGTAATAATCCTATGAGGCGTGTCATGGTTTGACGCTCGCTTCCTCGTTGCTGCGAATATAGTTGTGAACTTGTCTATTATTAGGACCTTCTACTGAGCCTTCACAGTACAATTATGAACATGTATTTCGAGAAACAATTTGCTCTGCTGGATTACTTGATGTATCAATGGTTTTAATGATTTGATGCAGTGCACAAACCTTTGGTTAGACCACGTGCTGTTGATTCCAATGCATATTCTCTTCGAACGTGTATTTTACCACAAAAAATGTGTTTGTTATCCTTTCGAAACCATCGGTAGTTCATCTAACGTGAATGTTGCTCTAGGTATGATCCATAGAAGGCTGTTTCTAACAAGTGATACTTTGTAGAAAGCCATCTGAATGAATTTTTGTCAAAACGCTATAGTTTTAGACCAAAAAATTAGGCACAAATGTTACGATATACAATGAAAATTCACATGTTTAGGAGCAGGATGTGAAGCGATGGTCAGAATACGTTCTTACATCAACTGCTTATTATAAAACTCGTCAAAACATTCATATATACTTTGTGACAATGTTTTCAACTGTCTTATCCCATGTCCAGTTAGATCATCCAAAGCAACGGTTTGGCAGACACACGTGCTTGGGCGACTTCGGCATCATCAGTGCCATTTTCTACGCCATTCGCCTTTGTTATAGGAAACGAGTGCCAAAAAATGATGAACTGTAATCAAGTGAAGATCCACTGACCAGCTCTACAGTCAATGCCTTGCAGCTCGTGTATGACAATATAATACGTTCTTAATACGACTGTATTGGAGAAAATGGCACTGATCATGGCGAAGTCGCCGAAGTACACGTGTCTGCCAAACTGTTGCCTTGGATCACTTAACCAAACTTTGAAAAAGGCGGCTAAAAACATTGTGAAAGAGTTAGGATGCTGTCAATATTGGCCCGTTCGTCAGCTAGGATCCGTGCGCCGATTTATTATGTGTTCTACTTCTTGAGGGTCGAGAAATTGGTGTTAAAGCAATAGCGGGCATGCTGTTCATTAAGGCTCTTTCAGCAAGACATTATGAGGACCACGACTCCGTATGACTCTCTCAAGTTGTCTTGTTTATGACTAAGCAGAAACAAATTACTATATTTATGCTGCTGCATTATAAAATCTTTTAAGGAGCATATTTATATGAACCTCGTAGGCATATTGATAGTGATGCTACTTTCAAGCATTACACTAAAATCTTCAACCTCTCCTACGAATGCTTTTGATGCCACACAACTTTAATGCTGAGCTGTGAACACAGCTTGCTGTCTGAGGTAGCTTCTTCATCATTGTGAGGATGTTTATATCGCATCCTGCCATCGAAGAGGACCCAACAGTGAACAGAAATTAGAATTTATGACTTTTCCGGTTATCTCGTGAATGACGTGTATTGACTTTTGATGAGTGTTCGAACATTTGAATTACAAATACTCAAATAAAGCGTTAGATTTTTTAGGATATTCTATGGACGAGTACAACTATCCGCTTCACGAGCATTTTTTCATCTTCTACATTCTCTTAGGCGCTACTCTCTTGCTGCTTCATTTACAGATGATGATGGTAAGCACGTTCACATTGTCTTTTCATTTTTCGAGGGTTTTTCCGATGGTCACATTGAATGATCATAACGGTTAGTTTGCCTGTACTTGTAAAGTGCAAGAAAGTCATTTGACACTACTTCTGCGAACTTTCTGTGCAGCTGAAAGCTATCCCACAGGCTGATCTTGATACTTCTACGTGGGGTAGCACGGAATAAAGAGACGACTCCTTTCACTGGACAAGAATTTTTCGCAAAAATGTTAGTAATCATTTAATAACTTGAATATCTGCCTAGTAGCATACGAAACCGGTATAAAAACAGTCTCTTCATGACGCTTCAACAAAAACAAATATTTATAAATATTTGTGTTTTACACGTGCATCTTTTTCACAGAACAAAAATCTGTCTTCAAACTGCCAATAATCTTTCGATAGCGTAGGATTCAGCTATTCCAACGCTCTGCTTATTTTCTGAAAAGGCCACTTCTCTGCAGTGTAGCAGAGAAAATTAGATTGATTCACATACACGTACATGTGTTTTTGACCAATCTACGGGCTGAGGGTAGGGGCGCAGAAGGGTCTGCCCGCGGTTATAACAACATGGCGATCGATCAATGGCGATGATGCGTCGCACATGTGAGGTTCGATTTTTGTTATTCAATCAGAAATTTTTTCCGCAATGCAAGAAACTGCAAGCAAACGCATTACTGATACTACATGACTTGCTCGACACGTTCATACACTTTTCATGCTACCAGCGAAGTAATAGTTAAGTTGCGTGACCGATGTAAAACATAATTTTATTTCGAATTTTGCAGCGTCATAAAAGGTGCTCTCAGAAAGCGCCCACATAACGCCATAGTCAGAAATTTATCCTTCAGAATGATTCCTAAAAAACTTTGAAAATTATTGTTTGGTGAAATGAATCGTTTCTCCATCTCGTGCTATTAAACAGAAAAAAACCCTGATCTTTTTTTGTATAAAGCTTGTACGAGGTTATATATCTCTTCCAAAAGATGACTGACATTTCAGCAATTAAGCGTTCACTATAGCCTGGACGAACTTCGTCTTGCTTTATCAATTTAATCAGTTAATACTTTGTGAATGCATGTAATTTTAATGCTAATTGAGTTCGAAAGATTGGTTATTGCGCAGAAAATTCAGAGTAGGACTCCTGATTTGAGGCAAATGATCGGTTACATTTCAGTCATAATGAACCTTACTCAGACTAGAAAACTAAAGTGGAATAAACTGCCTTACGATTTGCTTAATCAAACACTCTTCGCCTCTGTTTATTACAAGGCTCTTAAAATTTATCCAAAAGAAGTCGGTGAGTTTTCGCGCTGATATTTTGATTCACTTTAATAGTTGAGTTAGCACCTCAAGTTCGTCACCGCCATTTCTTTCTATCTCAACCTAAAGGCTAAAGGTGTACTTCAGTTACTTTCCAACTGTCCATTTAGGTGGTTCTTTTGTGCTAACACAGGGTGGTACACTTTTCGCGCTTATGTATATATCACCACATGTCTTATACCCAATTATACAAATACTCTATTATGTGAAGATCTGTGGTGATGAATATATAGGCAAAACGGGTAGATATAATTGTGTTTACTGGAAAGGAGAAGGTAGTTGGAAAGTCGAAAAGTCAGCCACCCACTCTTCTAAATGCACGTGAGAAAGACAAATATAACACTGTCTATCTAAGATGGTGCAAGAAATCTTGAGGTGAGAGTCAAATGCTTTAGGAAGAAAATTCTTGGGGTTTTTTTTGGATAAATTTCAACAGTCCACGAATGTAGATAAGGAAAGAATGCCCAACTATAATCCAACACCTTATCTCTGATGTATTTTCTAGTTTGAGTGGATTTCAGAAACTCATTGTGTGTATAAACATAACGATGACGTATTTCGTATAATTAGATCGTCGGTGAATTTTCTACAAAATGCTAATGAATAGATTAATAGAGTAATAGACTAATAGAGCAGTACTAGGTAATTGACTAATGAAATGATAGGCTATTGGCTGAATAATTGGATATGGTACGGAATAGTGCGCTCAAGCTCTTAGACGAAATCGCCGAAATGTTAGCCATAGTTCTGAAGAAAATATGTGGAACTTGCAAACGTTATATACAAAAGGCCACCTCACGAATCAGTTTTCATTTTTCATGGCCAACGTTCAATAGGAGTCGGTCCTTTGATTTCTTTACCTAACTATCTTATTCAATAATTTTAAGGTTATTCGGCGATCCAAATCTCTCTGGGCTCTCTCTGCTTATCGTCTCATTTTCTTTGGCTCTGCTGCTGATGCTGTGACTTGTGGAGCTCAAATAATTGCCGTGGCTGTCACTCTCCGCACTCCCACCATTCATCCAACGACTAATATGGTGAGCGTTTACCGCTTTGTTCGATTCTAGATTTTTTAAGCATTAACATCGACATTAGAATAGATCTCATACAGCTTAGACTTTTCAACACTATCGTTATTTATAAGAGTCTGACTCTGTAGGACTAAGTTCGGTGGAATTACGCGACTATCTGGCTTGCTTGTGCAAAAGGTTTTCCCTTGTTTAGCAATCAGTGTGAAATCCGCTCGTTGTCACGAATCTTTTTAAGTGTTATATTTATTCAAGAATGTTGGGCGGCATGGAAAGTTATGAACTCAGCAGGAATTAAACCCGCCTTGGCACCAATATCGCGGGTGCTCCTAGAAAGACTGCTAAAACATAGAAAAAAGTGTGAAAATTTTATATATCCAACACCTGTCGGCTTAGTTGGATTTAATGGCGGTATATCCTTACCAGACTAAACCATGTGACGGCTGGTTGCTGACAGTTTCGATACCTTATAGCACAGAAAGAGTGTCAAAAGAGCAAGGATTTCGGTAGTGTAGTGACTATGCTTCGGGTTTGAGTGCAAGGCGGTCACAACTCCTGCATGCAGCTTCAAGTTAAGCATGCCACTCAACTTCTTAAATATATAATCAAAGCATTATGATACTGCTGACATTTTAGTAGAATAGGGATTTCTTGAGATGCTATGTTCAGCTTGCGCTCTTCCCAGTTGCTGCGAAAAAACTGAAATCTAGCATAAAAAACAAACGCAAAAAAGCACAGTATAGCTTTGGAAGCAAGCTCTTTTATGAGATTTTTACCCTCTAATCGAGATAATTTAGTTGTTAGGTGCACTATTCCAAGCATCCTACGCCGTCGAATATCCAACAATCCTTATCCTCTCTTTGAATCGACTCGTCGCAGTTGTTTTCCCAACGAAGATGGATTTGATATTTGATAGAAAGAAAACGACGGTATGAGAGATCAAAAACTTCCTTTTCATATTTGTTTCGTTTGGCTAAGTCTTTTAAAAACTTCAATGTAATTTCTTACAGCTCACTTTAACCTTGTGTTGCCTCTTTGGTGCTTTCAATGGTGCTATTTGTCTGTCTGGAGAGGTTCAGTCGCTATGGGATCCATGTGTCCCAACATTCCATTTCACAGGTGTGTTTGATAAGATTAATGGTGGATTAGCATATAGCTCAAGTCTCTGTATCTCAATGTCTCTGTATTTGTTTGAAATTCGAAGCTAGCTAAGCTAGAGCTTTTAATGAATAACAACTGAGACTTAAGTAAGGCTTTCATAATAAGGAGGAATTATGAGTCTCTTGCAGGTCAGTCATCTTTTACTGCCATCTTTATGCGTACTATGGACTTATATTTGGGGGAATTTGTGTGCATTTCAAGTTTCTTCATTTATCTTATCATCATAGTCTTTCTACTGTGCAACGTAAGTTGATATTCTTTCTATGTTCAACTATCTTTTGGCCAATTCTTATTTCACAAAATTCGTTGGAATGAGCGTTGTCTGTGGAAACGACAAGCTTTCATTTACTCGTTCTTTCAGCGACAACTGATCAGTTCTGTGCGCCTCGAACTTCCGCTTTTGTTTCATTCCCTCCAAATATTGACGTTCTCCGGATCTTGCTTTATTTATGGTTTCATCCACTTTCGGACTCTGCAGACTACAATCACATTATCAATTCACTTGTCGTTTTCCGCTTTGGTGCAACACCTGTCATATTATTACTTACAAACAGGTACAGTGAGGCACAATATTTTTTCAAGACCTTCTTACTCGCTGTGGCTTCGCATATCAGTCGAAAATATTTCATATTACAGCTCACCACTTGTACTTTGAGTAGTACAACCTTGTAAAATTAGAAAAGACACACAGAGTCTGTATAGTTCATGTCTCATCCTTAATTCACTTCTCATGCAAATTTACTTTAACACCAAGCTTGTTTAAAAGCAGTGTCCTCGTGAAGACGTCATCGGCAATCACTGCAGATCGGTGGAAAACCGCTGTCTAGAATAGGAGTGCGGAAAGGAAATATAATCATTTCTGAAAACATAGTAGATAACTGCACTGAAATCAATGCGTATGACGCGTCTCGGAAACCTCCAACACGAGATATGTAAAAAACACTACGGGAATGAATTCAAAAAGCAATTATGAGGAAATCACATGCCGCGCATAAGTGGGGGCCAAGCTACATGGATTACACATCTTGGAGAAGAATAAGCAAAAACAAATACAAGTAGTTCCATAGCTGTATCATTGAAAATGATCTACCAAGCAGAACTTTAATCAACCTTGTCATGAATATTCAGAATATTTCACATTTTTCAAACTACACGAGGTTGTTATATTGTGGAAGCTCGTATACGTTGAAAATTCCTAAGAGGACGAATGATCTTCAAAAACCATTGCATCTCTTGCAATATTTCAAATCATTTCTTGGTTGCACTACGATAAGAATGAGGAAGCTCAGAAAATGCAGTACATAGCTCAAATATGCAAATATGTGTCAGACGCCGTTCTATGATTATTTGGGAGCATTCTACAATTGCAGAATTACTTAATTAAGAAGCTATAGTAAGACGGATAGAAATGTTAAAATAGCTCTCAGAACACGCAGTGAGATCGATGCTTATCAAAGCTTGCAGCATCAATGGGCATTAGTGAAATGTACAATCAGAGTAGTGCCTAGCGGTGTAGAGACATAAGGACCACGACACATCTTTACATTCTAAATTGGAGAGCTTTATACAATGGCAATTTGAGGCGGCCTTTGAGTGACTTTATTCATTCAGTACATATCGCCGTAAATTTTTTCGCAAAAAGCGACAACTGGGAAGGACAACCATGGTAATATCGAAGGCGAACATCGAGGTGAAAAGCATCAATGTCTCTAAACAAATGTTCTAAGTTCATTTCTGTTGTGTTATATTCAGATTTTACCATAGTTGTTATTTATGTTGTGATATCGCTAAGAATAAAGAAATTGTAATGATTACGGATAACATCTTCGATAACTATTAGATTGAAATGAAAATTTTCATCGTTTGGATAGGAATGTCGTTTTATCGCATGAATCGTGTGTGATTTTCTTCTCATTCAAAACGTCTACTTCTTTCGTTTCTATTAATATATAATTTGTTCATATTTGCTGCGGAATGGAATTTTTCAAGGAACAAAAACGTTTGCTGATGCTTTGTCCACCGAAAGCGCGCTTTGTTTCAACAAGATAAGGCAAAACCACACACCGCCAGAAAGGCTGGGGCAAAGTTTGAGGAATTGGACGGTATTGAGATTATCCCACATCCACCCTATAGTCCGGACGTATCTCCATCTGATTACGGCCTTTTCCGACCAATGAACACATTTGGAAGGTTGCCGATTTGAATCTTTCGATGAAGTTGGAGAGTTGTCAAGAGTTCTCTAATTTAAAGACAAAGGAGTGGTACTTCGATCAGATCCGAAACGTATGGCAAAAAGTGGTGGAGAATGATTGCCTGTATTTTGAAGAATAGTTGTCGTTGCTTGTTGTCTGAAAATATGCATAGATTTTGAATGTTTTATCAAACGATGAAAACTTTCTTTCCAAATTAGTAATTCTTTGGCGACTGCCCATCAGTTTTGATATGTACGATATTGAGCACTTCGATGTACTTCTTATTTCCGAAGCGACCGCTTTTTTGCGAAAAATTTCATGACACAGCGGTTCTTACTAAACTTTATGTAGCCAATTTGTAGACTGAGGACACAGTATCATTACTTGAGCCTGTCCATGTATATGTCTCCTCGACTCACTAGTATTGCAATAAACCGTTTTTGTAAGGTTCAGTGAAATTGGGATTATAGAATCACAAAAAATCTACACAAGCTACTCCAGTTTTCGCGGATTGATAAAAGGTAAGCTATTGCAATAACACTTTGGTTGATTAGTATAAAGCATTTTTTATCACACAAGTTGTCTAAAATATGATAGTTTCTATAGAGGCGTGTAACGCTAGTGCTAATGCTCTAGAGATAGGAAGACTAGATGGAAAATATACGGGAGCCAAGCAATGGAGCGAAATACGCATTCAGAGCGCATTCCAATGACGGGTGGCTCATTAGGCTTGACATGGAAAAAATAGTCTCTTTCTCGGTACCATTGAATGAATTCATGTCCGCGCTTTTGCTTATAACTTAGTGCATTGCTTACGATTTGTCTTTCACACAAATGCTTCCATCATTGGGCCTCAGCTCAGACTTCGAAATAAAAAACACGTAGTCACTGATTATCTGTTTTCCTCACCAAAACCCAAAATCTGCGCTGTTTTTTTCTAGTCAGAAAGTGATTAAGCAGAACTCTTAGATCTTTTTCTGCAGGAGTAACGGTCTTTTTGACCAAGAAATTTTTCAAGCCTACTCTCCCCCACAACCTCTACGATTAGTGATTCTACTGTCCGCGAGACCCACAAGGAGGTCTTTGATAGTGATGAATCTTTGGAACCACCCACATGTGGTATTATTAGAGGTAACTGAAGATGCGGGGATACATAAGAAGTTTTCACTCATGAGAAAATAGTGCAACGATTCTTCTACAACTTTATAGAGGTCTTAACTCCTAGCGTCAGCTGATAAAAATTGTTGGGTGATACAGAATAAGTGGCATTGCATTACAATCTGCAATATCATTTTTGAAAAGGAGGTCTTTGTTTTGGAATTCCTTAGGCAAAATGAGTCTTTTGGAAGCTTCCTCCTTCACATTACATCTTTCACTGGTGATAAAACTTTGTTAATGACATTGAAAAGCCCTCTTTGTCACGAAATTGCAACAGTGTAAATTATACGTGGTTTTTCTGTAAGATCGAACGTGCCGATTGGCATGCGAGCAGCCAGCATGACTCCGCCTACTATCAACGGCTGTCCCCAAAGTGTTAAGCTGGAATTGGAGTCAAAAAAGCAATGTTTTAGTATATCACACCGCCCTCTATATAAGTTAGAGGAAACAGTAAATGAAATGGTATAGCTCTATTATCTTTACGCATATTCAGCTCATTGACAATCACGCCCTTTTTGCTGTTTTCCAGAGTTTAATTGGTCATTCGACAGCTCAAATCCAGAAATTCTTAGTTTACCATTTCTTCTGAAAAATTCTTTTCAAAACGTTTGTAGTGTTAAAATATAACCAAGTATATCATTCGGAGTGTTTTTTCTCTCAACAAAGGTTTGTCACAACACTTTCAGAATTACTCGGTAGCTTACATCTCGCTGATTTCGTTAGTCTGGTTGGCTTTTGAAAAGGCCATCTATTTTGGGCGTATGGCCTTTCATTTTCAATTAATCGCCATACAAATCAGTTAACAAGTACAAGCCTATGGAGCCCAAAGCCTATGAATCCCAAGTTCATGTACCAAAAACACATGAAGGTGTAGAGGAAATCTTGGACTCTCAGAGTCATATGTTTTTTTAGAGCTCATTTCAGTGAAGAGAAATAATCTCAAACTAGAAACGAAAATTTCAAGCCACATGTGAAATGCGCTATGCTGTCAATCAATCGGACCATCGCCTTCGCAGTCACTCACTAACTTTAGTTGGCACGCAGCATGCACCAAATGCAAAACCCAAACATCCCTTGGCTCCTACAGCGCACTAAGAAGTTCTTTTTCTCAAGGTAAGTAAATCATCAAGAATGTCGAGAATTAGACTATCGAGTCAATGTTGAGATCAAAGAATAGCTCTCTTCAACAGAAAAATGCCTCAGTGTCAAACATAATTTTATATCTGTTACAGCGCACTAAAAGGCCGTCTTAGTAATAAAGTATATCATCGGAACTCTTAAGAATTAGGTTATCAAATAATTTTTAAAATGCTGGAAGACAGCAAAAAAGGAAGTGATTGTCAAAGGGCTGAAGATGAGATTACATAGCAGAAGTGATCCGATAAAAGTAATTATATTCAGATCTCCTGCAGATTTGATTCTGGTGGTTTTTTTTAAGCAACGCATTGCGTGCTAAATACGAAAATATTCACCATTTGATTTGGAAACAAGTTAGTGAAAAAGAATATTTGGGTTTTGCACTCGGCGCGTATTTCTTGTTGGATAGAGTGTGCGAGTGACTGTGATATCGGTGGAGCGATTGACCGGTTTACTTCCGCGAGCTGAAATTGAGCGTGTCTAATTGACAAGGGCTCCAATCTCCAGCATAGGAACGGCTCCACCCGTTTCTCCTTCTGCGACTCTGTGACTCTCATGTTGACGTCATAATCATTGTCTTTCACTCTTCTCTACTACTCGGCACTCGTCTATTGGAAAAAGGTTGCTAGTTCGATCAACTGCTACAGCACTTCAGTGTATCTTCAGTGTTATTTTTTCGTTTTCATTACAATATACTCAAATCACTG
The DNA here is from genome assembly GCA_019055375.1 of Parelaphostrongylus tenuis. Classification (NCBI taxonomy): domain Eukaryota; kingdom Metazoa; phylum Nematoda; class Chromadorea; order Rhabditida; family Metastrongylidae; genus Parelaphostrongylus; species Parelaphostrongylus tenuis. The sequence goes on from JAHQIW010007200.1 coordinate 163,119, forward strand.
GCTCATCAAACATATATATCTTATAGAGACACCGTAATGCGAGCGATCAATGTACAGGAATTTTTTTATCACCATTTAACAACATAATATACTTACATCTACAATCTATGTCTACAATCTACGTTTTGCATCAAAAAGTAATGGAATATTATACAACTGAGCATTTTTTTGCAATGATAATCACGTCATGAAAGGACTTTGAACATTACTCGATATCGAAAAGATGACACTGAACACTATAGTGAAGTGATGTGGTAGGGCATCGAACAAGAAACCTTCTTCCTAATGGACGGGTGCCGTGTGGCAGGAGTGAGACACACAGTGATTGCCACGTTGACGTTACAGCTGCAGAGTGCAGATGGGATGGGGGGACGGGGGGAAAGGGGGGAAGGTGGAGACGTATCCATGCTGGCGGCTGGAGCCCTTGTGGGTTATACACGCTCAGTTTGGGTCCACAGAAGTCAGCCGCTTTACTGATCATAAAAAGCATTCTAAATGTGGCCCGCAATTTTCGTTACTAAATTTGGGAATATTTCTCCGCACTGAAATGCTGCTTAGGCTTTGATTTGGGCAAGTGGGTTTTAGTCTTATTAGCTGGTTTATTTGGCAAAATCAAATAAGAATGAAATTCTCACATCCGTAAAACTATATAACGCAGTTCTTTGTGCAGTTATAGGAGTAAAAGATAGGAATTTTTACGAAAAAACAGACTTCTGAACAAGTAACAAAACTCGCGCCTTTTCGAAAAGCCATAGATACTGGCGCTCTACAGCGCGGGAGAGACACACGATAATGCGCGTTAAGGATGAGAAGTAGTCAGCAACCACAACAACATTTCAATGTGTATCGAAGTCAAAATGCGCGGTCTGGCAAATTTGGCAAATGGCCATCGCATCGCTTTCGTAAGGTTTTCTACTACTCTGCCCTCACATATTTTCTGTGTCTTATTAAATCTTAAGCACCCGTTACACTCCTATGTGAAGGCTCCCAAATTCTTGGACAGCTTGTTCGACGAAAAAATTATACGATTTTATTACCACCAGTTCCATTGAACCTTTCAGAAAACGGTTTCTTTACGCTATTTATAGATCAAGAAACATATCTATGGACGGGACCAGTAAAGATACCATATCTCTCAAACTATCGATTGGCGACAAAAGTCTTAAAAAACCCTTTGTAATTTCTTCTGCTCAGAAATCCGCTGTGTTGATAGTAGTGTTTATTGAATATCCGTGATACAATACAATAATATTACAGTCTAGTAATGCAGCACAAACATTTAATAACCGTACAACGACTAACGCGTCGGCGAGGCTCGTCTTCTACAGAGCCTGGAAAGGTCAAGTTGGTCTGCAAATCATTCAATCTAAAACCTCCATAACCTTAGCAGAAACTTCTGTCTTTTGAAATATATTGAAAAGAAGTGAACACACTAAAAATGAGATGCATGCCAAAATGATCAACAACGTTTATCAAAACTGACGCACATGGTCTTCACAGGGTCACTTATCAAAGCTGTGCTATCCGCAGTCACCATAATTCTTTATAGTTAACGAGATCAAAAATAAATAGCAGCTATGATAACTTTAAATACATCGCAATACAAATCAGATCAAAATGTTCGTCTAGAAACAGTGACGCCTCCATGTTTATCTGCTTCTTACCACGGTTGTCCTGCTCAATAGTCGCTGTTTTTGTGCCAGAAATTGACGACGATATGTACTAAATGAATAAACACTCGATTTTAATGTACACTTTATTTGTGCCCATTGATACTGTAAAGTTTTGCTAAGCATGATCTCACTGCGGGTTTTTGAAATCTGCTACAACACTTGCCATTCTTCTTATTGTTACTTTTTCATCAAGTAATTAGACAAGTTTGAATGTTGCAACATTCATGGAATAGAACAGCGTTTGAGACGTCGCGTATAGAACACAGTTTTATTTTTATCGCTGCAGCAAAAAGTCCACTTATGTAATCTAGAAGTATTAGTTTTTCGAATGATGTATATATATATATATATATATATACATATATATATGTATATATATGTACTTATATGTATATATAAACGTATAAATATATAAATACAATCTAATAAGGATTTAGCATGTTTTGAGGCATCAAGGTCTAAATGTTAAACAGGCGCCTGTTTCGTCCTGCCGGGGCTCATCAGTAGCACCGTCATTGTTTCAGCCGATCCCTTGAGATTATACTCCTCACGCAGAGGAATAAATCACCGCAAGTCGGATGGTGGAGTTACCTGACGTTGTAGTGCTGGCAGTCGAGGTTGTGCTTTTAGAATAAATCATGCTTCTCCATTCGACCACTTTTTTTATAGAAATTGCTCAATAATAATCTGATTACAATATAACACGCTTTGAACCATCGATTGTGATTTACTGCTCGGTGTCGATTCCTTCATAGAGGAGTGTAGCCTTAGCGGATTGGCTGAACCGTGACGGTGCAACTGATGATCCGCGTTAGGAAGAAAGAGACGCCTGTATAGCATTTAATCCTTAATGGCCCAAAAAATGTTATATCCAATGAGCGAATAACTGTGCTTCTCTCATCGAGGTTTTTTCGCTGCATAAAAGAACACTGGTGATTGCGCAATATCGTCGTCCACGACAACAACAAGTTTAATGTTTTTATTTGGAAACTCAGAAGCAGGTATGTGATTGCCAGCAACTTTCATGTACCAGCAATATATCACCTTGACAGTGACAAAATCACTAGATGATCACTTTTGACAACCTAGGAGAATCCTAAAACTGCTCTGAAGACGTACAGACGCCGCACCAAAGCTGAAAGTGATGAGAGCATTATTGATATGACAGTGATGAACGGAGTCAGAAGGCTTACGATACAGACTCTCGATTACGTAAACTCTGAGAGGACTGCAACAACAGCGGAAATCTGATACGAATTTGGATGAGACTCCAATAAAATGTGCAAAAAATGATTTTGTCATTGAAGAGATGGCCTGCCAATGACTTTTCTGAGATGTACATTTGTTTAATATCAAATACTAATGTAAGTGTTGTTGATACTTCAAAGGTTACCGTCCATGCTTACTGCATCTTTTATTCAGAAGACACTCAGTCGTTCTTTTTGCAAAAGTTTCAAATCTGCTAGCCATGATCCTCATCTTCCGCGCCATGCACCCTCTATGTTATACTCAATCTTCATACCACGTAAAGTCACGGAACGAACCCGCGCTAATTTAGACACTCCTTTCTGTAACTCAGCTTAGTGTTTTCCACAGGGAGTGGTTTTTTTCCGAAAATTTGCGCGCCTAAGTGGCAATAAGTAATCAAAGCAACATTCATAGTTTAGCACGCAATGCCAATTTAGCAAAAGCGTAGTCACTAAGGCACATGGTGACAACTTAGGAAAACCATATATTGTTATCAATATTTGAATTCTGTAAGTCAAAAAAACTGCTGTAAGTGTATCGTACCTGTTTGTCATCAAAAGTGAAACAGGTGTTGCACCGAAGCGGAAAATCATTAGAATATTAATGAAGTGGCGATAGTGGTCGGAATCAGAAAGTGGTCGATGCCATAAATAAATCCACATGGCCGAGAATAGAAATATCTGACAAGAATGCAACAACAACGGAATTTCAACACGTGTAGATTGAATGAGATTTTTCTGAAATATATGTGTAAATCAGAGATTAACTTTTTCTAATGCATAGCGTATTTTATCGCTTATTGTAGACGAACGAACTATTTAAATATTGGCAAAAGAAGGAGTGTAACATTGACATACGCTGAATAGTATGAAAGCGATGATGATAAGATAGATAATGAAACTTGCAAGGTATATGAATTCCCCAAAGTATAAGTCCATGGAGCGCATAAAGATGGCAGTAAAGGACGACTCGTCTGCAAGAAACTCGAAACTAGAAAGCTTTTATAGTTTTTACTGTTTTTGTAAGTCTAGTCATTGGTAATATCACAATTTTAACCGGAATTTGTTTGCTGGTCGTGCAAGGAATTATCATAAGCTGTAATCTGTCACATTGAGTTCTGCCCCATAGTAGTGTTACTATGCTGTAATTGTAAATTCAAGAATACTAAGTGGTATTCAAAACATTCGACCCAGCGGGAATCAAACTTGCATTTCACCTATACCGGAAGCATATAACCGCGACACCACCGAGACCACTACTTTCTGCTACTGCACTCACTGAGAGTTTGGTTTCTGACAGCTCAGTTAGCTCATATTAGCTGGTAACAGAGCGGTGACCTCGATGATTTAGTAGTAGCGAGTCCCCACGGTATTGGTGAGACGTGGACTCATCTCCCTTTTGAAGTCGAATGTTTTCATACCATTTAGTTTTCACTGACGTAAAATTTCTTTTACCTCCGCACGTCGAAATTATGGTATTGTACGTCATCCACGTGTTAAATCATAAATTAGTGGTAGCTTTGTCAAACTTACTTGTGAAGTAGAAATTTACGTCAACTGGATCCCACAGTACTTTAATTTCTCCAGAAAGACAAAGAGCGGCGTTTAGGGCGCCAAAGAGGATGCACAAAAATAAAGATATCTAAACGTCATCCGTTAACCTTGAGACCATCAAGCTCGTTCACATCAATAGTCTATAAAATGTCGTACCAGTGTTTTCTTTGTGTCAAATATAAAGTCCATCTTTTTTGGAAAAACCACTGCGACTAAGCGATTTATGGATAGGAATAAAACTGTTGGAGCCTCCACAGCATACGATGTTTGAAAGATTACGCTCAACAGCTGAATTTCTTTTTTTTCCAAACTTTCCACACAAACGTTCTACCAAAAACATTCTAATAATTACCTTGCTTCTCTGCTTGTGTTTTTCAACCGCAAATACTGCTCAAAAAAAATGAAAAAAAGGCTTCACATCATGAATTTGCTCTTTTCTATTATAGCCCAAAACTTTTATGATAAAAAATTTTTTCGTCTGACAAACGCTTTCCGTCAAAGTTTTAATATTGATTAGAGAGCCTAATTTCGGGGAATTCATTGATATACTCGTTTTCAAAAAGTCTTTCTATACCATTACAGTATTAAAAATAAATCTGTGTTTTACCGCGTCACGCCTTCTCGTATATTATCACGCTTGAATTTTGCAGTACAAAGCTTTTTTCAGATTATTAACAGTTATCCGATAGCGTAAGTCTCAGAGATTTCAAGAAGTTATTTGTTATTAAACCGACCTTTTTACAACTCTCTTGCAAATGAGATGAATTTGTGTTTCGCACTTGCGCATTTCTCGTAGTACAGAGCTTTTCCCTCAGACTACTAGTAACCGTTCGATAGCGTAAGTATCCGAGATTTTAGCACTGTCTTTGCTTTACGAAACTGTTAAGGATATGACTTGTTTTGAGCCGATAGGTTAAGTGCTTTTTAGGCGCCTATCTCTGTCCCATTGGGAGCCATCAGTACCACTCTCCTTCAGTTCCGTCGATTCCTTGAGGCTAAATAGTACTTTAGAGAAATCGACGCCGAATAAAAAACAATCACCCCAAGTCGGATGATGGTATTACCTGACGTTGTGGTGACCGGCAGTCGAGCATGCGGCTTTTATAATGATTCATACTTCTACTGTCGACCGCTCTTTTACAGGCCTGCTCAAAACGAAATAATCTGATAAGGATATCACTTGTTTTGAGCCGATAGCCGATAGCCTGCATAACATTAGACCTATCGGCTCAAAACAATTCATATCCTTACTAGATTAGTTCGTTTTGAGTGGGTCTGTAAAAGAGCGTTCGATAGGAGAAATAAACTGCTTTATTGCAGTGTACCATGGAAAATAATATTGATTTCAACACACACGACACTGCATGTCGGCTAGGGTGCGTGAGTGGATGTTTATCGATATACGAGTGATAGACCGCGCAGGCGGGATTCACAAGTGGAGTGTAATTTTGTGTTGTTAGATAAAGGAGTTTCTCCGTTTTGGAAAGAATCCCAGGTGAAACATTTGACTTCCGAGATTCCCTTTACATATTCATACAATCTTCGTGCATAGGCTTAAGTCACTCAGGGCTGGATGTATCACCGGGATCATTTGGCAATGTGGATTCAAGAAGACTAAACTTTAGAACAGTAGCGCAACGTCTCTTCTACGATTCCAATGCAAAAACGTGGAACTCTCTCTGAAGAGGAAAACAAATCTTCATACAGATAACGAATGTCCTCACGATAACGCATGTGAAACAGATTATCAAATTTCTTGCTACAGCGCCGTGAGAAGGCCATTCAAAAAGCAAGTGTTTATTCGACTCCCTGAAATTTACGTTATTTGATGGCTAGTGATAGTCTACGACAATAGCTTTGTTTACTGAAATATAAGCGCGCGGAGTGTGTAAAACTTGGTATTATTTCTGATGCTGCAATGCTATAAGAAGGTCCTTGTGAGAAATGGATGCTTTCGAAACTCCCATTTTTAAGTTTTTGATCGATTACTAATAATCTCATAAAAAATTTATGCCCAGCGAGACAGTTCCTTCGAAAATCCCTGCGCGGCAACAGAAAAGTACCCTCTCATTCAATTTTCCACAGCGTTATCAGACGCGCCACCCGTAAGTTTTAAGTTTAGTTTCAAATTCAATAACGTTATCACGCGCAAGCTTATTTCTTCACCAGTAAACTTCAAGAGAAATAAAACAAAAGGAACGGCTCCTGGAAGGTTATGTGGTGGACAAGCCCCTAAGCAGGTCTGCAGGCAAAATTACCATTTAGCAAACAAATCTAGAAGCTCACCAAATCCGCTGTTGGATTCATAAGAGGTGTCTGAAGAGTAGCAGCTACAACGGCAATCTGAGATACACAGTTTACTATATCAGCAGCAGAAGCGAAGACAATAATTTGGTAGGCGGAAAGCTTCCACAGAGATGTGGATCGTCGAATCACCTGAACACCGCATGATAAATTGCGAAAAAAAATTCCATAAAAATTTGGCAATGATGACTTTTTGGAAGTTGTCACTTTCTGGGAAATTCTACACACGATGAACTATCGCGTTTATGTAACGTTATTGCGAACGAAAACTGAGAAAATGTTAATGCACATATATATACCACTATCATCTGCGTATTCAACACTATGAGAGCAGAGCCCAAGATTATATAGAAGATGAAGAAAACAGTGTGAAAACGGATAGTTGTATTCGTTCATGTTGCCTTCTGAAATTCAATTTTTGCTTCCAGTGTAAATGTCAGAAACTTTTACAGAAACCTCACTACGCTATCACCTCGCAGTATACATGCTGTGCATTTGGAATTATAGACTAACATTGAGATACGACACACAAAGATCATGCGAATTTTAGGAAAACCGAATAAACATTACCTACTTTCTGAGTTTCTTACTTAGTAAACAAGATGATTAGAGGCTAGTTAGTTAGCTAGCTGGCCAAGTAAAAGGACTTTTGATAGCGTAATTCAAGGCGAAGTGCGGCGTGGATTGATACAGTGGAGAAGTACAGAGGCATAGAAAAATAGGTATAAAAGATGTGCTCTGATTATTAACATTGTTATAGGTAACAGGTGATAATAGTCTCGAGCTTTCTTTAGGAATAAGATATTAGTTGAATGACGTCACGTAGGAGTGCCATAATAAAGGTACATCTTGAACGTTCATTGACACGGAGAAGAATACAAGTAGTGAGACAGAAGAAGGCGAACAACATGGGCCGCATTCTAGCCCTTCAAAAAAACCACTTACGGCAAAACGGATTCCAAACCCATCCTCACTTTCTCGATCTCAAAGCACTCTTGGAATTTTGTTATAACGCAGAAATACGAGTCAGTAATTTAGTCACGTCAAGAAGTCTTCTCGCACCTATAGAGCTTGAACGATACCTTCTGAAGTCTATTCAGCACTCACAACGCCTACACGAAAAGTGTAGACATAAGAATCGTTACAACATATCATCTTCGGGCATTCAGGCAAATATATATATATATATATATATATGTATATATATATATGTATATATATATATATGTATGTATGTATAAATATGTATATCAAAGCAATGAAAGAATTTGGGCTTTTAACTTGGAACAATTCAACGCTAAAAAAGAGTGGTGTCGCAACTCTACCCGAATAAAGGTCTTTTCATCATTTTTAACCCTTTCGGGACCAACAGGTACAATCGCCATGCGCAGTGCAAATCGCAGTCGGTGAGCGATTTTTGTTATTTGATTAGGGTTTGTTCACCGTTCTGAAAACAAATTTAAGGTTTCTTGTGACATTTCGTGATGGACTGATATCGCTTGCAGTGCGCAGCGTCAATTTTGACAAATCATTCATTGTGTTTCAAATTTTCATTATTTTCTTTACATACAGAAGCTATATACGTATCAAAAACATAAGACCGTGTAATGAAAATTGAAGGAAATCAAAACAGCATGAAAAACCTAAACAATTTCTTGACTGGGCGAAAAAGCATGAATGAAATAACGTGAAATTGCACTACGCAGCGGAGGTTCCGAGTGTGATCCCGAAAGGGGATTTGCAAAGTGGGGATTTTTGAATCACTATGGCTTTACTTTCATCAAAAGAGACCTTTATAGAAGGGCTTCAGTAACATACATTCTTTCCAATCATAAGTTGTCTCCAGCGTATAAAATTCACAGTACAAGTAGGAATACCACTCACTGCGAAGTTCAGATGGGCGCGGTAATTGCTCACAGTTTGAAACGTGATCCTAATCTCCTTGCTGAAAAGCACTAAAAAGCCAGATCAAAGAAAACAAGTTAGCCTTTAGAATCCTCACTCCTTGGATTCTTGAATGACTATGACTACAGAAACTTTACTGAAAAGCCAAGCATAAACGATAGCGAAGCACACAAGGCACTCTGAAGGCGAAACATAGTTTCCGTTTGTCTTTACTATAGAGCAGTAAGAAGTTTTTTTAGGAATTGTTTCAGTGATTAAGTTCGCAGGTAAAATTTCCGTTTCTCAAGCTATCACATAACTGCTAAAATTCAGTGAAACACTTTGTCTGATCGAATAGCCAAGCAAGAGTGCAATACTCACAATGCATTTCATAGGAAAAAACGTACTTTTCTCTTCGTTACTACAGCTCAGTTCAAAGGTTTTCCCGAAAATCAAGCACATCGTCAGAACCGCAATTTTATTAGCTATTGAATGATTACTAAAGTCTGACCAAAATGTGTGCTCGACGAGAAAACGACGAAAAGTCGCGCATACCATGAGTGTTACACGAGGCCCCGAAAGGGTCAAACCTTCAGTGAAGGAATGTGTAATCTCTGCGTACCGTGAGATGGACTTGATCCGGACGGCGCGTCCACTAGAGAGCGATACTTAAGCACCTTTTCCGCGTATATCTTCTGTGGACCCAGGAAAAGGGGTGGTGAAGTTTTGATAAGATAGTCGTTCTACTGTTTGATATTCAAGTATCGAAGAAGAAGAAATGCAAACAGAACAAGAAAACATATTAAATGCGAAACTACATGGATTCTCGAAAGATGTTTGAGTCTTTTCGAGATTGGTGTTTCAGTAGCCTACGTGCATGTCGGCGGTCACACCTCCCTCATCAGAGCCTCACGCCCCACCAGTCCCCTGCTGATAGTAAGGAACGAGGACACATGTTCAATCCAGACAACGTGAAGTGTTTGTCTTAATCATTTCTCAGTGGCTCTGATGGGGCGGGAGAGACATCAATACGTACGTAAGCCACTAACATATAAGACTTTGAAAAGCTCAATACACTTTTTGAAATAAAACGATGTTTTATAACGAAGTTTCAAAAAAAAAATCACACAATTGAAGGGCAATTCGATGGCATGTCCGATCTTGCGTAGATATCACAGCGTCTCTGCACTGTCATATTACTGTGGCATTGCCTATTCAATTGGATACCTCAATGGGCTGCCATTACTTGTAGCGCAGACGCCACTAACTTCGATTTGTTTCTTTCTCGAGCAGCAGTCATGCGCGATGGTGGACTGTTTTCAACACAGTGACGTTCGAAAGCCAAATCCTTAATTCTGAAATCGTTGTCATCTGCGAGTGTAAATGTTTAACGTTGGCCAGGATCACATAAGTTAATGGTGCGGGTTATGCAAGAGAAAACTTACATTGTCTTAAAGTCTATTCCACCTTTTCATCCATCTGCCATCTGTTCTTCTGTACCATGCCAGCTGTGTTTTGCTATCGATGTATATCCCATTGCAAAAGATGAGGGTCATTTTGACCTCTAGCTGGGGCATCTAGTTCGAACTGCTAAGAAGAGTGTTGCGTATAACAATGCGAAATTGGGTTAATTAACTTTTTCGAAGGAACAATGTCTTACTGAGTAATGGGATGTCATTGAGGGCACTCCTGTACGATTAGTTTCGGTAAAGACGCCAATGCTTCTCAAAACCTTGAATTTTCTCAAAGAAGGAAACTACATCCTTGTAAAAAGAAATGTGCACCCAGCTATCAATGAAATTTTTTTCCAGTGTTTTGTGTGGGCCCATCGATACTTACTTATTTACTCATTTGGATGGTCCGTCTTCATTAGTCGTGCGGACCCCAGTACATGTTCCAAATGGTGTAATGCTGGTCGTGCTTATGATATTCCCTGGTTTCTTGAAGTAACCTTGCAAGGGCGTTTTCAAGTCTTCACGATGTCGTTTCCAAGAATGGATTTCGGCGATGGAGCCATGGCCGGACTTCTTGTTAATTCTAACATGATGTTCGGCCGAATTCAGAAGCACAAATAGGAAAGAAAATCAACCGACCGCTCACGGATGATGTAAAGGCCGAAATCCTGGCCAATCGATAACTTAAAAAATACCGCTTTTGATACCAAGTTTTGCTGTAAAGGAATTTCCATAGTATCTCCTACTAGCAAAGAAGCTATCGTTTTGTAATCGCAGCGCATTTTTTTCTGCTTGACAGCGGATTTTTGCTTTTATAAAGGAAGATTTTGATTGTGGTGGGAATTTGTTGAAAAAAATTGGATTTTCATTCAAATACTTCTGTAACGTATTTTCAAGAAGAACGACGTCAAATTATGTTGAAAGTCCCTACTTCTATACAACTTCTCTGACATGTAATCGCTCTTCTAGGATATGCGCATATGAGTTCTTAATTATTCCTGAAAAAGAGCTTCTCCAATAGATGATTAGCAGTCATTCGATAACTTGAAAGATAGAAGTTATAACACTGGGCTTAGATTCTAGATAAGGCATCTTATGCTTATGCTAATAGCGAAAAAACAGCATTTACTTTCTCAGCTGTCAGCTCATCTTTTTAATTACAGTGGATTCATTGGTTTTTATATAGCACAGTTTTAATGAAGGAAACCTCACCAGTAGATTAAATTGATGGATTATTAATAGAGGGACTTCTAGAAACGTACTTTCTGTGAAAAGAACGCCCATATGTCCTAGAAGTCCTAAATTTTCAATCTGATAAAAAAAAAGCCATCCAAAAGTGCATTCTCAGCTCTCTTGAAAGAATACATCATTTTGAGGGGTTTTGTCACAAATATTGATATTAAGTACGTTTTACACAACGTATTAATTTAGCAATCAACAATTTCCCTCAACAACGTCGAGCAAAAATAATCAATCCCTAAAAATCAGCATCGCTCAACTATTTTCATTTCGTGCATCCTAATACGACTGGTGCATTTGTACATTGCATATATATATCATTTTACACACCCCATCGCAATGATAGTTTTTCATATCCCAAAGCAATCCATCTGTAAACCACTAGAATCTACGATGTGCAATTTGAATTCATGCCTGGAATACACATTCCCTAATGGATATTCTGCCCCGTTTAGAAGCATATTTTGATAAGAAGTATAAGAAAATTTTATGCAGACGTACTTCTTACATTTTCCCTACAACTTGCAAAAGTTTTTTAGTCGTTTTTGGGCGGAAGTACGTTGTCCAGATTTGCAAATCTTCGATATCATTCAGTACAACGCCTACGTCGGCGTGGTGATGTTGATGGACTTTCGAGAACGCGGCTGGATGTCGACTTAGGAGGAACGGCGATTGTTAAGTAGTTGCCGTACACGTCCATTTTGAATGGTTTGAGCTTCATTTTCCGGACATAGTCTCAATATGATTGCCAACTTTGACTATACACATACGTTCGCGAGTTTTGGAACTCCCGCCTGTGGATTGATGGCGGAGCCGTGTGCAGTCGAAACTATTCTCACTTCTTTCTTATCCATACACATAAGCGCCATTGTATTTTGGATCGTTTTCCACTCATCGCTGAGCAGATTCTCACGAAAATGGTCTGTGAAAAGATGATGAGTGCTTCAGTAATTTTTCACTTTGGGCGACGGAACTACACTCATTTGAAAACACGAGCCAATGATTTTCCACATCTCATCGATCGTCGTATTTTCCCATTTTTCATTTTCCTAGTGGCTATCGGTTCTCCTCTGCTTCACAATCAAACGCCACTGCTCGCCAAAATGGCCTGATTTGGTGCAGTAGTGCAGGGCGTCGCTTCGAAGACCTGCTCTAACTCTCTAAAAGGAGATTTTAGGTGCCACCACATTTTCCGATCAGTCATCCACCTCTGGTAATAGCCGATTTCCTTATACACCACTGCCTAAATCACTATCGCCACAAAGTACGCATTGAATTACGCTACAAAGTAGAGAAATTGCCTATAATGATATTAGTTGGGGGTGAACTCCATCGTAGGCAGGTGACTTATCAGGAAGACTTCGGTGCTCTGACGGATGGCTGCATCTGGCCGAAATTGTTCTTGTTAGAGTTCTCTGAGAGGTGGAAACAGGACAAGACGCAGGAATCCACAAAGCCATTGTTCGGCTAAGAAGAACTAAGCAGAGAAATGAAGTCGGTGCGTCATGCCCAATGTCAAAATAGCCGCGGCAAAATGTGCGCATAAAGCAGAATAAAGCTATAATAAAAACTTGGTACGTACAAAGACAAAACAGACTTTTTTCTATAATTTAGTGAAGGTTCCATTTTTGAAGTACACTTATAATCAAATAATTATTGAGAGGTTGATAAAAGAGGTATGATTTATTATAGCAGCTACGTGCTCAACTGCCGATCACCACAATGTCAGTTGACCAAATCATTTGACTTGAGGTGAATTTTTATTTTACTCGGACTCGATGCCGAACTGAGGGAGAATGGTACTAACGAATCTCAATAGCACGAGACAAGCGCATGTATACCATTAGACCTAACAGCTTGAAACATGTATCCTTATCGAATTATTGAGAGTTACCGATGAAGTGGGGTAGCATGCAATGAGCAGCAACATTTTTATAACAAATCATTCACTTTTTTAAATTTCCAATCACAAAGATGGATTTTGTGTACTGTAGGCAATAAGAGTAATCGAAAAGTGAAAGAAATAAAAAAAATGATTGAAATGTGGATTAGTATCAATAAAATAGTATAGAAATGTTCGATAAAGGTTTTAGATATAGCCTTTTCGTAAAGACATGATTTTTCCCTTCAAGGTGCTGGTTATAAAGGAAGCTTCTGAGCAGTTTCTAGTGAAAATAACTTTTTTGAAATTTATTCTACCACATTCTCCTTTATTGATGGAAAAAATATGAATCCCTGAAAATACTACCACATTATCATGGGAGTGCGTGCCACCAGGCTCTCTTCGTAGCCGTCCGACCCGCTCTCCAACCGAAATTGACGCCGTCGCATAGGGATATATATATTATATATATATATGTATGTATATGTATATATATGTATGTATATAATTATATGATATATATATATATATTATGTATTATATATATTATATCAAATATATATATTATATATATATACATATATATATATATATATTCTCCTAAACCCGTAGGTAATATAAGCTGCAAAGATTTTTTCAATCTACGCCTTCGGTCTAGATGTTGTGAACGCTGATTAGACTTCAGAGGACAGCAATCAAGTAATCTGTAGGTGCCGCTCAGTTTCATTGACTTGACTGAAGTTTTAGCCCTTATTTCTGCTGCACAACACAATGCTAAGAGTGCTGCTGAATCAAATCACTACCATGGGGTTTCGAGTCCGTTATTTCGCCATTGGCATTTCTGCAAAGTCGAAATTTGGCTTATGTTGCTTTCCTTTTTCTGTCCATTCACTTCTTCTATTCTCCTCCGTGTTCATTGGACGTCCAAAGTACAACCAAGTTATGCCGTTACTACGTGACGTAATCCAATTAGCGCAATATTTTCATTAAAAGGTAGAAGCTAGTTGCACCTGGTAATGGTGTCAACAATTAAAGCTTATTCTTCTTTAACTATACATGATCCAATCGAAACCCATATGTTCTGAATCATAGCAATTAAGAGATTTTCCTTGGCCTAGCTAACTAAATAGCCAATGACGAACCAACTTATCAACTAGGTGTTCATCTAAGGAAGGATCTATAATTTTTTTCGAAACTCCTACGTTTTGTACTATCTTCGTGCGCTACGTGTTACTCTGCAATTTCAAATGAATGGTATGTATACTGCTAGCTGATACCGCAGTGAAGTTCTTGGAAAATTTTTTGACATTTAGAATAGAAGCAAGAAAATTGATTACAGAAAGCAATATGAACGAATATGACTATCCGTTTCACAATGAGTTCTTCATCTTCTACAGAATCTTGGGCTCTACTCTCACGCTGCTGAATATGCAGATGATAGTGTCAAGAATAATATATCGTATGATGTACAAGGATTCGGCGATCTCGATCTTTGTGGAAGCTTTCCGCCTACTGAATTATTGCATCCGGCTCTGTTGCTGATATGGTAAACTGCGTTTCTCAGGTTGCCGTTGTAGCTACTACTCTCCGGATTCCTGACATTAATCCAACAACGTGATGAGCTTCTACAATTGTTTGCTAAATGACAATTATGTCTGCAGACTTTTTGAACAAATTGCCCACCACATCAACCATGCAGGAGCTTTCCTGGTTTTATGCTCTGTTATTGGCGCTTACTAGTTAAGACATCAAGATGTCTGAGATGACGCAATTGATTTGTGAACTACCTTGCAAAACGTAGTAGAGTGTGATAGAGAACAGTGCGGAAAACAGATTCATGGGCACTTTTCTGACATTGCTTAGAGGGTTTTTCGAGAAACCCCTTTTGCTGCGCAAAGTCTTTCAACTATAGCCTTCCTCATCAATCAAAAACTTAAGCTTCGGAAAATCAAAAAAAAAATCCTTTATTTCTCGCAAAGGCCACTTGCAACGTTGTAGCAGAGAAAAGAAAGAACAAAGTTTCATATGCTCCGAGCGCTCATACTTCAGTGTACAAAAGTTTGACTCTAGGCTATCACACCATTAGATTGGGTAAATTTTGTAGAATCAAGTGTGTACTTGTTTTCCAGGGCGGTCTTTGTACGGCGCCGTAGGAGACAAAAAATGATATTCTGTTCCACATGCACAGTGCGTTATTGTGAGGGCATTTGTTCTTTGTCCAAAAGTTTTGTTTCGCTTTGTAGATTTTCAGGCTATGTGTTGAACCGTAGAAGAAACGTTATTCTCTTCTTCTCTAGTTTAAGCCTTTCAATTTTAATTTAGATTACTAAATAAACCCTAAAATAATGCCAAATCCAGACAACCTAAGTCTATACACGAAGGAATATGAATGAGTTGAGGGGAATCTTGAAGTGTCGGAGTGATATTTTTTTGCCGAATTGCTTTTTCTGAGAGAATGACATCCTAATTTCAATGGAAAAGGTTGCACTCTACTTATAAATTACGTTTGCGCGGTCTACCAAATGCGTACTGCATCCCTCGCACATCCTGGCCGGCAAGCAACGCACAGAGTGTTTAAGGCTCGATGTTATTTTTCCTGCTACCGTCCAGCAAAACTGTGCTTTCGAAAATCAAGCATAGCATTGTAATCGCTGAAATTTACGCTATCGAGTGGTTATCAATAGGTGAAGGAAAGCTCTCTGTCTTGCGAAAATTACGCATGTGTGAAACAAAAGATCATTTTCTAAGCAGATGAGTTGTAAAAAGACCTTTCTAAGAACAGATAATCTTTTGAAGTTTATGGGTTTCACGCTATTGGGTAATTTTTAGCAATCCAAGGAAAAAACTTGGTGGTGCAAAATATAGGCGCGATTATGCGCGAGAGCGCTCAACGCAGGTGAGGCGCGGAATTATTTTTAGTGTTACAGCGCTATAAAAAAATTTTGAGATTCAAGCCCACTGCTGGTTTGACGGAGAGTTTTACCAAACAAAAAACTTTTTCTTTTTGGCACTTCATTGGTGCGTCATAAGGCTTCTTTTCACACTGCGAATCTCAATACTCTGAAGATTGGATCACTTTTGTTCTCCTTCTTGAACGTCGTAGGATACTTTTAGGTTATGGCCGTGGTGAGTGACACATGTTACCAAGAACGAAAACTCTTTACGTAAATAGCATTTGAGCCAACATGCCAAGTGGCCTGCTAAATGGGCTGGCTTATATGCCCAATACAGACTGAGCGCTTGAAAGGATTGGCTAAAGATAATGGGCAACTACCCGACTGACGAGACGGTGAAGGTCGAAACGCGTGTATCTGGCTCGATAGGTCAGCCCATTTAACAGGCCACATGACATATTGGTTCAAATATTAATTACAAGATAAGTTGAAATTTGAGCGTGGTCTTATTATGAAAAGACTCAGAAAGAAATGTATGAAAACCATAAGATTAACAGTTAACCGAAAGGAACGAATTTGCTATTTAAATTCTTTTTCTTTCATTGAGTAGTACTTGGCCGAGGAACATTAATGGAAAGCAGGGTAATTATTAAAATGTTCGCGGTAAGAAGTTCTATGTAAATTATGAAAAGAATAATTTCAGTTGCTGAGCGTACTCTTTCAAACATCATATACTGTGAGATGTCCAACAGTTTTCATCCTCTCCTTCAATCGGTTAATAGCAGTGATTCTTCTAAAAAAGATGGACTATATATTTGTTACAAAGAAAACACTGATACAATACTTCATGGATTATTTATTCGAACGAGATTGTTGTGCTCATTGTTGACGAATGGCGTTTAGATGTCTTTATTATTGTGCACTCTCTTTGGTGCTCTAAGGCATCTTTGTCTTTCTGAAGAAATAAAAGTGTCGTGGGATCCATTTAACGTAGATTTCTACCTTATAAGTAAGCTTGACAAAGCTACCACTCAAAAATCCATTATTTTAACTGCTTTTTTCGCAATGTTGTTATGTTTCATATATACTTAAGCGAAGTGAGTGCTGAGCAATGATACGGCCTCAGACGGGAGTCGAACCTGCGTTTCATCCATATCGGGGACGCGTGCTACCATTACACCACAGAGACATATTTGCGTCACCACTCGATCTTCAACATCTCTATGTTATTGCAACAATTCAAAAGTTCGACTTTCCATAAACCTCGGCATAATTAATTGTTATAAAAAAATCGAGAAAACTTATCTTGAATAGCTGACGCGAGGTTGGTAAATTAGTCGTAGAAGTTTGGCTGACGTTTCGCCGACCCGCCTTCTTTCTCTATGTTAGCTGCCAGCCACCATTCTTTAACAGGTTTGGTCCGGTATGCGGTTTCGCTTTATAAACCCAGTTGAGCTGACACCCACTGTTAGATATGATACTCGAGAATGCTAGTATTTTTACTGCTTTTTTCGCAGAGTTATTTTGTTCCGCATATACCTAAGCGAACTGAGTGTTGAGCAAAAATACGGCATCAGATCAGATGGGAGTCGAACCCGAGTTTCACCCGCACCGTTGAAGCGTGATTTTTACTAGTCCATTGAGGTCAGCGCTTTGTTACAACTCTTTGTTCCATTTAAGCTATCAACTGCCAGCTACCAACCTTTCAAGGAATATGGTAGCAAAGCGGTGGCTTCGGTGATGTAGCGATAACACAGGCGCCACTATGGGTGGACGCGGGTTCAAATCCCGCTTGAAGTCATGTTTTGTATATCACTAAGTAATGTTCGATATATATTTGCGGTATCATGACACTGTTATAAAGCGGTAAAAGTAATGCAATCTAGTAGATTAATGTTTGTGATGGCTCTACACACTACATCTGTGCACGATTTGCGTCGCATGCACTTGATTAAATAGTGTACCAGCAGACAGATTTAGGTTGAAAGTTTGATGTTCCAGATGCCTAGGCCTGCAAAAAATAGTAAGAACTGTGGTATAAGTTTTCCATTTTCTAGTTTTTGCAGACGAATCGTCTATCAGTGCCATCTTTATGCGCTCTATGGACTTTCACAGTGGTGAAATTATGTACGCTACAAGTTTCGTCATCTACCCAGTCATCATCGTATTCATACTGTTCAACGTATGTCAATGTTGCTACCTTCCATTTATCAATTTCTAAACAGCTCGTTCTCCTAAAACGTCCGATAAAATACGCTATACTCTAAGGAAAGTGATGGGTTCATTTGCGCACATTGCAGATGAATGTAATCACATCTACTCGTGTTGAAATTCCGCTGATGCTCAATTCTTGTCAGATATCACTATTTTCGTCATTATACATTTATTTATAGCATCAATCACTTTGACTCCAACCACTATCGCCACATCATTAATATCTTAAGGATTATACGCTTCGGTAAAACATCCATTTTACTTCTGACGACAAACAGGTACGGTACAACATTACACATATAGCAGTTCTTTGGTTTGCGAAGTTTGAATGTCGTCAACAGTGCTCTATGACATTATATATATATATACATATATATATATATATATATATATATATATATATATATAGACTTTTTGAGCTTTCGAAGGTTTGATGTGGATTGCCTTACGTACGTTTGGACGCTCTCGTCCTCCTCGTCGGAACCACAAGCCCCATTAGTCTCCCCAACTGATAAAAGGAAGAGAGAGCATATTTTGGTCCAAACAATGTGAAACATTCTTTCAACCATTTTTTGATTCATTGATTCCCAGCTGCTATTAAGCTTATAAACATTGCTTTTCAGCCAACTGCTTTTTTAACACTTCGTAATAAAAATTTGATAGATGTGAAAGTGAAGTAGAGGTGACTAGTAGGCGCGTGGATTTGATAAGGCCCACCTAGAAAGTCTTAGAATGCCTCGTGGAGCGGAATGGCATGTCTTCGCGATAATCGTACCACTGATTCGATGCAAGGCTGACTGACGTTTTAACATTTTCACCTTGTCAGATTGACATGAAATCCGCTCTGTCAAACGCTTTCGTAGCCTTAGTAAAAATGCCTTGCCTAACGAATTTTTGTTTTATTGCTTGATCAATCTTATTAATAGAAAGTCGGTCCAGGAAATCGAAATAATCATGCCACAGCGTTCATTTGAGTGGACATTTCTTGAGTAGAAAAATAGCTTTTTCTAATCTAAACGTTATCACCACTTGTCTTCTGTTGACTACCAAGCTGGTGCTGGGTGCTGAAATTCAAACATTGCTGTAATTAGTAATCACCAATCGGGTGCGCAAATTTTCGGGAGATACCCTCCGCTATGGATCACACTAAACTGGAGCACAGAGAGGAGTGCGTAAAATAGTGTATTTCCATTCTGTGACTTTACATGGCTTCAATATTGAGAACAACAAAGAGGGAGGGTGGGAGGGCGAACAAAGCAAAGATTAAGATTAGCAGTTTTGAGGCGTTTGGAAAAAACGACTGAGTGTCTTCTGAGTCAAGGAAACAGTAGACATGAACGGTAACTTTTGAATTATCACCAGTACTCACATTACTACTGAGCGTTGAACGAATGCACATCTCAGAAAAGCAAAGAAGAATCAGTCATTCACTTGCTGACAAAATTCCTTTATGCAAACTTCATTCGCATGTCATTCTATCTTCTGAGCCGAGTTCTTTGTGTTGTTGCAACAAGAGAGACATAGTTATTGATTGATGAAAGAAAATTTCTTACCTTGATTAGGGTTATAGAACTGTGTGGAAAATATCATATATGCCTAGGAGAATTAAAAATAGGACCTTAAACAGGAGTCGAACCAGCGGTTCATCCATGCCGGGAACGTGTGCTACCACTGCACCACCGTGGTACATTCGTACCACCACTCATTCTTCAATATCTTTAGGATAGCTGTCAGCCACCAAATCAACGAACACGTTTGCTATTTTTGCTCACCACTCAATTCTCTTAGGTGTATATGAAATATTATAACACCGCGAAAAAAGGTAGTAAAATACTAGTTTTGAATGTGTGGGTTTGTACCGACTGAATTCAATAGTTACTGCATTACTGCCAAAACTGCTAGCCAAAAAGAATTTGTCATGAACTTTAGTTCACTTGTTATAAGTTCAATCTGGAGTCTTTCAAAATTTCTCTCGCATTTCAATCTTCCAGTTCTCTGTTTACCCGATGTCTGATTAATCAGAGGCAGGAGGGAATTAATCCCAAAGAGAAATCGATTTAGATAGCATAGCCACTATCTGCGACAGCCACTAGAGAACGTCGCATTTCTGCTTTATCATTATTCCGTAAAGAATTGCGTTCGACAAGCAAATATTTCCATCTCATCGAGGATAAAGGACTCTATACGCTGATAGCAACTTTTTACAGCAATATAAACTGTTACTGTGCTTAATTCATCTTTCCGGAACAGGTTGCTGTAGCTGATGTCTCAATCAACTCGCTTATTTCACAAAGTAAAGACAGAACCATGCTGTTGACATAACAACACAAAGATCAATTGGTTCTGATCAGGAAGTATGAGATTTATTCCCGTACTACTGGTATGCTGCTTGATTTAATATCGCTCGGCTCAGCCAAATCTTGTGATCAATCTGATTAGTAACTTGATAGACTACGAAAGCATTAGCTGATGATATAAGTTATACTGCCTGTTGATGTAAAAACATCAGCCAAACTGAAATGAAGGCTATGAGGTAGAGAACCTGAACAGGGAAAAGATCTTTTTTTGGACGCTCACGCAGTATGAAACTGATATAAGCAACTCAAATGAAGTACGCTAGTACAGATGTTCTAGATGAGTAATTTAAGTGATCAAGAACAGCGTCTCAAAGGACGTCATAAACCTAGGAGAAGTCAAAGGCTTATAGCAAACGATCTTTTACTTATTGTTGAAAAACACAATGATGAATGACAATCCTTTTCTTGTAGTCGAAATGATGAGTGTTCATCGTCAAAAGGGCGTAAACACCTCAATAATCTAGTATTCTCTTTGAAATAGAGAGTCTCATTAAAAAGTGATTTGCTTGAAATATACCTTGATTAAGACAGATACCGAGTAATTTCAAATATTGAAGAAGGTGAAAGAGTCGCACCGCGATAGTGAGGCAATGTATAAGGAAGTAAGGGTATAAGCAAAGCTGGTTCAATCCCCTTCTCAACACTCCATTTTAATCAATCAACTTGAGCACCTTATATCGAAAATTTGCAACAAAATTAGAGTCGACCAGCATTCTATGACATTCATAAGAAAGACGAAAACCCCAAACAGTAACCTAAAAGCAGACCAAAGGTTCAAAGATCTCTGCGGAGAACGGGGCCATCAGGAAGCAAATTACGGCTTTTCTTGGCTATCTTAGAAGGTGCCAAGAGATAAGTCGAACCGGCATCCTTTGACACTGATCAAGAAATTGAATCCTCAATGAAGAGATGAACGCGTGGAGACGAATTCAATGCTAGAAGTACTGGTATCCGTTCAGTAAAACCGTGAAACGGGTCGTGTGTCTGTGTTTGTGGAGTGTGTGCGAAAAAACGACTTGAATATCAGAAGTGCTAGGATTCACACATTGAATCATGACAATGGTTCTGTTAAAATAGATAAAAGTTATTTTGATTATTCAGAACATATCGCAGCCATCTCAATACGTGTAAACGGCAATAACAGATCGCGACAACCATGGTTAGATCTCAAATTATATAAATGTGAATCACAACCGAGTTCTGGATGTGAGGTGAATTTCATTGCATCACAGTTCAGTATAGTGTGGCTGTATAAGTTTTGTTGACTTCAATAATAAGGCATTCATGATGAGTACTGAAATCAACGTATAAGTAAATGAATGCGCGTTCGTTCGCGCTTGTGTAAATATTGTAGCCTTTCTCATAATCACTATCCGAGCCAACATGTCATGTGGCCTGTAAATGAGCCACTGTACAGCCCGATATTACAAAGATATCAGCCAGAAGCAATCGAGATTCAAGTTTGTGAGGATTGTACATGTTTGTGAGATAATAAAATGTTTGTACTAAGTATACCTAGTCTTCCCTTTCATATTGATTATTTTGCTTGCGCCACTAACTGAGGAAAACAATTCTGCTCAGGGGCGTTACCATTCAAAGTTCAACATCACCGCATCATCAAGCTCAATTAAAGTCTCTATAACGAGCAACAACAAGAAATATAGGAGACTTGGTGATTTTCTGAACGCAGTCTATAGATTTGTAATTTACTGCGGAGATTCAGTAATAATGGAAATCTAAAGCGTAAAAACATTCCGTTCCATGTAGATGTTGAATTTTTGTTATTTGCTGTCGAATATTTTACTAAATTAACTCTTCCTGTTGGGCTATAATGGCTGTTTTGAACAATAACTTTGCATCGCTTAGAATTATGAACTTTTACGCCTAACAAGATCTCAAGATATCAATGGAAACAATAATGTTTCAGTCCCATTAGAACTCATATGAAGTCTTTGATAATGTTTTTAGCCGTTTTCCAAGGTTTGGCTGCAAATTCACAGGTTGCAACAGTCTTGCAGACACTCTTCATCAAAGATGCTGAGAAAACGGCATTGATGATGGCGAAAGCGCCGAAACAAGCGTGTTTGCCGAATTGTTCAAGCGGATAAATTTGTCACCAAACCTCGAAAATACGCCTAAAACCATGCCAAAAGAGACATGAAGTTCTAGCGATGTCTGTAACAAACAGTCGATTAAGGAAGGTATCATATTACAATGCAGAGATGTACATGCTGTGATATTGAAACCGATTGATCAAACAAATACATCTTTTGAAAATAATATTGGAGATATGGTGAGCTAAATTAGTACATAAAAACAGTGAAAAATGCAATAGAAATACGATTTTATATGATACCGAATAAAATTAAAGAATGTTTTGTTTCTCATTGTTCCGTGTGCATCAATTCGGCTACTATCAAACACATAAACCCAACCTGATATTTCTGTAATATTTCAGTATCTGCTCAAGACTTTGTAGTTGAGCAGGCCGTGGCTGAGTGGTGTGATGGCCGCCGCGGCGCGGCGCGAGGCCTATCCCCACTCCCAACACTCTTCAGCAGTTATTAACGGACGCCCTATGGTACGCCACAGTCAGGCTGTCCTCGAGATTGTAATGAAGAAACAGACGTGCTCAGCCAGTAGTCTGCGACGTTCGAAAAGGCGACGAAAAACGAAGCGAGTGCTAGGAGTTTTAAGATCCGCATATTGATTTAAAAAATTATGAAACGGATCAAACGAATAATAAAAGAGGGCTTTTTCTGCTTAGGAGAAAAAAAAAGAAAAAGCGATCTCAATCACTAGAGAGAAACTTTTTTTTAGAAGTGTTAGCAACTATTCGAAAGCTGAGATATGAAGCTACAACCCCACGTGACCGGTTTTCCAAACATCCACGCTGTATCATTCAAATCAAAGTCATGTTCCATAGTACCACGTTTTCTTCTCTTATCTCGCTTACATTTCGCTGGACAAAACTTGAACCCTAAAGTGAAGCAGTCCAACTGAGGCCCATGCTCTAACAAACTCAAAAGTGTGCTTGCTTTTTGAAAAGCTCTTTTGATCCTTGGATCTCCTTTGGTCTTTTGATTTGTGCTTTAAGCCTCGCCGGACAGAGCACCTTCTTAAGACTATTAGTAATCATCTGATAGGGCAATGTTTCCTGATTCTGGTTATGTGCTTATTTCTGGAAATACGGTTAACGGAAGAACTAAGATCTAGTTTCATATTTTTGCAATATTGCATGGAGGCTATTTTACAAGACGAAGGCCGTGGTAAGGGACGTAGCAGAGACGGGCGAGGCAGGACGATCAATATTTTGTTATATATCTAGGAATTTTTCCTCCGCATTGAAAGAAACTCTAGATAAAACGATTTACTAAATACTACAAAAATACCTCTACACAGTGATAAGCTTATATGCTTCGAGCGAATCATACGCATGATAAAAGTGAAGACAAAAGGCGAGTGTGAAACATAATTTTTGGTTTGGATGCTACAGCGCTATCAAGGAGTGTTTTGAAAAACCGGTGACTTGGAGCTGTAAATCCTAGTCTCAGCTTTTGAATGATAACTAACACTCCTACAAAAAGTTTCTCCACAGCGAATCAAGTTGGACTTTCATTTGTCAACTCCCAATCAGAAAGAACCTAAAAAAGCTGCGGATGAAAAGGTCAATACATGGTCCATTGTTAGATGATACCTATGCAGCAGATCAAAATCGAAATTATCCTAATTCAAACAAAATGAAGTTGTAGACCACCAGATTTTCTCTAATGTCCATTATTATGAGTATTCCGCTTCATTATATGCATTTACCAGCATTCAACAGCTTTCTCTCTCCACACAATTTCGGTCATATACTTTGATTAAAAGCGTGACTGAATCTAATATAGTTTTCAAAGGAAAAAAACCCACTATCATCGATTGGAACATAATCTATATCAATAGAGATGTTTTCAACATGTTATGGTCTTTATTTCCATAATGAGATTTTAGCTGTGGAGCATTGAGCATTTGTAGTCTTTTTTCCGCCGAAGTTCCTATTTCAAGAGTAAGATGCAATGAACTATTCCGATTTTGTTTAGGAGAAAGCTACACTGTTACGGAACATATCTTCCATGTACATGGGTGCTGCGATTATGTTATATGAAACAAGCTAAACAAATAAATTGGTTCTATTAACCTAAAATTAGTTGTACGAATCTAAAGTTTCTTAATGTAGTGGTCGCAAATTTTGCTTCAGGGAAGCAAAATAAAGATCACTCCGCAAAATTACACACAGCCCTACTCATGTCAGGCAAGGCAGAATCTCTTCAATAGGTTTTCTCAGGTTCTTAGGAACCGGCTAAGGTCTCTATTGCCTATATTCTGTATTTCACAAGTAAAGCGACCATTTGTTATAGAAGTAGAATTGAGGGTACCGTCATAATTTTAGCCGCATGCTTGTTTCACAAATGAAAAATAAGCGGACCATTGTTGGATTACCTATTGGATCGTTTTCGTTATGAAAAAGACAAATTTCGAACGTACTTTATATCTCGATTTCTGGATACAAAATTCCTTAACTGCTCTAGTGGTAGGTCCGAGACATTTCTTTATCCGCAGAATGTGAAACTATTAAGCATAGTATGCACTGTGAAGGAGAACACATTCGAAATTTTCGTTCTCCCCAAAGTGTAGATTTCAAAGAGGATGTAAAGTCAGTGTGTTTTCCGCAAATTTTATTTTTTTTTTCTTCAATCGAAAAATTTAGTCAATAATCTCCAATACTCCTTTTCATTTCATTTGGTAGAAAACAATATCTCGTCAAGAATTGTTTTAGCACTTAAGAGCAAAACATAGCTACTAGTGAAGCCTCCTGTTATAAGAATTATCTATCAGAACAAATTGGTATCTAAAAAAAGACTCCATTAGCAAAACATAGACATAAAAACCAAACACTCTTTGCAAAAAATCGTAATAAAACTCTGCTAAATTCTGTATTATATCCACGCATTAAATCTTTTTCGACGCACCTCTGCAAAATCAATCCCTCTGCTGCACCACTGAGTGGAAAAAAGCTTTCTTCTATCGCAATAATTATGTTTTATCATCAGCTTATCCAACACAAATCATTACACAAACCATCAGTCAAGAAGGTTACTCTGTGTTTCAGATCCGTACATCAAATCTAGAGACGATTCGTTGTCTTACTGAAGTGATTTTCTATTTTATTACGCTATCACACGTATGTAAATAATGTTTAATTTTATGCTATTCACTCGATGAGATTTTTGTAAGAGCATGTCAATTCTCGTCATTCCTCACATCATCATCGTTTCAATCATGTGTATAAGCGTCCTCCACTTTTTTTGTCAGAAACAATGAGAAAACGTCGTATTGGAAGTGCGAAGGCAAAGATATGTTTGTTCTCAGTCAGTTTTCTTTCCCCTGACTTTGTCACCCACTCTAAGATTGTCCGTTCCAAAATCTATTTAAGCTCTTGGAGGTGAAAATTAGTTCACCGGGATTAATCTACATAGCTTGTCAGGTAATTGATGCATTTCAGCAGGCTAATCAAAGCAGAAGAGACCTTCTATCTGGATATGCAATGCAATAGATTTTTAAATACTCTTATCATTGACTGTTTATATACACCTCGCCCAAAAACACTAAAAAACTGATATTCTGATAACATGATAACGTGTTTTGAGACTTTTATGGGGTCTGGTAAGGCAATTTTACAACTAAACGGCTGTTAGACTCTGGTCACTGCAGTGTCGGGGGATTTGTCACTCGACATGCGGTGGTCCAATAATTAGGCTCGATTTCTTCATAAGTAGTGGTATATCTCCAGCGATGGGTCGGTTGAGCCGAAAGGCACCGTGCTACTGATGGGCCTACGAGGACGAAACAGCAACTGTTTAGCACTCTATGAGTGACGTACCAAACCTCATAAAAGCCTCAAAACATATTATCATGTTATCAGATCCCTAATACTTTTCTAGATACACATCACAATATGCGTGAAATGCGAAGCAGCTTTTACTTACAGGAGCCATATTTGATACCGTTTTGCGTTTTTAGGGATCGTTTTGGACCCTTACATAATCTCTCTGAGCTTTCTACCGTGCACAGAGAGACTGTGTAAGTGCCCAAAACGAGCCTAAAGGGCAAAACAGCACCAAACATAGCTTTAGTAAGGAAAAGCAAGTATGTCAGCAAAAAGAACTCTCTTTTAGCAATGACCCAATTAGGGAAAAAGGGAGTGAAATATACAGAAGAAGTAGATCAAAGCACGCTATATTATCTAAGTAGTACAGAGTGCACTTATCATATTTTGTTACTGAGGACAGTATCAAGAACTATGAAGTAAATGTACTGAATCTGACTGTAACAAAATTGGAATAAATTGAGTTCGAGAAATCCTTATGCTCTTTAAGCTTGTGATGGCTTCTGCTTCTACCGCTACGTGTGTACTGCCAAGTAGTTGCCATTGACACTTGAAAAACTGATCGCAATATGTCGTGGAAAGGCAAGATTACAAAATACATTGAAACTTGACGATTTTTATTTCCTATTTATTTCATTTGATCCGTCTCTCAACTATTCATCTTTTTTTCACAGTGCTGATCCCAGTACTTCTAGTAATCAATCCGTTTCCTTGTCTTCTTTTTGAACGTCGTAGAATACTGATATTCCATAGGGCGTTTAATGTTGGCTGCCGAAGGTGTTGTAAGGTGGGGAACAGCCCGTGTAACGGTAGCGAGCGTCACATTAACTCGGTCACGTTATCCTTCCTCTCCAATGTGACCATTGACGTGCATACCTTTGTATAAAATTCTCTAAAGCACTGGAAGTCTCTTATATCATATTTTTCCAGGTATTCGTACTATCGTGCATGTATTGGTTTGATTGTATAGCACGCAATTGCTCCATCGATGCCAATACGGATTGCGAAAGACCATGCTAGACTTTGGATCTTTTTGCTGTTATACACACGTTTTGACTGTACATTTTACTTCTGCTCATTATTTTGGAAAACTTTGGTATGCGTCATTTTCAATTTATGTTTACGGACGCAGCATGACAGACACTTCCTCGTTAGTACGCCCTCTTGATCGCATAACTTTGCGACTTCAAAATATTATGGATCACTTTTATACATCCGCCCATGGAACATTGTTTGCTTAACTCGCCTTTGCGCAGCACTCTAAAATTGCTCATTTTCATCATCGCATGAGCAGCAAGTTATCTACATTGAAAACTAAAAACGCATTGATAACTTTTAGCCCAAAATTTCGTGAAGATCAAGACATTTGCAAGAAAGTTTTTTTCTTGCTTCTCCTTTTTCTTCTAGGATGTGTTGATTCCTCACTGTTTTGACCGTGAATCTGCACAGTTGTTCTGTCCTCATCATCTTTCTTCAATAAATAACCGTAAAAATTCTCTGAACTCACTTAATGGTTGTCTGAGGATATCTTGAAATTCACAGAGCTTTGTATTACTAGAAATTAATGTATGAAGTCTTCTATGCCTTAAATGATGGCCATGCCTTTCTTTTGTATTTTTTGCCTACTTTCTTTTGTGCAGTTGTGCATATTCCTGCAATTGCGTTTTTTGTGGTCTACGTTTCGCCCATGTTCATCTGTGCTTTTCAGACAGCTCCATTCTTTGTAACACGCCTGAGAGAGAGGTGGCGCAAGCACCTCGATGGTACAGTAAAAGCGCACAGCCGCGTTAAAGATCGTCGCCGTATAAATTCATTAGTCCTCGATGTTTTTCTCGTCTCTTAGTATTCCTGTCGCTATATTTAACATCTCTCGCGGCTTCCAAAATCAACTACGCTGTAATAAATTTGACACTGTGAGCTCCCCTTTTCCCACCATTTACGGTGCTGTGCTTCAGCACCGTGTTTGCAAACACGACGGAATTTTTCCTTGGAATTATTTACTTTTTGATTTATTTACATTTTCGGTGAGATTATTTCATCGTTCCGCAATCGTTACCTTTGGGGTCGGAGAAAGGCGCCGCACAGCGCACAAGCATGACTGTTGGTTGTAAATATTGCACAATCGGTGAATTAGCAGTCAAATCAGAGCTGTGCTTCAACCCGAATGTTTCTTAGTGAATCGTGAAAATGAAGCACTCAAAAAATCAGCGAAACGATTGTAAATTGAAAAACTTTGAAGAGAGCTTCGAGACTACCAAAACTAAAAGAAAGACGTGAAGTAATTTCTCACACAACACTTGTTTCTAATCAATAATGAAATTGGCGCTGCACCAAAATGTAAAACGACACCGGAATTGAAAATGTGTTTGTAGCATGCAGGATCGGAGATCTGATGATGCCATAAATAATTTAAGACTCCAGAGAAGAGAAATATTTGGAATGATCACATCAGCAGCGGGAATTCGGCGCGGGCTAATCAGATAAGGCCCCGCTGAAATGTGTGTGGATGAAGGCATGCTTAATCGGCAGAGATTGCCTATAACGAAGAGAATATTGCAAAGAAATGCGCCTTAAAAAAGGATGAGTCGAGCGGATTAACATTAACATACGTTGCATAATAGAAACACGATGATGATAAGGTGGATGATGAAACTTGTAAAGTTCAGAAGTTGGTCGAAGTAGAAAGCCATAGAGCTAATGAAGATTGCGATTAAAGGTAATTCATCTGTAAAAAAATCGGTATTAGAGAAATTTACTATAGCTTTAATTTATTTTAGATTCATCATGAGGAAATTCAAACCCTCTGATATACACGCGTCTGTTGGGAAGCACATGCTGCTCAGTGACACGCTGTTCAGTTAAGTGTATGAGACGAAATAACGGAGAGATTGTGCAGAAAAACTGCAATACAGTACTTAATGTAGGGCATGGGTCTCTGACGAAGAGGACGAAACCTCCGAAACACCGGTGTATGTCCCTGGCGTACAACCTCGCTTAAGCTTTAGGTATTTTTGTTCTGGAATTATTTTGAATGTTTATTGCGAGGTTTTGAAATACAGTCGAGCCATGAATCAATTTTGTTATACCAGGCGAGATCCATCGACTGAGAAGTGGATGGAGCGGTGTCATTGCACACGGTGCCATCACCACATAAGCCTCCCTCCTTGCTACAATGCAGGGCTTAATGTGGGGCGTGGGTCACTGACGAGGAGGCGAGACCTTTGAAACACCTGTGTATGGCCCTGGAATACCAACCTCGCTTAGGCTTCAAGCAATCTTCTCTAGAAAAACTTTCAAGTTTGCACTCTGAAGTTTTGAGATTTCATGTCAGTCATCTTCCACTTATAAGCTAGCACTTTTTTTGTTGAACTTACTTTAGAACCCGGAATCGGACATCCCATATAGATCCGACAGCAAATTTGGTGAGCTTCTACAATTGTTTATCAAATGGCAATTTTGTCCGCAGACCTGCTTAGTGGTTTGTTCACATCATGAACCTTGGAGGAGACTTTCCTTCTGTTTTGTCCCTTCCTTTTGACGTCTACTGGTGAGGAAATAAGCTTGTGCGTGATAGCGCGATTGAATCGAAAACTAAATTTCGAACCGTACTTGGGTATTTGGTATCAAATGAGCTAAATGTGTTGCATGAGGATCGAACTACAGCTTTCTTCGCTTTTCGAGCAACTCATTCGTGTTGTACAAGATGCAGTCGCCCCTTCTGGGTTGAGCAACTGAAGCTAACTCGGCGCACCTTTTTACTCCTTTGACAAGCAGCTCGTAGTTTTAGGTCGGACCATCCTTCATCTGTCAGCCACGGTTGGATAAGATTTTGTCTAGAATGTTCTCGTCGCAGACGGTTTGACGATTCCTTTTTGATCGACGACATACTTTCTTTTCCAGCTTACGGCTGAATAGTATATTTGCTCGAAGAAAGCGGTGATCAGACCTAGTACAGAATGATGGCACTCCGGTTGTGTCGAGCAGGCACCATCTTCGGGTGGTAAATGTCTGGTCGATTTCCGCATGCGTCGTGCCGTTAGGTGCCTCCCATGTCCATCGGCGGTGTTCTTTGCTTTCAAAAAGTGGACTCCCGTGGAAGAGACGTGCCGAAGACAGGATTCCGGCAAAACTGTTTCCATTTTCGTTTCTTTCTCCTATTCCAAATTTTTCATTCCTGTATTTGCTCTCGTTAGTCATTCCTAATCTGGCACGGAAGTCTCCGACAACCAATTTGCAATATGCTTTAATATTGCGGATAACTTCTTCCAAGTGATGGTAAAAAGCGTCCTGTTCGTGCTCATCAGGTGCGCCAGCTGGTGAATAACAGTCAATGACAGTAATTTCAGTACTACCATTTAGTTGTACTCTAAGAATAGCAGGCGAGGAGAAAGGATTTCGTATGAGTCGCTGAGATGGATGATGAACAAATGAACGACAAAGCCTACGCCTCCGACATTTCATCATGACACCTTTTCTCCGCGATGTACGAGTGTGCCGTTGTTCAGTTGATGTATGTCGTTCTTCCTGGTTTTCGTTTCTTGTACGGCAATTAGTGAAATTTCTTGCGATTTGCTGCTCTAAGAAATGCGTGAAATTCGGCGTCAGTGGAGAGTGTTCTTGTATTATACGTACAGAGTAGAAAGCAATCTTCGTGGCGTGTCGGTTGCGCATTTTACAGATCCGGCCCAATGGCGTCCAGAGTATCCTTCGAATCCTACGTACTTCGTGGTTTTGTGGTCTTTCACCGGTTTTTCTCGCTGCCTGACGCCGTAGACCGAAGCACCGAGTGTAGGGGTACTGAGACTGACCTTATAGCTGGTTGTGCAGATCCATATTCCTTGGATTCCTGACTTAACGTTCCAAAGGCGTTTTCGCCTCTTCAGATCTTAATGATGTCGTTCCCTAAAAATTTGTTCGGCATCCGGTCCTAGCAGTCGGAGTTCTTTGCAACTGATTCGGAGATGGTGTTGAAACCGAATCAATAAACA
Organism: Parelaphostrongylus tenuis; assembly: GCA_019055375.1. Taxonomy (NCBI): domain Eukaryota; kingdom Metazoa; phylum Nematoda; class Chromadorea; order Rhabditida; family Metastrongylidae; genus Parelaphostrongylus; species Parelaphostrongylus tenuis. Next base: position 194,738 of record JAHQIW010007200.1, read on the forward strand.
AAGTAGGAATGAATGAACATAGCTGATTGACCGATCGGGAATGTTCTAGGGTCAAAAAGACGCTTATGGTTTTGACAGTGTCGTTACCAAGAAACATCTTTCTAGCAACGGATCCGTTGGTCAGAATTCCTAATAGTTGATTCGGAGAATAATAGAATATACGAACATAAGAGATGTATGAATCGAAATAAATAATCAATAGAAAGGAGAGAGTAGTTAACCGACAGCTCATGGGCGGTGCCGCAATTTGTGATTGAAGAAAAAGATGAAATTTGCGAAAAGCACACTGACTTTACAACCCCTTAAAAAACTACACTTTAGAACAGCGAAGATTTTAGACATGTTCTCTCTTCACAGTGCATGTTTTGCGTAATAATGTCAGATTTCTGCAGATAAAGAAGTGTTTCGGACCGTCCATTAGAGCAATTCAGAAATTCTGTATCCAGATTTTCAAATATGCAATGCCTTCGAAATTTGTCTTTTTCAAATCAAAAACGATCCAATAAGTGGTCCAACAATGGCCCGCTTCTTATTCACTTGTGATACAAGCATGAGCTAAAATTATGAGATATTCTCAATACCACTTCTTTAGCAAATGGTCGCTTCACTTATCAAATGGAGATTATAGAAAATAGAGGCCGTAATCATTTGACTTTTTAAGAGCCTGAGGAAACTTATGAAAGAGAATCTGCATGATGGGAGTAGGGCTGTACGTAATTTTCGGAGTGATCCTTATTCTGCTTCTCTAAAGAAAATTTGCGATCAATACATTAAGAAACTTTAGTCAATCGAAAACTGACTAGACGATACAGCTCCAAGTCACCGGTTTTCCAAAACACCATTTTATAAGGCTGTAGCATCTAGACCAAAAGTTATGCTTTCACACTCGCCTTGCTTTCATTGTTATTATACGTATAATTTGCTGGAAGCGCAAAAGCATATTAATGTGCCGAATTTTCGCAGTATCTTAGTAAATCTTTTTGTTTGGAGTTTTTTTCAAAGCGGAAGCAAAATTCACATTTGAATGATACTAAAACGATCGTCGTGCCTCGCCCCACCCCTGCCCACGCCTTCTGCCACGGCCTTCGCTCTGTCGAATAGTCGCTAAACAACGTTGCGTAAGATAAAACTCAGTGTTATTTTTCTTCATAAACCGGATTTCTAGAATGAAAGCGCATAGCTAGAATTCCTTAGAATGACAAAAAATTACGTTATTAGATGATTAGTAACAGTCTAAAGAAAGAGCTGTGCCCGGCGAGGTTTGAAGCACAGATCAAAAGACCAGAGAGATTGAAGGCCAAAAGAGCTTTTCATAAAGCAGACACATTTTTGAGCTCTTTGAAGCTTGTGCTACAGTTTGAGTACTAGCACTCTAAGGAGCATGTTTTGTTCAGCGAAATATAAGCGAGACAAGGGATAAAACATGTGCTTTCATGGAATATGATTTTAATTTGAATGTTGCAGCTTTATAAGGGGGTGATTTGGAATACCGCTGACGTGGGACTGTAGCCTCATGTCCCAGCTTTCGAATGGTTGCTAACACTTCTGCAAAAATTTCCTTTCTAGTGTATGAGATCGGTTTTTCATTTGTCCCCTCCTAATCAGAAAGAACTTTTCCGTTCTTTATTTAATCCACTTCACAGTTCTTTTTTCAATATGCGGATCTTGATACTTCTAGTATTCCACTTCGTTTTTCATCTGCTTTTTGAACGTCGCAGAATACTGGCTTAGCACGTCTCTTTCTTCATTTGAATTTCGAGGACAGCCTGGCTGTAGCGTCCTATAGGGCGCCCGTTCTCGACTGCCAAAGAGTGCTGGGAGTGGGGAACAACGCCGCGCAGTGCCGCGACGAGCATTACACCACTCAGACGCGGCCTGTTCATCTACAAAGTTTCGAGCAAGTATTGAAATATCAGAGGAACTGCAAGCTAAGCTTGAACATTTGATAGTAAATGAATTGATGCAAAAATGTAATAGTTTAGAGTGAATGGAATCACTGCAAGGGTCAAGTGAATGATGCGAACTACGGAACATCCTTGATATGTTTTTATTGTTGAATCAAATCGTATTTCTCCTCACTTTCTGTCGTAATTCAGCTCACCATATCTTCAATGTTATTTTTTGAAATGTATTTATTTGATCAATCGATCTGAATATCGCGGCGGACATACATCTTAAGCGGAGTTCACGTGATAGAACGATGCCTTCCTTAGTTGAGTGTTTGTTACAGACCTTGCTAGAACATTCATATCCCGTGAGCATGTTTTTAGCCGCTATGTCGAGGTTTGGTTACAAATTCGTCCGTGGCTACAATTCGGCAAGCACACGTGTTTCGGAGCTTTCTTACTTACTTACTTGATACTTGAACGGCTCGTTTTCACAAATTGTGCGCACTCCAGCACATATTCCACTCGTCCCTTTGCTGCGCCAACAGTCGTCCATGACGGTGGGCAAATTTGAACACGGCGGTTGGTGCGAGTGTCATACCGTGATCTGAAAAACTCGGGAGCTGCAAGTACAACTTCTTAATTCTTTTGACGAACACGTTTACCCAACGTCTAGGTGGTCGTCCCCGAGGACGCAACCGTTGCAAAGGTTGAATTTGCAACCAAACCTTGTTAAGCGGCTAAGAAGATTCTCAAAGGCTTTATATGAGTTCTCATGGGACTGAAACATTGTTGTTTCCACCAATATCTTGAGAGCTCACCAGAGGTAATAGTTTATAATTCCAAAAGTTGTAAAGTTATTGCTCAAAATAGCCGTTATAATCCAACAGGAAGAGTTAATTTAGTAAAATAATCGACAGCAGATAATAAAAATCCAACATCTACATGGAGTGAAATGTTTTTTAAGCCTTAGGTTTCCATTACTACTGATTTTCCGTCGCAAATTACAAATCTATAGACTGCGTTCACAAAATCACTAAGTCTCCTATGCTTCTTGTTACTGCTCGTAATAGAGAGTTTAACTGCGCTTTTGATGCGGTGATGTTGTTTGTTCAAAATTTGAAAAGGTAACGCCCCTAATCAGAATTGTTTCCCTTAATTAATGGCGCAAGTGAAATAATTACTATGAAAGGGAAGATTTAGTACACTCAGTACAAATATTTCATTATCTCACAAATATTTACAAATTCCTCACAAACCTCTACGTCATAGCCTCTCAGACTTTTCGTAAGCCCAAGAATCTTGTCAATTACGGAGCTCTCATCTTCAATGATTCGTGGGTTATGTAATTTCAGAAATAACTTAAGGGGAGAGCTCCAAAATTGAACTTAGGGGTCCGGAAAATTTTGCGCAACTGTGAACTACACTGAACAAATGTGCGCACAGCGAAGTCAGCTTGTTGAGTTTGATACTGCTTCGACTGAGAAAACGGTCCATTGAAAAAAGTTCACAGCTTAAGAAAATTTTCACACTTTGGACACTCTTGGACATTTAGATGGACCGTCTTCACTGGATGTGCGGATTCCAGCACATATTCCAAATGATATTTTGCTGGTCGTGCATATGATATTTCTAGGTTTCCTGACGTAATTTGCAAAGGCGTTTTTTAGGTCTTCACGATGTCGCTTCCAAAGAACGGATTTCGGCGATGGATTCTTGGCTGAGCTTTCTACTTGTTGATTCGGAGATGATTTTAGGCCGAAATCAAAAGCAGATGTATGAGAGAAAATCAACCGATCACGAATTATGTGGACTCCACAATCCTAGGGATTTTTCAATGAGGGGAATGTTAAAAATAAGAATTCTTTTCGTATAACCGCTTTTTTAGAGGTTGTGTGATGATACAAATATGCCCAATTTTGTTCAGTGATATGCAAAAACGTTTGAGTCAAGCGGGACTCGAACTTGCATTTTCTCCCATCTGTGATAGGTTTACAACATCATACCACGGCTAAAAAGCGACTAAACAAAAAGAATTCTTCTCGCTAACAATTATATCCATCACTAGCGCAAATGGATAAGCGCTCTCGAAAAGGTTTTAAATGCGGTTTTGAGTCCAATCTGACGCAAAGGTTTTGCACATCACTCAACATTGAAGAGGAAAATGTATTCGGCACCTTTTTCATTTTCTGCGAAGTGTAGATTCAAAGCGTACGTCATCTGGCCTTACTTATGTATTCTTGAGGCTAATAATCAAGCAAATTTTTCAAGAGCGTGCTTTCGTACATTCATTTGCACATTACCTAGTAAAATTCAAATAGTCGGAGGACTTCATTCCCACGAAAAAACAGCATATTGCGGAGGAGATTTCAATGGCTACTAAGAAGAGTGCCTCAGCAATATGTATTTCCTAGTAGAAAAGCGGCATCATTTGAAACTGAGCATAATTTGAACTCTCATTGCGCTTTTTTGTTGCCTATTTAGTGAAAGTGAGACCGTCTTTTCCTACTTCCGATGGCCATATCTCCATGGGAAGCAAGCGGGCAGAAGAGATCTGTGAATTCCTGTCGGGCATTCACAGCCACATTCACGTGGTCACACTGAAGTTGCTATAAAGGTTTAAAACTCGAGAGAGGCGAAAGGAGTCGCTTTGAGGGCAATCAAGTGAAAAGGTGCGTAGAATAAGCGAAATAAGAGGGCTGTGCAATGGCAACGGTTGCAACAACGAATAATGTTTATAATAAAGTGTAAGTGGACAATGAAAAGAGATTCTCATGGAACGATTGCAAAAAATTTTCGAAGAATCTATGAAGGTTCCACTGCTTAATCACATTAGTAAGTCAGAAATTATTGAGAGTTATCGACAACCGGAATCCCTTGCAGCATGCATCATTATTTTTGACGAAAGACTAATTGTTTTTTGATTTTCATTCAACAGTTCTAGTGACTTTTGAGTATTGTATATATTGAGAAATATCAAGACTTGAAGATATATATATATACATTATATATATATATATATTGTAATAAACTTTGCAAAACCTATTACAATTAAATTAATGCCGGAACAGCATGATTGTTAGCACTAGCGTTTTTTTCACACATAAGAGCTAGATATGCTATAAAGAAGGCATAGGAGCGTGAAAAAAATTATGATGTACTAGAGCAAAACAAGAAACCCAAAAATTTCTCCAGAGCGGTGGAAAAAAAACCCAAATTAAATAGCGAAAATCGAATGTCGCTTTGAGATTCGCGCTCTACGCAGCGATTTCTATTACCATTCAGAGGAAGATGACAATATCAATGCTACGAAAATATGAATTAAAAATGCGCACTTTCGCCACAAACGAATTCCACGAACTGATGAAAGTGTATCGCAGCTACAGCAATTTCTTTTGCATACCAAAATTACATTCACATAAGTTCTTTTTGATATATGTACATTGCAATAATCTCGCATTAAAATCTGATACGCATGTGCTATCGAGCACTGAGTGACTTTCTCTTTTGTACGAATTTACAAACTGGTGGATGCATAGAGATTAATCAATCATGAGAAGCAAATTAATATCACGTATGACAGCATAAACTGAAGTAGTTACTCCAGTGATCGTGTGTCTTCCATTGTCATTACATTGAATCCATCTACTTCAGCTATAAAAGCAATTTTGTGAATGGCGAGCGCAGAAAAAAAGCTGGAATATAATACTTTTATTTCGAGTGTTTTATTAGGACCACGCTCAAATTTCAATAAACATCATGATCGTTATCTGAGCCAGCATGTCATGGAGTCTGTTAATGGACTCTTGTACAGCCCGATACACGTGTTTCGACTTTGACAGTCCTCAGTCGGGCGGAACCCGTCGTCTCTAGTCTTTTGCCAATCCTCTCGGGAGCCTCCACTCTCCCTGTCTAGAGGGTAAGACGACAAATGATTTATACTGCGCTGCCGCCAAGTGAAAAATCACAAGATCGGCAATTTTCGATTCTCGATTGCTTCTGGCTGATAATTTTGTAATATCGGGCTGTACAGGGGGTTATTAACAGACCACATAACATGTTGGCTCAGATAATGATTACGAGAAAGGCTGGAATATTTCTAGAAGAGCGAACGAACGTGCATTTATACGCTTATGCGTTGATTTCTGTACTCATCATAAATGCCTTACTGTTGAAGTCAACAAAACTTATACAGCCACACTATATTGAACTGTGATACAATGAAATTCACCTTACATCCAGAACTCGGTTGTGATTCACATTTATATAATTTGAGATCTAACCATGGTTGTCGCGATCCGTTATTGCCGTTTACACGTATTGAGATGGCTGCGATATGTTCTGAATAACCAAAATAACTTTTATCTATTTTAGCACAACCATTGTCATGATTTAATGTGTGAATCCTAGCACTTCATATATTCGAGTCGTTTTTCGCACACACTCCATAAAAGCAGACACACTACCCGTTTCACGGTTTTACTGTACTGATCCCACTACTTTTAGCATTGAATTTGTCTCCACGTGTTTATTTCTTCATTGAGGATTTAAGTTCTTGCTCAGTGTCGTAGGGTGCCGGTTCGACAAATTTCCTGGCGTCTTCGAGGATAGCCAAGATAAACCGCAAGTTGCTTACTGATGCCCTGCAACGCTAACCACTTGGCCACACCCCGTCCTCCACAGAGATTTTTGAATCTTTGGTCCGTTTTTTTTAGGTTACTGCTTGGGGTTTCCGTCTTTCTTATGAATACCCAATATGTGGAGTGCTGTGCAAAAACGTTTGCATCAGCCGAGATTCAAACCCAGATCTCATTCTTTCCGGAATCGTATGCCAACCGTTGCACTACCGACACTTTTGCACAGCACTTCACATATTGGGTATACTATAACATCATACCACTGCAAGTGGCAGTCAAAATGAAAAAAAAAATTCTTATGAATGTCGTAGAATGCTGGTCGACTCTTATTTGGCTGCATATTTCGATATAAGGTGCTCAAGTTGATTGATTAAAATGGAGTGTTGGGAAGGGGATTGAACTAGCTTTGCTTATCACTTTACTTCCTAATACATAGCCTCACTAACCGCAGTGCTACTCCTTCACCTTCCACAATTTTTGAAATTACTAAGTATCTGTTTTAATCAAGATTCTCAATGAATATATGTTTAAACCAAGTTACTTCTTAAAATTACTCTTTATATCAAAAAGTGCACTAGATCACCGGGCTCTTTACGTCCACCTGACAATGAACGCGCACCATCCTGATTACAAGAAGAGAATTCCCTTCCACTATTGTGTTTTTCAACAATAATTGAGAGATGCGCCATACATTAACATTCCTTAGACATAGCTAGGGGTGATTAAATACATATCTGATTGTTATAAAAACTCGCCGTAGTCTGCAGACGCTAAATATATATATATATATATATATATATATTGTTATATATATATGTCATCCTAAACAGGATTGACAGAACACTGGACGAAGGACAGCCATGCGAACAAGCAGGGTTCCGAAAAGGATTTAGTGCCATGGACCACATCCACACGATTACAAGACTCATCGAAGTTTCACGAGAGTACAAACAACCACTCTGTCTCACTTTCATCGATCTGAAGAAAGCCTTTGATTCAGTGGAAACAGAAGCTTTTATAGAGGCTCTGGATAACCAGGGCGTCCCTACTCGGTACATAATGATCCTTCGTGAGCTTTATAAAGATTTAACGACCAAAATATCTCCATTCTACAACGATATCACCATTGACGTAAGAAGAGGGGATCGACAAGGCGATACAATTTCGCCAAGACTATTAACTCCCACCCTACAAAACGTCATGCGAACATTAGAATGGGACGAAATGGGAGTGAAAATTGACGGTCGACAGTTAAACCATCCTCGCTTTGCTGACGATACCGTTCTCATAACACCAAACATCAGGCAAGCGGAACGAATGTTGACCGATTTTGATAACGCCTGTGGAAAGATTGGTCTTCAACTGAATCTAACGAAAACAATGTTCATGAGGAACGGATGGGTTCCTTATGCCCCATTCACGCTCAACGGAACGACAATCTCCGAATGCTCCAGTTACGTCTATCTAGGTCGCGAAATCAACATGATGAACGACCTAGCTCCAGAGTTAAGCAGGAGGAAACGAGCGGCTTGGGGAACGTTTAAAAGCATCGAAGATGTAGTGAAGAGAACAAAGAACATCCAACTCCGTGCCCACCTTTTCGACTCGACAATTATCCCTGCCCTGACGTATGCAGCAGAAACCTGGTCGTTACGTAAGCAGGATGAAAGATCACTTGCCGTTATCGAACGCGCAGTCAAAAGGTCGATGCTAGTAGTATCCCGTATCTCGCAAATGAGAGAAAGGATCCGAAGTACCGACCTATGTCGACGATCGAAAATCAGAGACGCCGTTCTACACGCCAGGATATCGAAAATAAGGTGGGCCGGACACGTGATGCGCTTCAACGACAACCGATGGACGAGAGCCGTTACCGACTGGATTCCTCGAGACGTCAAGCGCTCTAAAGGAAGACCACTGACCCGTTGGTCCGATTTCTTCACGAAAGCGATAGAAGAAAGATATGATGCTCAGCGAATCCCTAGAGCGAGGAGGACCCACTGGGCTACTCTTGCACGCGATAGGGAAAAATGGAAGAGTTTCTCGTACCCGCTCGAGTCACTCGACGATCAACGGGACAACAGGTGATACAGGTGATATATGTATGCATAATATATATATGCAACATATATGTATATATGTAACCTTTGGATACGCAATAGATATGTGTTACTTTTTCAATCAGCTGTTCTTTTATGTCTCGTTTTAAATCTGCGACGTATTCTAAGATTTTCCAGGTGATCCTCATCAGAGCCGAACGTCCACTGGTCACCTCTACTGTAACGATCAATCAGAGTTTCATAAAGAAGTGTTAAAAAAACAGTTGATTGAAAAGTAATGTTTAGATACATATATCAGCTTTGAACCATTTACTGAAAAATGGTTGAGAGAACTTTTCACGCTGTCTGGACCAAACATGCTCCCTTTTCCTACTGTCACTTGTGAAGACTAATGGGCTTATGCTTCTGACGAGGGGAACGAGACCGTCGAAACGTACGTAAAGCACTGCCATATCAAACCTCTATAAACTCAGAAAGTCTCAGATTATATATATATATATATATATACATATATATACACGTATACATATCATAGAGCACTATTAACGATATTAGAATTCCGTAAACCAAAATCTGGTAAAAGCGTAGATTTGTATCGTACCTGTTTGTCATCAAAAGTGAAATGGGTGATGCACCGAAGCGTATGATCATTAGGATATTAATTATGTGGCGATAGTGGTTGGAATCGGAAAGTGGTTGATGCCATAGATAAATATATAATGACGAAAATAGAAATATCTGACAAGAATTCACTAGCAGCGGAATTTCAACTCGACTGGATGTGTTCAGATTCTTCTGAAATGTGCGCAAATGAAACTATCACGTTCCTTGGAGTATATCGTATTTCATCGAATACTTTAGGAGAACGAGCTGTTTGAAAATAGATAAATGGAAGGTAGTAACATTGGCATACTTTGAACAGTATAAATACGATGATGATGAGGTAGATAACGAAACTTGTAGCGTACAAAAGTTCACCAAAGTATAAGTCCATAGAGCGCATAAAGATGGCAGTAATAGACGATTCGTCTGCAAAAACTGGAAATTGGAAAATTTTCACCATAGTTCTTACTGTTTTTTGTAAGCCTCAGCATCTGGAACATCAAACTATCAACCTAAATCTGTCTGCTGGTACGCTATTTAGCCAAGTGTATGCGATGCAAATCGTGCACAGATATAGTGTGCCAAGGAACCATCATAACAATAATCTACTAGAATTCATTATTTTTGATGCTTTATAGCAGTTTCGTAATGCCTAAGAGAATTGACTGATAGGCAAAAACACGCCTCAGGCGGGAATCGAGATCGCATTTTATCCACACTGGTGACGCGTGCTACTACCACTATACCACCGAGGAGCATTCGCGCCACCACTCATCCTTCAGCATCTAGATGTTAATTATGTTCTAGCCGTGCATGTGCTCACCACTCAATTCTCTTAGGTATTGAGAAACATTATAACACTGGGAAAATGCAATAAAAATACCAGGAAATTTGTGCCTTATAGCGGTGTTATAATACTGTAAATATACATCGAAGACTACTGAGACGTATAGAAAATATTGACTCCAAGCGGGAATTGGACCCGCATTCACCCATACTGCCGCCTATGCTATCGCTATACCACGGGGCCACCATTTGCTACCATATTAGCTAGAAGCTTGGTTGCTAGCAGCTATGATAGACTATATCGAAGAAAGAGTGGTAGCAAAGCGGCGACCTTAACGGATTAGTAAAAGATCTCGCCAACGGTAGGGGTAAAACGCGGGTTCACCTCCCGCCTGAGGTCCACTGTTTTGGATACCATTTAGTTCTCGTTAATGCAAAATTATTATCATAAGGTGTCTTTCAGACGTTGTAATTATAGGATTGTACGTCATCTCACATGTTCAATCATAAATTAGTGGTAGCTTTGTTAAACTTACTTGTAAAATAGAAATTTACGTTATATGGATCCCATAACACTTTTATTTCTCCAGAAAGACAAAGAACGGCGTTTAGAACGCCAAAGAGGGTGCACAAAAATAAAAATATCTAAACGCCATTCATTAATATTGAGAACAACGAGCTTGTTCACATAAATAATCCCTAAAGTATCGTACCAGTGTTTTCTTTGTGTCGAATATAAAGTTCATCTTTTTTGGAAGAATCACTGCGATTAACCGATTGATGGAGAGGAGGAATATTGTTGGATACCCCACAGCATACGATGTTTGAAAGAGTACGCTCAACAACTGAAATTATTCCTTTTCCGAAGTTTTTACAAAACTTCTAACACAAACATTCTAAAAAATATCCTTCATTCCCTCAATATTCTTCGGCGCAGTGTCACTCAAAAAAGAGAAAAGATTTTAGATATTCAATTCGTTCCTTTTTATTAACGAAAGGAATCTTATGAAAAAGTCTTCATTCTTGTTAACATGTATCACTTGCTACGGCCGCAACACGAAAGTATTCTACGACGTTCAAGATGAAGAAGAAAAATGCTTAAATCTCAGAGGTAATGGGGTGCGCACAGGTATGCACTGTAGAGACCGACCAATAAAGTGCCAGAAAGAAGAATTTAATGTTTGACAAAAAATCTTCATCAAATCTTTAGTATTCATTTGAAGGCCTAAATTTTGGAAAAATCAACAGTGGACTTGCATTTCAAAAACCATCCCGTAGCGTTGTAGCACTGAAAATAGATCTGCACTTCGCCTGCGTTGAGCTTTCTCGTGCATTTTCGTGCTCTTATTTTCCACCACAAGGCTGCGTAAAGCTCATGAATTTTAGAAGAATATCTGTTTTGAAAAAGCCTTTTTACAGTTTTTTTACAAGAGAATGATCTTGTGTTCAACAGATACGCAATTTTCGCAAAGCAGAGCTCTTCCCTTAAACTATTGGTAACCACTGGAATACGTAAATGTGGCGATTACAATACTGTGCTTCCCTTCTGAAAATCAGTTTTACTGGGCGACAGCAAGGAAAATCATATTGAGCTTGAAACGCGTTGTGCATTGCTTGTCGGTTAGAGTGTGTGAGGATTGTGCATCAGTACGCTATCGATAGACTGCGCAGACGCACTTTACACAAAGAGTGCGATATTTGCTATCAAATTAGCATTTTATTAGAGGACTTATCTGGTCACCTAAATTGAAAATAAAAGATTTTGACTTAGAAGAAAAGAATAACGTTCTCCTACAAAATTTTCTTTTCTTTATTCAATATTTGCACGAGTTTGGTACCTACTTTTCTTCAAAACTCGATATCTAACGTTTTGGCGGCAACGCCGTTGTCAGCCATATCTGATTATTCGCTCAATATTTTGCATGCATCATAAATCAAATAGGAAGAAAATTAACAGTCTAGTCATTCTGAAAACCCTCACATCATTTAGTTCTATGGGAGCGGTCACCGGTCTAGTGTGACAAAATTTGCAAAATGGGCTACACTCAGACTAGAAGATGAATTTGAGATAAGGTGCCTTGTCACTTGTTATGTTTAGACCTGCTCCCTCTTATTCATTTCTGGTCTTTTGAGGTTTATTCAAAAAGCCGCAAGAGTTTTTCGAGCCGATGTTCGTGACTCCACTCCCAGGATTCTCACTACCACGACAAAGCTCTTATCGCCATGTTTCTCCTCTCTGTGTACCTCCAGAGGCTTATTTGTTTCGCTGTTCGCCTTCCCATCCAAGTGAACCCTGATGCGGATCCAAAGTGGTTATCTTATTTCGCCAATGTATTCGTCACCGCATGTTATTCAAGAGACCGACATATTGTACCCGAACACATGCAGTCTCCTTCTCTGCCGTCAAGACATACTTTAAATTGTCAGTCTTACTCAATGGTCGTACAAGCGGTTCAGAACCAATTGGCGGCGTAAGCTGTTAAAAGGAATTTCTTGAGTCTCAAGGAGTTTTTCCGGACCTCTGTTTCACAAACACCTTTTTATAGCAGCACTTATGTCATTCGTTATGAAGGGTAGTTTCAAAAGTATCTTTCCGTCTACGTTCGAAACAACATCGTTCTCGTTATTGATGTGATGGAGCATTACTCTTTTTACTAACCTAGCTTCAGTGGCTGCCCTTTCGTAGCCATCTAAAATGGCTATCATTCATACCAAGCGTAGTGGCTCCTCTCTGTTCTCACTCCCCGTACAAACACTTGTGGCCGTTCTGTACATGTTTCGGACGAACGCCCTACTTGTTTGTGAGGGGTGGGAAGAAAGGTAGTGGACTGATCTGTTTTTATTACTTGGTTTGCGATACCACTTTGTTATGTAGCCACAATCAGAAAGGTTAATTTGAACCTTCAAAAATCGAAGCCAGTTCTCCCTAAGTTTCTTCCATTCAGGGTGTACAGCACTGTATGTTCGGCGATATTTTCACTTAAGTTGCAATGTAAATGGTTCGTCGTCGCTAGCTCTTAGTGTGAGGACTGGAGCACCCGCAGAGGACTGGATAAAAAGGCAACGAGCTCTGCCCGACTGATGAGACTGTAAGATCAAAAACACGTGTATCGGCCTCTATACTACTGTACTAAGAGCCCATTTAACAGACCACATAAAAAACTATCTCAAATAAAAATTATTAGTTCACAATTGAACTGCGTTATCTCACGCATCTTGATTTCTCATTAGCAACCGTCAATGTGATAGCATAAAACGAGGAAAATTTCCTGCACGGTTGATATTGTGAGCAATTTGTTCAGATTGTCTGCAGACGAAATAGCTATTTAGCAAACAGTTTTAGAAGCTCACCAAATTCGTTGTTGGATGAATGTCAGGAGTTCGGAGAGTAGCAGCTACAACAGCAACCTGAGAAACGCAGTTTACCATGTCAGCAGCAGAGCCAAAGGCAATGATCCGGTAGGAGGGAAGCTTCCACAAAGATGTGGATCGTCGAATCACCTGCACATCGTGCGATATATTGTGAAAAGTTTCATAAAGACATAGCAATAATAATTTTAAAGTTACCGCAATTTCGACAATTTTACACAGGATAAACTGTTGCATTCTTACTACGTAACTTGTGAAGCCAAAAAGGGAAAAATGCTAATGCACTTATTCTTACCACTATCATCTGCGTATTCAACAGTATGAGAGTAGAGCCTAAGATTATATAGAATATGAAGAACTCATCGTGAAACGGATAGTCATATTCGTTCATATTGCTTTCTGTAATCAATTTGTATGCTTCTAGTCTAAATGTCCAAAAATTTTGCAAGAACCTTACTACGGTATCAGTTGCGTGAACATATTATTCCTTCGTAATTGTAGAGTAACACGTGCCGCACGAAGATAATACAAAACGTAGGTAATTTTGAAAAAGGAATAGTTTCTCCTTTAGATGGATACCTAGTTAACAAGTTGCTTAGTCAGTTGGCTAGTTAATAAGCCAGCTAGCCAAGGAAAAATTTCTTAATTGCTGTGATTCAAAACAAGTGCGGTATGGACTGGATCTTGAATAGTTAAAGAAGATGAGCTCCAACTCTTTACAACATTTCACTGATACAAGTGCAACTAGCTTCTACCTTTTCACAAAAATGTTGCGCTAATTAGATTATGTTACACAGTTGTGGCATAATATTAGTGTAGCTTAGACGTCCAACGGACACGGAAGAGAATAGAGGACGTGAATAGATAGAAAAAGGCGAGCAACATAAGCCAAATCCAGGCCCCTCAAAAATGCTAATGGCGAAATAACGGCACTCGAGACACCATGGTAGTTATACGACTTAACAACACATAGCATTCTGTTGTGAGGCAGAAATGAGGGCCAGAACTTCTGTTAAGTCAAGAAAACTATGCAGCACCTATAGATTTGGAAAAAATCTTTGCAACTTAAATTACCTAGGGCATTTAGGATATTACATATATGCATATATACGAACATATATATATGTATATATATACATATATATATCCTTGCGGACGGCGTCATATACTGCTGGAGGGCTGGTCGGAAGCCTACGAAGATGTGGTGGAGGCAAACGCTCCCATGCTAATGTGTTAGTATTCTCAGTGAATTCATATTTTTTCCATCAATAAATCAGGGGTAGAACAGACTCAAAAAGGTTGTTTTCAGTAGCAACAGCGTAAGAGCTCCTTCATAACTGCACTTTGAAGGGAAAAAGCATGTATTTACGAAAAGGCTATATCTAAAACCTTTATCTAACATTTTTATACTATTTTAACGATACCTATCCATATTCCAATCACGTGTACTTTCTAGTTCCTTCACTTTTGAAATATTCTTATTACATATAGTGCACAAAATTCGTCCTTGTGAGAAAACAGTGAATGACTTGTTGAAAATGGTGTTACCCATTGCGTGCTACCTCACTTTATTGATAACTCTAAATAATTTTTTGATTAATAGTGTGCTACAAAAGTTGGAACCTTTATTAAATATAGAAAAAAGCTTTATGCTATCTTTGTAGGTAGCAGCTTTTTATTATCCGCTTATTCTGCTTTATGGGCACATTTTGTCGCCAGTATTTTGACACTGGACATGACGCACTGACTTCACATGCTCTACGTAATTCTTCTTAGTCGAATGCCGGATTTGTGGTTTACTGCGCGTCGTCCAGTTTCAACCTCTCAAACAGTTTTGATAAGAACAATTCAGCCAGTTGCAGCCATCCGTCAGAACACCGAAGTCTTCCTGGTAAGTTATCTATCTACGACAGATTTCACTTTCATCTAATATCATTACAGGCAATTATAGGTAAAGGTGTCATTAAGGTATCATTATAGGTAGAGCAATGCTTAATTTCTGGTGATAGTGATTTAGACAGTGAAGTATAAGGAAATCGGCTCTTAACAGTGCAGTGGGTGCAGTAGATGACAGATAGAAGATTGTGGTGCCGCCCAATACTTCTTTTTCAGAGAGTTAGGGGCAGGTTTCTAAAGCGACTTTCTCTGCTACTGCGAAAAGTCAGTCGATTTCGACGAACTGTGGAAATTGAGTGTGAGGCGGACGAGAACCCATGCCCACCAGAAAAACGAAGTGTGGGAAAATACAACGATCGATGAGATGAAGAAAGTCATCGGCGTGTCCTGAAATGAGTGTAGTATCGTCGTCCGATGTTGGAGATTACTGGAGCAGACACTCATGTTCTCATAACCCATTTTTGTGAGAATCTGCTTAAAGATGAGTTGAAAACGATGCAGAATCAGAGTGGTACAATGGTGCTTGAGTGCATGGTTAAAAGACGCTACAATAGTTTCGACAGCACGCGGCTCCGCCATCAATCTAGAGACGGGAGTTCCAAAAAACGCGAGCATATGTGTATGGTCAAAGTTGGCGAATGTATTGACACTACGTCTGAAAAATGAAACTCAAACCATTCATAATGGAAGTGTATGGCAACTACTTAACAATCGCCGTTCCTCCTAAGTCGACATCCAGCAGCGTTCTCGAAAGTCCATCAACATCACCACGCCGACGTAGGCGTTGTACTGAATGATATCGAAAGTTTGCAAATTGTGGACAATATGATTCCGCCCAAAACGTCTAGAAAGTTTTTGCGAGTTGTAGAGACAATTTAAGAAGTACGTCTGTATATAGTTTTTCGTAACTTTGTCAAAATATGCTTTTAATTAGGGCAGATAATCCACTAGGGAATGTGTACTCCAGGTATGAGTTTCAAATTGTATATCGCAGATTGCAGTGGTTTAAAAATGTGCAAGAGTCCATTAATAGACCATATGACATGCTGGCTCAGATAATAATTATGATATACATTGAAATTTGAGCGTGGTCTTGACAAAACACTAGAAATAAAGGTATAATATTTTAGCCTCTGTCTGCACTCGCCATTCACGCAGTTGCTTCTGTAGACGGATTCATTGTAATGACAATGGAAGACACATGATCACGGAAGCAACTTCTTCAGTTTATGCTGTTATGCGTGATATTGATTTGCTTTTTTCAAAAAAATTACCAATCTCTAGAGATCCACCAGTTTGTGAATTTTCACAAAACGAGATAATCACTCAGTACTCGATAACATACGTATCAGATTTTTACGCGAGATTTTTGCAATGTACCTATATCAGAAAGAACGTATGTGAATGTATATTTGGTATGTAAATGAAATTGCCGTAATAGTGACACACTTTCATAAGTTCGTGGACCACGTTCGTAGCAAAAGTATGCATTTTTTGACTTATTTCTTCGTAGCATTAATTTTTAATCAATTTAACTTATATCTTCGCACCCTCTGGACGATAATAGAAGTCGCTGCGTAAAGCGCGAATAGCAAAGCGGCATGCGATTTTCGTCATATAATTTGAATTTTTTTTCACCGTTTTGAAGAATTTGTGGGTTTATTGGTTTGCTCTAGTACATCATGATTTTTTACAGGCTTCTGTATCTTTTTTATAGCTTATATAGCACATATGTTAAAAAAAAATTAGTTTTCACAATCATTCTGTTTGAGGCATTCAGTAAATAGTAATAGTTTGAGCAAAGTAAATTACGAAATTTAGATAAGTCTTCAAGTCTTGATATTTCTCAGTATATACTGCACACAAAAGTCTATAAAAATATTGGATGAAAATCAAAAACCAGCAAATATTTCGTCAAAAATAATAATGAATGCTGCAAGCAATTCCGATTACCGATAACTCTCAATAATTTCTGAATTACTAATGTAATTCAAGAGCTTAGACCTACATAGATTGATAGAACAATTTTTTGTAATAGTTCAATGAGAATCCCTATTCATTGTCCACTTATAGTTTTTGTAAACACTATTCCCATTGATGTACAGCAATGTGCAAAACTTTCGCATCAGGTGGGACTAGAACCCTCACCTCACTCTTTCCGGGAATGCGTGCACCATCCGTTACACTACTGACGCCCATTTTGCACATCGCTCTTTCTACGCTTCAGCGCGCCTATCTGCCAGCCGCCAGCCGTCAACTGCTTGGTCACGTACCCACTCACGCTGACAGATGTTGGGTATCAAAGATCAAATGATATTCGTTTTTATTTTACCGCTTATAGCGATGGGCCAGGCCGTTGACGGGTGGCGGCTGCGAGATAGGTGCGCTGAAGCGTAGAAATAGTGATGTGCAGAGTGGGCGTTAGTAGTGTAACGGATAGAGCACGCATTCTCGGAAAGAGTGAGGTGCGGGTTCTAATCCCTGCTGACTCGAAAGCTTTGCACTTTGCTTTACATCAATGGGTATATACTTGAAACATCATACCACCGCTATAAGCGGTTAATAAAAACAAATATCACTATACATTATTCGTTGTTGCAACCGTTACTACCGCAGTGCCCTCTTATTTCGCTTATTCTACGCACCTTTTCACTTTACTGCCCTCAAAGCGACTCCTTGAGCCTCCCTTGAGTTTTTTAACTTTCATAGCAATTTCGGTGTGACCACGTCAATGTGCCTGTGACTGTCCGCCAGAAAATCACAGATCTGTTCCGCCCTCTTGCTTCCCATCCCATCAGAGGTGGGAAAGGACGGTCTCACTTTCACAAGTAGGCTGCAAAAAGCGCAATTAGAGTCGAGATTATGCTCAATTTTAGAAGATGTCGCTTTTTCACTAAGGAATACATATTGTTGAGGCATTCTCTTAGTAGAAAATCCATTGAAATCTCCTCCGCAGTATGCTGTTTTTTTTTCGTTCAAATAGAGTTCACCGACTTTCTATATTTAATACGTGATGTGCAAGTAAATGTACGAAAGCCACGCTCTTGGAAAGAAAACTGCTTGATTATTAGCCTCAAGACTGCACAAGTAAAATCAGGTGGCGTATGTTATGAAACTAATTTCGCAAAAAATTGGAAAAAGTGCCGAGTACATTTCTCTCTTTAATGTTGAGTGATGTTCAAAACCTTTGCGTCAGACGGGACTCGAAACCGCATTTAACCCTTTTCGAGAGCGCTTATCCATTTGCACTACCGATGGATATATTTGCTAACGAGAAGAATTTCTTTGTTGAATTGCTTTTTAGTTGTTGATGTTACAAATCTACCACGGAAGGGAGAAAAGCAAGTTCGAATCTTGCCTGACTCAAAAGTTTTGCATATCACTCAGCATGATTGTCATATTTGTAACCTCATAAAACCTTTGAAAAGTGTTTGAATAATTAACAATCTGCTCGTTAAAAATTCCCCTAGGATTTCGGCTTTTACATTATCCGTGAGCGGTCGGTTGATTTTCCTTCCTTCTTCTGCTTTTGATTTCGGCCTAACATCATCTCCAAATCAACAACTAGGAGGCTCTGCCAGAGATCCAACGCCAAAATCCATTCTTTTGGAAACAACATCGTGAACACCTGAAAACTACCTTGCAAGTTTACGTCAGTAAACCAAGGAATGTCATATGCATGACCAGCGAGATACCATTCGGAATATGTGCTGGGATCCGCCCAATTAGTGAAGACGGACCATTTGAGTGTCTAAGTGTGTTTAAGGTGTGAAAACTTTTTAAGGTGTTAACTTTCTGCAGTGGACCGTTTTATTAGTCGCTGCAATATCAAACCTCAACAGGCTTACCTCGCTGTGCGTACATTTTTTAGTGTACATCATATTTACATAAAATCTTTCGAACTCTATGTTTAGTTTTGAAGCTCTCGCTTTTAATGATTTCTGGAGTTATATAACCAGGGATCACTCGGAAAACAACCATATACTGGCCAACCGAAGATGGTGCATGCTCCGTCTACGGCGAGAACATTCTAGGAAAAATCCAGTCCAACCATGATTGGAAGATTAATGATGATCCAACAGAATACTACGAGTTGCTTGTCGAAAGAGTAAAAAGATGCTCCGACTTGTTCAGTTGCTCAACCCAGAAGAGCCAATCGCATCTCCTCCACCACGAGGGAGTCGATCGAACAGCGAAGGAAGCTGAAGCTCGATCCCAGTGCAATACATTTAGCTTGGTTGATATCAAATACCAGCCGCAGAAGAACCATGCAGGAGGATCTACATTGGTACGACAGAAGAAACTGTTAGAAGAAGCACAAGAAAGATTTAGTTTGAAGAAACGTCTTCGGAATCTATGTGGTTATAGTGCTCCGCTGTCAGCGTTGATGAACGAAGCAGCCAGGAATGCTGCCCTTTGAAGTTCGAGCCGCGTTAGAAAGCATGAAAGAAGAAGCATCTCGAGGTCCTGATAACATCTCTTCCGATTTGATTCGAGTCGGCATGACTTACATGTACTTTTCGAGGCACATATGACATCTTTTCTTCGAAAAGAAAAAAGTACAGACCGGTGGAGGACGTCGCGCACAGCCATCATTTATAAAAACAGTGATCAAAGGGATCTTCGCAACTATCGTTCAATCTGTTTGTTAAGCATACTTTGCAAGATTTTCTACGGAAATAATTCTTTTGCGCATATCAAAAGCATTGGATGAGGCATAACCAGTTGAGCAAGCAGGATCTCGACAGGGATTCTGCTACATGGACTACATTGAAACCGTATCAAGGTTATTGAAGTCTCTCGAGAATACCATCGCTCTTAATCCTAACTTTCATCGACTATGAAAAAGCATTTGATAGCGTCGCAACGATCGCAAGCTTATCAGCGCTTGTCGATCGAAGAGTGGATCAGTCCTGCATAGAAATTTTATCAGACTGCGATCGGAATAGTGCCACGAAAAATACAGCTCATTCATAGACTTTTGAGACAAAGTGATACGATTTCGCCAAAGCTGTTCACCGTCGCACTGAAGTAGATAATGAGTCCATTTGATTGAGACGAGAAGGGCATGCGCATCGATGGAAAATTCTTATCAAATCTTCGTTTGCGGATGTCATCGTCTTATTCTCAAATAGCGCTACTGAAGCAGAGACGATGCTCAAGGAAGTCAACAAAGCGGGGAAGAAGATCGGACTATGCATAAATCACATGAAGACTCAGTTCATGAAAAACCAATGGTGCAATGATGAAAATGTCAGACTGGATGGATCTTTGATTACTGTGACTTCCTCGTACGTGTACCTTGGTAGTTCACTAAATATGGAAAACACCATGAAGGAGGAACTTGACAGAAGAAGCAAAGCAGCGTGGGCTGCATTCGGGCCTCTCAAAGAAGCCACCGACCAAATAACGGACTCCAAATTGCGCGCTAACCTTTTTGATTCGAGCTGTTATGCAGCGGAGAAGTGAGGCTGGTTGCTTTGACCACCTTAAGACTACTGCGAACAGCTCACAGAGCGCTTGACGATGTCTTCCGAAAATCGGTCGGCACTCACAACACCTAGCCGGCTTGCAAAGCTCAGATCTCGGGAACTTATCTCATCTTTGTGATCCAGAAAAATTCACATCGATCGCGAAGCACGGATGGGCCGGTCATGCAGTATGGAGACCAGACGATGGATGAACGAAAAGAACTATAGAATGGACGTCACGAGAATACACCTTTCCCGAAGACGACTATATATATTGGGCGGATGTGTTCGTGAAAAGAATTAATCAGCTCTATTCATATCTGTATATGCATCAACTGTATTCGTACCTGCTGATATTCTACAGATGACGGGTATGAAACTCGCGCCAGTGGCCATGCTCGCATGAAACCGCCGCCATGGACGACAATCGCGAGAAGACGAGACAAATGGGAGATGTGCTGGAGTCCGCACAATCATGAATGGGAGATGTGCTGGGGTCCGCACAATCGTGAAGAGGGTCCATCCAAGTATCTAGATAAGTTTCCAGAAAATGGAGTCACTATTCTTCTCTAGTTTTTTGTTTCATTTGGTCAAGAAGGGAATCCGTTGAGGATTGTTTAACACGTAAAAATAAAACATAAGTTTTATTGAAGCCTCCTCATATATCGAATACTTATGAAAACCTATCGCTATCTAGAAAAAGACTCCATCAGCAAGACATAGGCATAAAATGCAAGCACTCCTCACGAAAAACGGTACTGAAACTATGGCAAATTCTATATTCCATCTACGCATTAAACCTTTTTCGACACATCTCTTCAAAATTAATCCATCTGCTGCACCACTGAGGAAAAAAGGCTTTTTTCTATTTTTTCTTTTTTAAGCATAAACACGAGCTGTCCATTAAACTTTATTTCACAGCTGACGTTTCAGCAGTTCGCCTTCTTCAGAGCCTGGAAAGGTCAAATTGTCCGCAATCCAGTCAGTCAAACACCTCCATTACTTCTTTAGAATAAATTACCAGACCTAGATTTTGATCGCATCAAGCACAAAATCAACACTCAACATACTTCTTCTAACAATTCCCAAGACCGACTGCCTATTAACCTCGGCATGCTTCAGTATGATTCTTGATTTTCTTCTATGAGCAGAACACGAGGTGTTACATTAAACTCTATTCGATAGCTGACGTTTCGGCAGTTCGCCTTCTTCAGAGCCTGGAAAGGTCAAAATGTTAGCAATACAATCAGTCAAACACCTCCATTACTTCTTCAAAGAAAATCACCTGACCTAGATTTCAATCGCATCAAGCAAAAATCAACACTCAACATACTCACCGCTTTTTATATGTGTTCCACTGAATGATCCAAGTGGAGATCACCGGAAAGAGAGACACATAGGCTCGTAATGCACCCTACCCATCAAAACAACAGTCTTATATACTAGCTCATATCACGAGTGTTTACAAGGCATTCCTCCCTGCGGTTTATGGTTGGATTGGTCGTATTAATCCAAAATGCTTCCAAGATCTTTCGCGCTGATGTTTTTTGCTCCTGCGCAAGGATGGTGACTTCGATTTCAAAATCAACTCCGTCGTGCTTCTGTGCTCTATGCGTCCCTAGCGGGGTGTTTCGTCTATTAAGACGCTTGTCAGCTAGGTGTTCCTCTATGCGTGCATGAGAGCGGCCTACCCGTTTCGCCATATATTTATCACTACACACTTTGCAAGAGATTAGGTAGACTGTACCTACGCTCATGCAATCACCGCCTCTGCCGTTAGGACATATTTTACAATCTTTCATTATGCAGAGACGGTCATATAAGCGGTTGCGAACTAGTTGGCGTTTCAGAGTATTCGGTGGTATTTCAATAATGGCCACCGATTGCTCTAAACCCGCTCTTTTCAAACATCGTTTTATAGCTGTACTAATCTCATTTGAATAGAACGGGATGATAAACGGGACTTTCCTTTCAACTCAAGTTTTCGTTCGGAGGCGCATTATTTCCTCTAAACCTAAGCCGAGGGGTTACGAATTCGTATCCATTATAAGTGGCTATTTCCTGCGCCAGTTTCACGGATTCTACTCTCTGCTCCTCCCCGGTACATACATTGGCTGCTGTTCGAAACATGTTTTTTACTAGCGCCTTTTTCGTATGTGAGGGATGAGAAGAGAGATAGTGAACCAAGATATTCTTACTACTTGGCTTTCGGTACCTCTCTGTTATGTAGCCGCTCTCAGTTAAGCTTATTTGCACGTTCAAGAATGGCAGCCAATCGTCTTTTGGTATCTCACGGGTGAATCTTATGAACTCTGACTGTTCATTCAGCAATCTGAAGCAATTATCCAGCTCCTCTTGAGTGGAACGGATAATCAAACAATCATCTATATACCTACAGTAGAGTAATGGCCGGAGATGCATTGCTGGTGCTTCCACTTTAGACATAAACGCAATGCGCCAGGCTAGGTGCCAGTCGCTGTCCCATTGCCAGCCCTCTCGTTTGAGCATAATAATTCCCGGGCCATCGGAAGATTGAGCAGTTCAGACTCTCTTTTAATAGGACCATGAACTGCCCAATCGACAAGCCATACATGTTTACAGATCCATGGTGTTGTATCAGAAGCTCATGTGTAGCTTGAAATGCGGAGTAATTCGACACGATGGTATATAAAGCAGTGACGTCAAATGGCTCCATTACGTAGGCGTTGTTAGGGTTCGCGTTACGTAGACGATCCAGGAACATCTGAGTGTTTGTCAGATGGGCTGGAATGTGTCCTAGCAACTGAGATGTTATTAAAGTCAAGAACCATGCTATCCTATCCGTCGGTCCGCCTACACAACTGATGATAGGTCTAACTTTGAATATAGATGGATCGTTAGACATCAGACCATCAGTGAATACTAACTTATGTGTTTTCATAAGAAGTATAAGACAGGAAATGTTAGTGACTGGATTTTTAATTGAGAAATGTTAGATGGTCTTAAGCCTGCCGCTTTTACCGTATGGACTCACTCATTTTGAGTTTGCGGATTTTGCCTTTTGAATTCCTTCACAGAAGATGATCGGTAAAGAG
The DNA here is from genome assembly GCA_019055375.1 of Parelaphostrongylus tenuis. Lineage (NCBI taxonomy): Eukaryota > Metazoa > Nematoda > Chromadorea > Rhabditida > Metastrongylidae > Parelaphostrongylus > Parelaphostrongylus tenuis. The sequence goes on from JAHQIW010007200.1 coordinate 218,520, forward strand.
AAGCATCCTCGAGATATTTGTTCGTTATTGCGATATCTAACTGTCGAGGAATCACAACACAATTCTCCACCCTCATCACTAACTGATAGCCATATCCTTCCTTCCGCTTATCAACTCTTGAATCTCTTTCATGCCACGCTTTTGTAGTTCGGTGAGGTTCGATTGGAATCTTTTCGTACGATAGTGAGTGAGGGTTCTATAAGTCTCGTCCGTAAATCTCCGGATTTATCTATCAATCTCCTCATTTGGGTCTTTTTGTCTATAGAACGGCTGAGGAAATGGTGGTATTGGTGCAACCTCCACTTGCTGTTCATCCCTATCAGTCTCTTCAGCTCTGGCCTTTTTTCGGAGTTGGTCTTGCAAATCATATGAGCTACATGCAACCTTACGCAAGGACACCTTAGAAATGGGTTGAGATGGTGAAAAAGAGGTAGTATCCTGATGATGATCCAATGTCTAACGACCCATTTATATTCAAAGTTCGATCCCTCATCAGCTGTGTAAGCGAACAGACGGATAGGATAGCATGGTTCTTAACGTTATTAGCATCCCAGTTGCTAGGACCACACCATCTGACAAACATTCAGATGTTCCTGAATCGTTTGCGTAACGCGAACCATAACAACGCGTACGTAATGGAGTCATCTGACGTCACTGCTCTATATACCAACGTGTCGAATGACTCCGCATTGCTAGCCACACATGAGCTTCTCGTACAATACCAGGAAGCTGTAAACATGTACGGCTTGTCGATTGAGCAGTCCATGGTCCTATTGAAAGAGTGTCTAAACTGCTCATCCTCAGATGGTTCGGGAAATATTGTACTCAGATGAGAGGGCTGGCAATGGGACAGCGACTAGCACCTAGCCTGGCGATTGCGTTTATGTATAAAGTGGAAGCACCAGTCGATGCATCTCCGGCCATTACTCTACTGTAGGTATATAGATGATTGTTTGGTTATCTGTTCCACTCAAGAGGAGCTAGATAATTGCTTTAGATTGTTTAATGAACTGTCAGAGTATATCAAATTCACCCGTTAGACACCAAAAGAAGACGATTGGCTCCCATTTTTGAACGTGCAATTAAGCTTAACTGAGAGCGGCTACATAACAAAGAGGTACCGAAAGCCAAGTAATAAGAATATCCTGGTTCACTATCTCTCTTCTCATCCCTCACATACGAAAAAGGCGCTAGTAAAATACATGTTTCGAACAGCAGCCAATGTATGTACCGGGGACGAGCAGAGAGTAGAAGCCGTGAAAACTGGCTCGGGAAAGTAGCCACTTCTAATAAATACGAATCTTATAACCCCTCGGCTTAGGTTTAGAGGAAACAATGCGCCGCCAAACGAAAACTTGAATGAAAGGAAAGTCCCGTTTATCCTTCCCTTCTTTTCAAATGAGATTAAGTACAGCTATAAAACGCTGCTTTGAAAAGAGCGGGTTTAGAGCAATCGGTTGTCATTATAGAAATACCACCGAATACTCTAAAACGCCAACTAGTTCGCAACCGCTTATGTGACCGTCTCTGCATAACGAAAGATTGTAAAATATGTCCTAACGCCAGAAACGGTGATTGCATGAGCGTAGGTACAGTCTACCTAATCTCTTGCAAGCGTGTAGTGATAAATATGTTGGCGAAACGGGTCAGGCCGCTCTATGCTCGCATAGAAGAACACCTAGCTGACAAGCGTCTTAATACACGGCAACACCCCGCTAGGGACGCATAGAGCAAAGAAGCGCGACGGAGTTGATTTTGAAATCGAAATCACCATATTTGCGCAGGAGGAAAAAATATCAGCGAGAAAGATCCTGGAAGCGTTTTGTATCAATACGACCAATCCAACCATAAACCGCAGGGAGGAATGCCTCGTAAACACTCGTGATATGAGCCAATATACAGGACTGTTGTTTTGATGGGTAGGGTGCATTACGAGCCTATGTGATGTCCTCTTCGGTGATCTCCACTTGGATCATTCAGTGGAGCACCTATGAAATGCGGTGAGTATGTTGGGTGTTGATTTTCTGCTTGATGCGATTAAAATCTGGGTCTGGTAATTTTTTCTAAAGAAGTAATGGAGGTGTTTGACCGATTGGATTGCGGACACTTTGACCTTTTTAGGCTCTGAAGAAGGCGAACTACCGAAACGTCAGCTGTGAATTAATGTTTCATGTAACGCTTCGTGTTTTGGTTGAAGAAGGAAATCAGGAATCGTATGAAGCATGCCGAGGTTAATAGGCAGTCTGTTTCGGGAAAAGTTTTTATTGCGAACCACAGACAAAGAGTTTGTCAGATGAAGCGCTACACTAAGCCTACGGTTACATAAAAATCTACGCACATAAAGATTTAAATTCGTAAACACAAAAAGTATCATGCGTAAGGAAGAGGATCGGCAAGATGATGGTCTAAAATAGATTCAACACAAAGAATTACTTCCTCACACCACATGGCAAAAATGTTCGAAGAATAAAAAGTGGCAAGTTCATCTTGCGATGGAAATGTAAGCACAAAGAACGTTTGCCAGCTGCGCGTTCGTTCGCAAACACCGACAACTTACACGAATTACAGTATTCCAAATTACAAAATCCCAAACAGCGTACTACTGAGGAGCCTGCAAGGGCGAAACAGCAGCTGTCTAGTACTCTATGAGCGCCGTACGAGACCTCATAAAAGAGTCAAAACATGTTAACGTGCCATCAGATCTTTAATAATTTTCTAGATGCGTATCACAATAAGAGTGCAATACGAAACATCCGGAGTTCTTTTTACCATGCATAGAGAGATCGTACGAGGGTCCAAAACGAATTATAAAATGTAAAGCGGCATCAAATTTGGCTTTAGTAAGGAAAGCGAATATGTCAGTGGAAACGAGCTTTCTTTTAGCGAAAGACCAATTATAAAACACCTGCATGATTAACAATAGGGAAAAAAGGTGTGAAATATCCAGAAGAAGTAGAACAAAGTACGCTTTATCATCTAAGTAGTACAAAGTTTACTTATCATATTTTGTTATTGTGTTCAGTATCAACAGCATATGACGTAAATGTACTAAATCTGACTGAAACAAAATTGAAATAAATTGAGTTCGATGAGAAATCCTAATGCTCTTTACGCTTGTGATGGCTTCTGCTTTTACCGCTACGCTTGTACTGCCAAGTAGTTGCCATTGACAATTGAAAAACTGAATCATAATATGTCCTGGAAAGATAAGATTACAATATACATTAAAACCTGACGATTTTCCTTAGAAGGGTTTAAATAAAAGAAATTTTACTTTCTCTTCATTATTATTTGAGCCAATATGTCATGTGGTCTGGTAATGGGCTCTTGTAGAACCCGATACGCGTGTTTTCGACCCTACTGTCTCGTCGTTATTGCACATCACGTCGTCTTTCACTCTTTTTATTAGCCAGTCCTCTCGGGAGTCTGCTCTCCCTACAGAGAGGTATGGGAGACGAACGATTTACATTGCAAGTCAAGTGAAAACATCACCGAACTTCCAGTGTTTTACTCTCGATTGCTCTTTGGCTGCTATTTTTATCATATTATACCCTTATTTTGAGTGTTCTATCAAGACGACGGGTTTTGCTCGACTGACGAGACTGGATGCTCGAAACACGTGTATCGAGCTGTACAAGAGCCCATTACCAGGCCACGCGAGATGTAGAATCAAATAGTAATGAAGAGATCTATTGAAGTTTGAACGTGGTCTCAATAATACACTCGAAATAAGGGCATAAAATGAGAAGTATTTTCTTACACAGCACCTGTTTTGCAGTTAATAACGATTTTGGTGCTGCTCCAAATTGGAAAACGACAAGGAAATCGAAAAAGTGTTTTGTAGCATGCAGAAGCGGAAATCGGATAGTGCCATAAATAATTTAAGACTTCAGAGAACAGAAATATTAGGACGGAATACAACAGCAGCGGTAATTCGACGCGACTGATCAGATAAAGTCCCGCTGAAATATGTGTGGATGAAAGCATGCTTAATCGGCAGAGATCGCCTACAACGATTAGAATATTGAAGAAAAATACGGCTCACAAACAATTAAATAGAAGGGATTGACATGACATACATTGCACAGTAGAAGCACGGTGGTGATAAGGTGATGAATGATGGAACTTGTAAAGTTCACAAATTGGTCAAAGTAGAAAGCAAAGAGCGCATGAAGATTGCAGCAAAGGAAAATTCATCAGTGAGAAGATCGATAAGAGAGAATTTTGCTGTAGCTTTTATTTGGCTTGAATTCACCAAATGGAAATTCAAAGCTTCCAACATGCACGGGTCTCTTGGAAGACACATGCTGCTCAGTGATTAGCTAGTTAGTTTAGTGTATGAGGTGAAATAACGGAGAGATTGTGCAGAAAAATTTCATTTAAGTCCAAACCTGAGGTTCAAGAATTTCATAATAGTTATCCCCTAGATATAATCTAGCATTTTTCCTTGTTGAACGTACTTGTAAAATAGAAAGTTGTAACAAATGGGTCCCATAGCAACCAAATTTTTCCAGTAAGACAAATAACCCCATTTGAAGCGCCAGAGAGCGCATAAAAATAGAGTTATCTGTAAAAAATTTAAGCCACCTAGGAATCTTTTTATCAAAGTTACTAACAAATCAAGGAAATGAAGCAAAATCGAACGGCAACCCTGAAATCTCGTGCAGTAGCCTTCCATCTGTCAAATATGAAATCCGTGTGCTTTGGGAAAGCCACCGCGACAAGCCGATTCACAGACAGAATAAGTTTGTTGAATATTCGTAGGCAGCACAAGCTTGCAGAAGTGCTCCCAACAACTAAAATTTTACTACAAAGATAAGAAATTCTGTATGAGGCTCCATTTCCATTTTTGCACTTTTACTTATCAGATTTATGGCGATAATGGGTAGAGATGGAATCTAACTCGTAAAGAAATCTTAAACAAGATGGTAATTCACGATTGACTGCCAAGCAATACACAACATTTTACACAAGAGGGCCAGTCTAATAGCGTCATCTCATTGATGATTTTTTTTCCACAAAATTTTAGTAGAGAAGAAGAACGATTCATTCAGTGTATAATTTATACTCGTTATTGGATTAAGGGTGGGTGTGAGGAGAGTGACAGCCACGGCAGCAACATGAATTCCGCATGCTACAGCTTTAGCAGCGCAGTCCAAAGAGGATAAGACGATAGGCAGAAAGGATCCATAAAGATTTGGATCGTCGAATAACCTACAGATTACAGTATTCACTGTGAAAGGTTCCACAAAAAATTCAGAGGTGCAATGTGGGAATGTTTTCTTGCATTTTAGAAACGAGAGCAAGAACGACTGTTGTAATGAATCAATGTGACTGTTAAGAAAAGACCTTCAAACGTATCAAGGTAACATAGGCAAATTTTTGCCAGCATCATCTGCAAATTCATCAATAAGAGAATAGAACCCAAGAACATGTAAGAGATGAAGAAATTGGTCGTGAAAAGGATACTCGTGTTTGTTCCTGATATTTCCTGAAACAGAATAACTCCTTCGACGAGTTCGAATGACGAAAATTCTCAAAAGCAACGTCACCATAAGATGATTCCACAAAGTTACATCAGCGACATTTCTGGGAAAAATGACAATTTCTCGACTTTCACTTACTGCCTACTCCACATTGGGGTACGGTGTGGAATATTTTTAAAAAAATGGACTTCACATCGTACCCTGCTATGAAATAGGAGGGTAGCAGTAAATAGAAGCTATGAAATTGATATTTCGACAACAGCTTGTACTCACTTCTATTCAGCGCAGACGTGTGCTCTACAATTCAATCGCACCGATTGCTGATATGGCCAGAACATGGTTGAGAAAAAGGTAAAGCATGAACCTTGGTAGTGTAGTGAATAGCACGTGAGCACTTCTCTCTAATCTAGGAAGACGTGATCGCGGCTTCGAGGATCACGAGAGGTTCCAAATTATGCAAGTATCTCAGCATTCTTGCATTTGTCCTAGATTTGCGAGGAAATCTGAAATCTGCTAAATCATCTTGAAAATGATATTACTGCCACGATCACAAGCATCATAAAAGAATCTCAAGGAACTGAGCTTATATGCGACAGATACTTAGCGATGTATACCGCCAATGTTTTTGCTTTCACGGACGAATCTGGTACAAATACATGATTTGTGAGGCACCTCTAAGCATTCTTCTGCACTCCCGATCGTTCCTCTTTCATACGAATTTTCATTCCTTTTGCACTGCTTTTGCCAAAATTTGGCCTTCAATCAGGTCTTGCTTCAACAAACATAGGACTAACTTTGAATACTGGCCGTCTTTGACCAATATTTCGCCGCGCACGATAAGCTTAAGAATTTTTTCAGGTTTCTTGTAAATTAGTAAGAGCAGAAAATAGCCTTTTCTGGACTACACCTGGCACAGTATCTGTGTTAGATAAGATAATAATGATAAGACAGAGGTGGAATGGTTAAATGGCTCTCTGTGGTAATTTGCACCGTTAGGATCAAAATGCATTTGAATCAATGCGTAGCACCCACCATGATGACCCTGGTTCGTGTTAACATCAACTAATATGGCCACCTACACATTGAGCTGTGCAGCAGCAAAACCTGTCTTCCGGAGAGCATGTTGAGGGAGTGACTATGATAGATCAATTGGTACTTTTGTTGTCAAAAAGCATGGCTTTTTGAAATGGATAGAAATTTTCCATTAGATTTTTAGTGAACATCCGAAAGATTGAATTTCTGCGACTTCAACGGGCTTTTGTTTGTTAAGAGAACCTTCTAACAGCATTGTAGCAGTATGAATATATTTAAGTTTAACACGTCGTGCAATTGTTTCGGCTAAGGGGTGTGAGTGGCTATAAATCGATCGCACCGCTGGATTCATATATGGCGCGTGATTTCTTTGAAATAAATCTAGAGTGTTTTTCTCCACTTTGAGAAAAATATATAGATGAAACGTAGGCTCTAATACGCCAGAGTTTCCTTAACTCGTTCATATGCTTTTTCGCGCATGGACTTAGGTCGCTTAGGGTCAAGTTTATGAGTGGGTTTATTTGAATGTAAACTAATAGTTCAAAACTCTTATTGTTGTTCAATCCCTAAGGGATGCGTCATGCATTTATCCCCAATTTCTAACTTCGGTTGCAGTGATTGAATGCATATCTAGTCTTCACAGCGACTCGTGAGGGCCTGCCGACGTATTAAGTCAGTGTTGCTATCTTTCAAGGCAGGTCTGGCACTAGTTACCGACCGCAGAGGGATGAAAGGCTTGGTGAACCATCTACGCGAGATTAAAACATTGACCATCGATTGATCGATCATTTGTGTTCTTGAGCACCTTCAACCACTGGGCCACACAGCTCATTTTTTGACAGTATAAAGTGAAAATGAGAAGTGTAAGCTTACACCGCAACAGAACAGTGTTTATTCTATAATTCCAGCACGAAAATCTAGAAATCTCTACTTACTTACTTGGATACTTGGCCGGCCCGTCTTCAGAAATTGTGCGGACCCCAGCACATCTTCCATTCATCTAGTCTTCTCTCGATTGTCGTCCATGGTGGCGGTTTCATTCGAGCATGGCCACTGGCGCGAGTTTCATACCAGTCATCTGTAGAATATCAGCAGGTACGAATACAGTTAATGCATATACAGATATGAATAGAGCTGATTAATTCTTTTCACGAACACATCCGCCCAATATGCATGGTCGTCTTCGGGAAAGGTGTATTCTCGTGGCGTCCATTCTACAGTTCGCTTCGTCCATGTGTCATCTGATCTTCTTACTATACGACCGACCCATCTGTGCTTCGCTATCGAAATGCCTACGGAATAGGGAAAAAATTCCAAATAACTCTCTTTGAATGTTCCTGGTGTCAGTTTCCACCAACAAAATATTGTGGCGCTCCATCTCAAGAATTTTCATTTGAATTGGGAACAGTCTAGTGAAGCAATAAGGACAATCGGGAGTACTGGGTTCGCGCAGTTTTACTAAACCCACAAACACCTTACCTCGACGTGAAAAATCAATACGATTTTTCAGATTCTCCAGCTTACATGGGGCCTACAATAATTTTTAACTTGGTAACTTTTTGCTCTCTTCGTCTTCTTCAAAACCATGATTTTAGTGCTTACTTTCCGTTTTTTGCATTGGGTTTCTAGCTTTCGTGAGTTGAATCTTCTTAAGTAGACCTGCTCTAATAAATCAAACTCCATTGGAATATCCCTTTCAACACTGCGAATTGAGAAACATTACTTTTTCCTGTAAGACATTATGGAATAGCGACCGTTGCAGGATGTCTGGAAAAAAAGCAAGTCAGTATCACCTGATAATCGCTAGTATCCTTCATAAAGCACTTTTATTGTACTGATACTTCACAGACTTCGACTCTACGCAGTTACAAATATAGACATCGAGAAAAGAAAGAATTGAGGACAATTGACCCTGAAGAATGCAGTTCTAAGAAGAAGAAGCCGCAACCTTTGAATAAAATTTCTCTCATCAATCTTGTGCCAGCATATCATCAAAAAAACATTATACATTTGCGTAGCATGGCTAAGGTGTTCCGGACGGCGAGCTTTTCCTTCCGACTCTACAGAGCGATATTATATGCACTTGCTTCTGAGTATATCTTCTCTTGTACGAAAAAGGCGTCATGGAATGACCTGATAAGATAGCCATTCCATTTGAATGTTTCTAGACAGGAAAGAGGAAAAATTGCAAACCAGAAAAAGGAATAGTTGAAAAGCGAAATTTGATGGACTGTTCAACCATGCGTACACTACATTACGACTTCAGTGCCGTTCGAAACATCTTGGTTGAACTTCGAGTAAAAGGTTTTTGCGGAACTGTATTTCTATAGATTGAATGGAATCCTTTTTATTTGACCGCTTCTAGCGGTGGTATGACCTAATAATACTCAATATCTGTCAGCGTGACTATGTTCAATGTCGAAACTGACTACCCGAACCTGGCCGTTGGTGAGTGGCGGCTGACAAGTAGATGCGCTGCAGCGTAGTAAGAGTGTTGTGCAAAATGGGCGTCAGTGGTGTAACGGATAGAGCGCCTCTCTCGGATAGAGTAAAGTGCGGGTTATTGTTCCGCCCGACGGGAAAGTTCTGTACATCACTCTACATCAAGGAGTGTATTATTGTACTACTATGGCATTGCCTACCTAACTGGATGCGTGAACGTGATATCTATCTATATCGTCAGTGCAGTGCCCAACATAAATCCATGTGCTTCTCTCTCGGGAAGGTGTCATAAACGATGGTAGACTGTTTTGAACACAACGATATTGCAAATATACCTTGATTCCAAAAGCGTTGCCATCTGCGAGTGTAGATGTGGATGTAAACCACGAACGCTCCAGCCTATCACATGTGTCGCCCTAGAGAAAGCTTGCATTCTCTTTGAGTCTATTCCACTCATCTTTTCATCTATCCATCACCTATTCTTCTGTGACCATCCCATCTGCGATTTTCTATCATACTTTTCCCAAATGGCAAAAATAATATTAGCTGCGAAAACTTTTTTGGCTACGTCATCTATATAGGCGTGGTGAGTGCTGATTAGACTTCAGAAATAGTACAAACGCTCTCTATGTGCTGAGGTTATTTCTTGACTTGACTGAAGTATTAGGTCATATTTCTGCTTCATGACAGAGTGTTGAGAGAACTTTTAAATCGAGAAAGTGAGCACGGAGTTTCAAATCGCTATGTGATCAATGGCTCTTTTGAACGGTCAAAATGCGGCTTTATCCTCCTTTTTCTGTCTACTCACACATTTTGTTGATGTCCGTGCTCACTGAAAGTCCAACGTACCCGTGAGAAGTGGTTTCTGTAGTGACATTATTGCCTAAAGCAATCTAATGAATAGTTCATTCTTAAGAAAAGTTCAAGCTAATAACACCTGCTAAGTGAAATGGTGTCAACAATTAGAAAAGCGCACATTCGTCTTTACTAGTTATGCTATCACTCACGTATGCACTTCGCTCTGAATTATGACATTTATGAGATTTTCTACTTGGGTAGCTAACTAACTAACTAATCCACTGACCAGCCAACTAATCAATAAAGTATTGACTCAAAAAAAGCTATGATTTCTCTGAAAACTCCACGTTTTGCATGACCTCTGTGCATTATATCCCAGTCTTACTGTATAGTTCTATATGCTTACTTTACTGCTAGCTAGTGTAACACTTAGGTTTGTAGAAAATTCTCTAACATTTGAATTAAAAGTAGAAAATTTGATTCCAGAAAGCAAAATGAAGAAGTATGACTATCAGTTTCACGACGAGTTCTTCGTCTTCTATATAATCTTGGGCTCTACTCTCATGATGTTGAATACGCAGATGATAGTGGTAAGAATAAGTGGATTAGCACTTTTCACTTGATTGTTTTCACCAGTTACGTTGTGTAAGCGCAGTACTTCATCATGTGCAAAAATGTTGAAGGCACGACAGCAAAAACTTTTCTGGAATTTTTCACTATGCGTCATACGATGTACAGGTGATTCGACGATCTACATCTCTATGGAACCTTTCCGCTTACCGAATTATTGTCTTCGGCTCTGCTGCTGATAACGTAAACTGTGCAGCTCAGGTTGCCGTTGTAGCTGCTACTCTCCGGACATCTCATATGAATCCCACAGCAAATTTGGTGAGCTTCTACAGTTTTTTTGCTAAATGGAGATTTTGTCTGCAAATGTTCTTAACAGACTGTCCACAACGCCAGCCTTGCAGGTGCCCTTTCTCCTGTTCTACGCTTTCTTAGCCTACTTGAAAGAAATTAATTTCAACTTACATATTATAATATGCTTAAATTGTAAGCGTTGATTGCAAGGCGGTGTGACTGAAAAAATTGTGGATAGCAAGATTTAGTATATGAATTCTTTCCTTTTCAATTTCTTTGAGTACATGTAGGGCGAAGAATCACCTGTATCACCTGTCGTCCCGTTGGTCGTCGAGTGACTCGAGTGGATATCAGCAACAATTCCATTTTCTCTATCGCGTGCAAGAGTAGCCCAATGGGTCTTCCTCCTACTATGGATTCGCTGAGCATCACATTTATCTTCTATAGCTTTCGTGAAGAAAGCGGACCAACGGGCCCTGTAGAGCGCTTGATGTCCCGAGAGATCCAGTCGGTTACGACTCTCGTCCATCGGCTGCCGTTGAAGCGCGTCACGTGCGCTGCCCACCTTATTCCCGATTCCCTGGCTATCTTTTTTTTGGATATTTTCGATCTTTGACGTATGTCGGAACTTCGAATCCTTTCTCTAATTTGCGAGATACGGGATACTCCTAGCATCGACCTTTCGACTGCGCCTTCGATGACTCCAAGTGATCTTTCATCCTGCTTACGTAGCGACCAGGTTTCTGCCGTATCGTTAGGGCAGGGATAATCGTCGAGTCAAAAAGGTGGGCTAGTAGTCGGATGCTTTTTGTCCTCTTCACTACATCTTCGATGCTCTTAAAAGTTCCTCCAGCCGCTCGTTTCCTCTTTCTCAACTCTGGAGTTAGGTCATTCATCATGTTGATTTCACGACCTAGATAGATGTAAATGGAGCATTTGGAGATTGCCGTTACGTGGAGCGTGAATAGGGCATTCAAAACCCCACCGTTTCTCATGAACATCGTTTTCGTTAGATTTAGTTGAAGGCCAATTTTTCCACAGGCGTTATCGAAAGTGGTCAACATTCGTTCCGCTAAGCTAATGTCGGTGTTATGAGGACGATATCGTCAGCAAAGTGAGGATGGTTAATTGTCGACCATCAATTTTCACTCCAATATCGTCTCATTCTAATGTTCGCATGACGTTATGTAGAGTGGCAATGAACAGATTTGGCGGAATTGTATCGCCTTGTCGAACCCCTCTTCTTACGTTAATGATGATATTGTTGTAGAATGGAGATATTCTGGTCGTGAAATCTTTATAAAGCTCGCGAAGGACCATTATGTACCTAGTAAGGACACCCTTGTTATCCAGAACCTCTATAACCGCTTCTGTTTCCACTGAATCAAAGGCTTTCTTCATATCGATGAAAGTGAGACGGAGTAGTTGTTTGTATTTCCGTGAAGCTTCAATCAGTCTTTTAATTGTGTGGATATGGTCTATGGTAATAAATCTTATCCGAAACCCTGCTTGTTCGCATGGCTGTCCTTCGTCCAGTTTTGTCAATCCTGCTTAGGCTGACCCGAGTAAAGAGTTTATAGACGATGGGCAGCAAGCAGACTGGGCGATAATTACCTATGTCATAAAGGAAGATATTATTTCAAAGTGTTTTGGTCTAATCCTGCCTGGACCGGGTGTTGTTCTGTCTTTCACCGACGATATAGCATGTCGGATTTCGGAAGGGAGAACCGGTGGAACGACATATTCATCTCCTTCCAATTTATACGACGGTAAGAGGACACGTCTAGAGAGGAGATCCGAGTAGTATTGGTGCATGACTTTTTCCATAGCCCTTCTGGAAGCTGTAAGTGTCCCGTCAGGGCATCGGAGTTCAATCATCTTAGTCTCATAATTGGCGAAGACTGGCTGGGTTTTGCAAATGCTCCTACCAGCTGTTCATCTCTCTTTAACGACTTTCTTTATCGCTTTTCTGTAGCGTTTCGCAAGTTCAGACGTAGGGTTTCGGTAGTGAGGCCTGTGATATTGTGAGTTACCATGGATTTTTTGGGTCGCCATGAGAAATTTAGATAGCTTCTCACCCTGTTCATTTCATTCTAGTCCGTGGGTCCCAATGCGACGTTCTTCAGGCGTCCTTTTAGGTCCAGTTTTTGCCTTAAAATCTCCGGCAATGACCTTGAAGAATGCATGATCTTCTCTGAAGAATTTTTCTAGCTCCATATAGAACTCGTCGACTTCCTGTTCGCCATAGCTTGGTGTTGGTGCGTAAACAACGAAGATGGTTAGAGACGGCATACAACTACATCGTTTCAACCGTAATCGTCCAATACGGGTTGTTAGTTGTTCAAACGTGTGGATGTTCACGGTCAAATTTGATTTGACGAGGGCGCCAACACCGCCGACACCTCTGCTATCGCATGTTCCAATCAACAGTTCTTCTCCGGTGTCATAAGCAGCGTGAAAAGGATGGCGCCTTCTCGTATCAGCAAGACCAGTGGCGTAGTCACTTATCCTTCTTGCTTGAATCAATAGGTCTTCTACAACGGATTCGTGAGCAAGGGTTCTTGCATTTTAGGTACAGATCGTCATTTTAGTCCGTTCCGATCTTGGCTGCCTAGTTTGTTCCTGAGATTTTAGCAGCCTCTCCGTACTCGTCCTATTTGTCGCTGCCGTACCACGGGCTCTTTCGGGGTCAAGGTAATGTGACCCATATTTCTTACTGTTTCCGGCATTTTCATACCCAGAGCATAGCTTGCCAGGCCCTAAACGTGGGGGTTGGGTACTCACGAGTAGCTTGCCAGTCTCTCTCGGAAGAGCGGGAGGAGCTTATTTGTTGGAGGCGACTCCTAACCACCTCCCATGTACTTCTCAGGCGCTTGATTGCAGGCTTTTGGCCGACTTGACTCGTAGAAATAGAGTTTTGTCAGGTCGACGCTGCAGAAGCAGGGAGCTCATCTCCTGAATCCACCTGCTTCTCTGGTAAGGACACGGTCGCTTTTGGTTTGCGTTTATTCCCCTATCCGCCACCTGGGACGCGCCACGTGCCCCGCTACTAACTGGGCGGGATTCCTCAAAGAGGGAGGTCCGTGGAGGGCCAAACTTCATGGAAGATGAAATCGGCAAATCGGATTGAAAGGGCGAAGGATCTTAGTGGAAAATCAAGGTATCTATATGATCCTCTCTGCAGAGAGTTTTGTTGTTAATTTTAAGAAAGATTTCAGCTGTTGAGCTCAATCTTTCAAACATCGTATGCTGTTGAATATCCAACAATTTTACTCCTTTCCATTAACCGATTCGTCGCAGTGCTTCTTCCAAAAAAGATGGACTTTATATTTGACACAAAGAGAACATTGGTACGATACTTCATGGAATATATATGTGAACAAGCTTGTGTTCTTAATGTTAACGAACGGCGTTTAGATATTTTTAATTTCTTGCACCCTCTTTGGCGCCCTAAACGCTGCTCTATGTCTTTCTGGAGAAATTAAAGTGCTTTGGGACCCATCTACTCCAGCATTCTACTTTACAAGTAAGTTTGGCAGGGCTGCTACTAAATTATGACTAGACATTTGACTGACGTGAAATATCAAAACTTCAGCGTCTGGGAAACACTTTACGGTAATGTAGTTATACATGCAAGAATACCCAGAGGTACAGAAAACAATCGGCCCCAAAAGAAAGTTGAATCCACGATCCATCTACACAGTGGAAACGTGCTACCACTATTACACTGAGGTCACCGCTTTGCCACGTTTTTTTCTCAAGTATAACTCCTGGAGCTGTCAGGTACGAACCTTCAACGAGTTCGATAGCAAAGGGTGGTTTGGGTTGTGCAGTGGTAGCATGCGTCCAATATAGGTGAAATGCTGGTTCAACTTCCGCTTGAGCCGCATGTTTCGTATATCATCAATATTCCCAGATTAGTGAATTACAACATTGCAACACTGCTATAAAAAGCAAATATAAAGCTTTTCTATAGATTACACTTTATAATGACTTTTTGCTTAGACGAATCGTCTACTACTGCCAACTTTATGCGCTCCATGGACTTATATTTTGGCGAATTTGTGTACATTACAAGTTTCACTATCTACCTCATTATAGCCGTGCTCCTAATATCCAACGTATGTCATTGTTACTCTTCCTCTCATCAGTTTGTGAACAATTCGTTTCTCTACAACAGCAGATAAAACAAGAGATACATCTGGGTAAGATATGTTTTTATCTGGGTATATTTCAGAAGAATCTCACCAGACCTACCCAAGTCGAGATTTCGCTCTTGTTGCATTCCTTCCAGATACTTATGTTCTCAGGCGTACTGCTTTATTTATGGCATCAACCGCTTTCCGATTCCACTCACTACCATCATATCATAAATTTCTTAATTATTTTGCGCTTCGGTGTAACACCTATTTCACTTCTGATAACAAACAGGTATAGTAGAACTTTTAGCAGTTCAGCGGATTGCAGTATTGAAATATTGGTGGCATTACATATATTCGTAACTGCCTAAGCAAATGACTCGCTTTCACGAAATTCGTGGCAATAATGCAACCTAATATGGCTGATGTTTGACGGTTTCGTCTTCTTCTGGGACTGGTGAAGTCAGATTAACGAAATCCACTCAAATTGAATTTGTTCTATATGACGCTTTTAGCTGTGGTATGATGTTATAGATATACCCGGTGATGTAGAGTAATGTGCAAAACTTCTGCGTCACTCTGGACTCGAATCCGCATCTCATCTATCCAGGTTTTGCCATCACTTTTTTTACGCTACAACGCATTCATCTGTCACTAACCAACCGTGAACGGTTTGCCCCAGGTAGTCGGTATCGGTGTAAAAGTGCTGCGCATCATTCTACATCACTGGGTATATCTCTAACATCATACCACCGCCTAAAGCAGCTAAATAAAAAAATTTATTTGATCATCCAATATTCTATATCTGTCAACGTGAATGGGTTTGATGCTGATACCGGCTCCGGTTACTTGGACCGGACCGTTAACGGATGGTTGTTGATAGATAGATGCGTTGTAGCGTAAAAAGAGTGATGGCAAAAGGACGTCAGTAGTGCAGCAGTTAGATCACACACCCCCAGATAAGGTGAGGTGCGCCTTCGAGTTCAGCGTGACGCAGAGGTTTTGGACATCACTCCACATCACTAGGGAATCTAACTCGAACACAAATTTTTGCTTTATTCTTTGATAAGTGTTTATGTTAATGGAAAATAGGACCTAGAAAACTTATTGATGATGCCTCAAAATTCATTTGAATGAAAATTTGCTGCATAGGAAAATGGATTTTCGTAAAATCTTATGGAAATGTGCAAGTTTTCTACGTTGTCAGCACCTGCCTTCTACCAACTACGCTTGCGCTAAGTTGGCATCGCGTGCTGACATTTGAACGTTGCTGTGATCAGTAATCGCCCGCTTGTTGCGCTTGAAATCTGGCAGAAAGCGTTTTCTATGAATTACGTTATTCCCTAGATTGGCCATAGAAAAGTGTGTTCAAAGCAGTGCAGGTTCCTTTCGTAATCTTAAGTGGCTCAAAGATTGAGAACAACATAAAATATGGATGATGTGGAAGACAGGGAACATGATTAGCAGTTTTGAAAAGACACGAACACTCACCTCTGAGGCGTCACCAGCCATCACTGTAACGACTTAAATTTAAAAAATCGTTGGCAGACTGTTGCATCCAAACCGTTGCGTATTAAGCGAAAATTACATTCCAGGGAAATAGTCTATAGACCAGCCACTCGCTTAGAAAATCCTCTTATGCTCGTTTTAATGGAAAATGAAATATGTCATGCAAATTTCTTTGATGTAGGCTATCGAATGACTACTCAGGGTCTAAAAGCAACCAAAAAATATGCTTTTTTCGAGTCGTGGAAACAGGGTACAGATAATGGAAAAGTACCATAAAAAGCACGAGAAAATCGATTTCTATGAGAAATTGTTCTAAAGAACACAACCGCCATTTACGATGATCACCAGGAAAGGTCCTAGCACTGCTTCGTCGTGATACTTCAAAAAATTGCATTCAATAAGGAGTTATTCCCTAATGACAAATACAATAGAGGAAATAATATTCAAATCATGATAACTGGGCCAGAAAACATCTTTATCAATCGAAATAAGAGTAGTCAGTACAAGCAACACAGATTTACCAAACGGAAACGAGTTTGTTTATTCCTATTAAAAATCTGTGCTTCCGAAGTTGACGAACTCTTGGAAACTTTTTTCTGCCTGCTGTTGACTGTGAAGGTGTTTTCGCCGCAAGAAGCTATCGAGTCATAAAAAGTAAGCTAAAGCTCTTTTCGGCTACCCAATGATGATACTGATGCTCTAATGCTTCAATCAGCACGAAAAAATGCTTGGAAAAATAGCAGTAGATGAACGCAAGGTGAGATGAATATGGAGGATGAGGAAAAATTCCGTATATCAATCTGTTGATCTTTTGGAGCGTTCAGTATGTGACATGTGGCTGACGACTGGTTATAGAAATTGCCAAAACCTCTGCATCAATCTTTTTGCCTTTCCAATTTGTTCCAAATGATGATAGACAGTAGAGTGATCGGCATTGGGCTTCTTATAGCATCTCACACAGTCTCAAGAGTGTCAGCTTCTTGCTTTTCCCATGACTCTGATGAGGTAGCTAAAAATATAAATGCTGTTTGTGATTGCTAAAACGTATCCCTTCACGAAGCTCCTTAAACCACCGGTGCACCGGTGCACCGGTGCACGTTCGTTAGCAGTTCTTGGGGGAAATGTGCTTGCCAATTGTCTCTGCTGCTTTACGACCCTTTGAAATCGAATAACAAAAATTGGCTAAATTTTCTTTTGTATAACATTTCTTTGTTAAGTATAAAAAATTCAAGATAGACAGTGAATAAAACGTCATTAACAATCGAATGTAAAGCGAGAAGTACGCATCAAAATGATATATAACTTATCACATTGATTGAAAATACATTCCATTATCAAACGGCAAATTCTAACAATGCATGAGCTGCAATGACTTTTTCACCAATGTAATAGATTCTGCTGTCGAGGCGCCTAATAACTGCTATAGCATTGTTCCTCTTTTGAGTGATGGAGAAATACGCATTTGCTTCGTGTCTGACTTCCTTTTCTCAGTCTATAATAAATATGAAACAAAGAGTACGCCATTAGCAGCAAAACATAAAACGCGGAAAGCACATTAAAGCGATAATCAATACAACCACATTTAGTTGAAATATAATTCAATGTCAAGTAGTAAATTTCAGCAGCGCATAAATCGTAATTGAATTTGCACCAATGTAGTGACAGCTCTATCAGTATAGACCGTACATTTTTGCTATACATATAAATGCTGTACATAATTCTATATAGATATGATTTTGCTACTATTCATATATATATATTATATATTGTATATATATTGTATATATATCATATATACTATATATATTATATATAATCATATATATTATATATATATTATACATATATATATATATATATATATATATATATATATATATCTAATTATACCCTCGCGCTCAAGGCTCACGAAGCCATCCATCCCTCTAGGGTCTGTTGGTACCAGACCGGTCTCAGACTTGTCTGGGAGGATGAGCAGCACTGACTCGGTTCAGCGGGAGGCCATCGCGAGTCATTGTAAAAGCCAGATATGCATTCAATTCATCTCAAACGAAGTTAAATATTGGAGACGAAAGCATGGTCCATCCCTCAGGGATTGATCAATGCCGAGAGCTTCATCCTTTATATATACATATATATATATTTAAATTTGAGAGCTTAAACTTGAATATTTTAAAAGTGCACTTAATTTTTGAGAAGGAGTTCAAAATGCATTCTAGCAGTGATGAAGAAATTGTGTTTGACAAGCGCCTCACGTAATCGCGTGTATTTTTCGCAGACACAGGACTTCCCTTGAGCTGTCATAAATTATTCAATAACGTAAATCCTGGAGGTTTCAAAAATTCCACCTGTTTTCAAGCAAATTTTTTTTAAGGTTCATACACTGTTGTAACAGGAAAATATGTTGCATCTTATTCATGCCTCGCATTATTGCATGCATTTTCGTTAATTATTCGAAAATTTAACCTACGTTTCGTGAAAATTTAGAGGTTTTCTATATTTTGATTGCAGAGAAGGCTTTGTTCTGTAGTTCTGTGGACTAAGCCTTTTCATTTCCGATTTACATTGCCAAATAAACGCGTTAATATGCCTGGACCTAAACAGTAACCCTGTGCAAAAAAGGCATATGAACTTGTAGAAAAAATTTAGAATATCAGAGTCAAATGTTTTATTTGGACTTTTTTCAAGGCGGGCAAAAACTTCAATTTTAATTACAAGATTCAAGTTATGAACTGGCTGAACCATCGATCAGGTGTGCGATTGATACACAACCACTCACACACTCTAGCCAGCAATCGTAGCACGACATGTGTGGTACTCAATCTTCTTTTCAATCCTGCAGCTTAGTAAAAGGATCTTTTTAGAAAGCAAACAGAGTGTTGGAATCGTCGAGATTTACACTATCGAATAAATATTTACAGTCTGAGGAGCGATCTCTTTTCTGCGAAAAATACACGCAATAACAGGCGACGCGTGTGAAACACATTTTTCTTTTCGCTGCCACAGTGTTGTAAGAAAGGTTCTTTTAGAGAACGAAGACGATCACAAAATCAACGGAATTCAAGCTTTCGCATGTTTATTAAACGTTTAGTGCAAAATTTCTGTTCGACAAAAAAGGTCCTTTCATGGAACCTTCCCGATATTGGAAAAGTATTTATGCACCTACGAATATATAAACATATATACATATTCTTATGTATTTCAATTTTTGTGTACTCATTTCTCACATCTACGTTTCGGTTTCCAGCACTTCCTGAATTTTATTCGTTCCCTTGCATCCACCATCCATGAACGTCTTCGAACTTTTGGACTAGAGTACGGCTGCTGCATGAGGATTTTCCTTTCGCCATGATTTACCATAGTATTCCCACTTCTATTGTAGAATGAACATTTCCCACATGTGTAATGTCATTGTCAGCGATCAGAAGAAATCTTGATAGACTGGAAGCAGAATGGAACCAGAGTCGCGCCTGCAATAATCGCAATCATACCACGGCTATGCTTTTTCCACAACAACATACAATTATCAACTCGTTTTCAAGCAAGATTTGATACACATTTAGTGCTAGATTATTCAACTCCATGCTTCATTATGAAAATCTATTTCGTATACTGATGCAAAGGAACTTTATCCTCCCTATTTTTCGCCTCTACGAGCTTCCAGTTTCCAGTATATAATTTAAATGGTGCGTGGATGATACAGTTGCTTGAGCGTACAGCTCAGGAGAGATCGTTGCTGCATCTGTATCCTGAAATTATTACTTTGGTCCCATCAACGATCTTCTATGGAGTGCCAACGGACGTGTTTACACACTTTTACTATTTTGCTGCTACTTCTTGCGCTTAAATTCATTTGCCAAAATCTAATTTACATTTCTGATGAAATCTACACCTGCTGTGCACAGTTCGTATTTAAATGGCCGTAATGTAGGCAGTCCAAGCAAACCTGCTTGCCATGCTCACTACCAGTACAGATATGATTGGTATACCTTGCAGAATTTTCTGGTCGCTACATTTTGACCATTCGAATCACCATCAATGTTTCCCCAGTTTTTTGCCTATGGTGTCTTCAACAAAACATGAGTAATGGATGAAAGAATTACCTTTACAGTGGTTCTGTTTATTGAGTTTTGTCTCCAGTTTTTCCCCATGTCCTAATTTAGTGATATTTTCCTTCCCTTTCTTGAAAGTCGCAAACAAGTGGATTGGGGCGTAGCATTCCACACGTCAACTACGGTAAATCAAGTCTCTGAACCTCCAAGCAGGCAAATATTGTCGTGATGAGTCATTGCATCTGCCGATTATGGTGTTTTTTCAAAGGCCAAGTATGCAATCAGTCACCTCCGACGATGCTTCACGAAGTCGTATGGATGGTGCAACTCTCAATTATTGTTGAAAAATGCAATGGCAAGCGCGAGTTCGCTTATTATAGTCAAAATAATGCGTGTCTATTTGTACGAAGACGTATAGAGCTCAATATTCTATCACTCTCTATGTATACGAAGTACTTATGAAGTTATTTAGTTTTATTGGCCTCAACTATTACAGATGCAAAGTAAATTTACCTGTGGCTGAAGGGGAAGGAGTAGAGCTATGGTCAGTGATACAGTGTATCAGGAAGTGAGGTGATAAGTAAAAGGCAATCCCCTTCGCAACACTCTATTTCCATCAATCAACTGGAGCACCTTAGCTCGGCTGCTTTGCTAATAGCACGGAATTTTTTGTGTCGACCCGAATTCTAGGACATTTCTGGATGGTGTAATCTCCAAACAGCAGCCGAATGTACACAAAAAATATTCAAAGGTATCCATAGACGGCGGGGCAGTGGCCGAGTGGTTAGTAATGCAGATTATTAAGGAGCAAATGGCAAGCTCGACTCTTTTCCAGCTCCCTTTTGCGACCAATCAACAAACGCCATAAGAAACACTTAACTTGACTCTCCTCAAAACTGTAAGGTGACCTGCATACCACTATCCTACAATGCTGATGAAGTAAACAGATCATCAATTCAGCAATGAAAATGAGGAGACGAATTGAATGCCAAAAGTATTGAGATTCGTACAGTGAAAAACATAAAACGGGTCATGTGCCTGTGTTTGTGGAATGGGTGCGAATAAACGAGTCGAATGTAAAGAGTGCTGGAATTCACACAGTAAATCGTCATAGAGGTTGTTTAAAATTAGATAAGAAGTCATTTCGATCATTCAGAACATATCGCAACCTGCTGTATACATGTAAACGGCAATAGATGATCACGACAACCGCAGTGAAATCGCAGAATAGTACTAGCCTGATGTGCACCCCGGATTTTTGGACGAACTCCTCTAGGTGAAATGAATGTTGTATTAGAGTTGGATTTACTATAGTTGCATATGCTTTGTTACGTTGAACAATAAAGGATTTATGATGAGTGTACAAGTCAATGCATAAGTGAATAAGTTTACTTTTCTGTCCGCTATTTTGCAAATATTTCAGTCTTTTCGCCTACCATCGTCATTTACATAGATCTTTTTCTAACTGAAGTACTCGGATTCGGTGTAATGGCAGTGGAAAATACGTGACCACTGAGGCACGTACTTTAGTTTATGCTGACATGCGTGGTGTTGAATTGCTTCTCATGAACGACTATCCATCGTGCAGAATCGTGAATTCGCATATAATGGAAGATCGAGTGTTTATGTATGCTTTCCCATTTCAACGGAGTTTTAGTCTCTCTTCAATGGTCACAAAACGAGGATTTTGAACCATTGAGGCTTTGAGGCGATTGCAAACGTATGTGACCGTCAAGCTCTTACAACATGCACTGATCTCAATGCGTAACGCTGCTGCACATATGAGCTGTACGTCTTGATTTCAATGCGTGTGCGTGTTTCTAACCTAATCGACAGCTCGACAAGCAAAGACTCATATTGGAGATGATCGACATATAGGTGCTCTTATGACGCTAGGGCACTGGGGACATGTACGACGTTTCACTTCGGAACTAAATGGCTCGTTGCTCAAAATTCTCGGAGTGTTCTTTCTTCATAGTAAACCTTAGACGTAAGAGGCACTTTACACTCACATAGACATTGTATAAAGGTGTTGGTAGTAGGCAGAAGGCCTATGAATCAAGAAAATTAACAATTTTCATAAGGACGGCCAAGTCTTTGACAAAAGAGAAAATTTCCAATGGAAATTACGCTCTTCTATTGCCGATGTTGTGCAGTTGTAACTTAATAGAACTACTTCTGTAACTTGCAAAATTCGGAAACTTGGTGGAAGTATTTTTAGAATATAGCAATTATCATGATAGAGTATGCAACCATTAATGTTTCAAATACGCTCCGTAGAGAAAAATGCGCATTGTTAGCTTATATCTTTGAAACATTTCACAAGTATTGTACAAAATACGCTCAACAACATTTATTCGGCAGTGTAAGTCCTATATTCAGCACTCTTACAGAAGTCTACAAAGAAACGAATTTCCCAAGAAATTTCTATTTACTAATTATAGACGTCTCCTGATAGAATTTATGCCTATCCTTCTTTTCGAAAGTTTTTTTTTGTGATCTCGCTCATAATAACATAAGGTGATAACATTTTTCAAGCCTATCATGAGGTCCATTGGCACCCATACACTGGAAGAAGGTGTTTGAGCGATAAAGCCTCGCCATTAACACTTTACATGGTGCTTGTCGGTTCAGTCGGCCATGTGGGGAAATATCCCATATATAGATGAATCGACGCCGAAATATTTACACGTGCCGCTAGGCGATAAAATCATCCAACGGGTTGTGTTGCACAGTTGATTGCTCGTAGCTGGTAAAAGAAAAGAAGATTAAAAAAAGGAAAGGGAGAATAGTATAATAGGTAAGGAAAGAAGGTATGACAATATGTTTTACTAGCCACAGGCAATCGGCTGTGCAACACTGTTAAGTGATTTTGTCATCAAACTACACGTTTAAATATTTAGGCATTGGTTTCTCTAGATGGGTGATATCTCAACGCGGAACTGATCGAGCCGAAAGGCACCGTGCAACTGGACAGGCTATAAAGCTGAAACACATGTAACAAACTGTACAAGCGTCATAAAAAAGCTCATAAAAAGCTCAAAATATGCTATCAGATTATGCCTATCCATAAAGGTATGCAAAATACTCCGCACAAAGTTCATGGTGATTATCACAGATCTTCCAAGGAATTCATAATTTTTGCTTAAAATTATACACAATATACAATTCCGACAAAGCGTCTGCAACTTACCTGAAAAGAGACTCTCTTACATACAGATATTCTGCAGGGCCAAGTATTAAAGTCATTAAAAATGCTCTGATGAAGATTGGTTTGCCGAAACATCACTTAGCATTTTCCTCGTTAGCTTTTCCTGTAAATGTGCTGATTATTGTATTCCAAGAGGCGCTTTTTTCCGACTACAGTGTTGGCATCTATGAGGTGAGGAATAAGTTCTGATAGTTTTTTTTCAGTTATTTCAACAGTAAGAAAGTAGTACGGAAACGAATGAATACTATATTCTGATAAGGATATAACATGTTTTGAGCCGTTAGATCGAGTGCTATACAAGCGTCTGTTTCGTCCTACCAGGACTCATCAGTAGCACTTCCCCTCGGTTCAGCCGATCTCTTGGAGCTAAATAATCCTTTACAAAGGGAATCGACGTCGAGTAATAAATCACTGCAAGTCAGATGATTTAATTGCCTGGCATTTTGATGACCTGGGTCGATTCCTTCATAGAGGATTTTTTAGCCTTAGGGGATCGTCTGAACCGAAGGAGGGTGCTACTGATGAGTCCCGGTGGGATGAAACAGGCGCCTGTATAGCACTCGATCTAACGGCACAAAACTTGTTAAATCCTCATCAGATTATATCATTTTGAGTGGATCTATAAGAAAGCGGTCAAAAGGAGAGACGAATGACTGCATTTAGTTGAAAGAATAATTACGTTTATTAGATCAACATTCACGGCAATCAGCGTAAAAGCTTGTAATATACAGCGAAAATTGCCTTTTCTGGCCTTTAAAAATTTAGAGGCCGCTTGAGAAAATTTCCAACGATGCTCGTACACGGCCCCACTGTAATTTCGTCCCAAGCACATGTCAAAGTCGCTTTAAGTGCATCTGCACTAGTGTAATAAGAAACCAAAATTTCTTCCTGCAGTATGAATCATACCGAGTAATTGAATGAATTGAGGTCCGGCGAGTCTGACGAACAAATGTTATTTTCCCAAAAGCTTCGAAACAACTCTTGACAGATGGCAATCGTTGAGAGGGTCGACGCGCACGAGTGCAGTCCTACTGAAACGTAAATCCGTGGGTGCCGAAGTGTTAAGTACGCCGAGGTTCCAGTATGTCCCGTTTGCTGATGATAACTGGCATCGTTAATTTTGACGTACCCGCTTATGAAGATCGATAGCGTCTCTCCGGTGTGCATATATCGGCCCAGAGCAGCACTCACAAGGGCCGGAAAATGACTACGGCCCATGATTTTGCTATGGCCGACGTCTACTGAGCTTTCTTGAAAAGTTGGCGTCGATTCTGACGATTGTAGAGTGGTTTACCATGTTTATTTTCTCATACACAAAAGCACCACTTTTAATAAACGAGCAACAGCTATCAAGCGAACCGTTAGGCGAGTCTTTAAAAACCGTTTTTCTTTCATCTTTGTGTTCAAAAAGTAAACACGAGCGATTTTGTAACTGCGCAGCTTTACCTTATTCTTGACAATGTTTTGGATGCTCCACTCGCTCGTCCCTAAATTTCCGAGTCATTTTATGCGTCAAACACTCCGGATTTCGTTGAATCTGCAGAGTATCTCCTATATCTTTTACGGAGTAGACGTGGTGGTTGGAGGACCTTTTCAGGGGCGGTCCTCGATCCCTCAAGTTTTTTTGAAATGTTTCACAGCTCTGTAGACACTTGATGGTTTGGTACCAGTCGATTTTAGGAATGTCGGCCATTTTTCATTCCCATTTTGTGCAACTCAGATACTGAGATGCGTTGATTTTTGCGATCCTTAACTAGAGCACACGTGAAAATAGATAAATATACAAAGCTGATTCAAGACCAAAACTGAACAAAGAATTTGAAAGAGTTATAAGAATTGATAAAAAGCATTATGTCAGCGCTATAATTGAAAAATATAAAGTTATCATAATTTTTGCTACACCTTGCATATACACCCGTTCCATTTTTCGTAGGACCTTAAAAGAGGCATGATGAACTGTTCTTTCCAAGCAATCATCCCGTTGTCCAGTTCTTAGAAAAGAACGATGAAAAAGAAAAATCAAAAAAATACAAGCAAAAAGGTACTTTTCAAAAGGCTATACTTAAGAACTGTTTAATTGTGTATGGACATTATATCGCTAACGCTGATGACAACGTGTTAAGAAAAAAATAAATAATTCGTCAGTGGCAAGGTCAATAGAAAATTGGTCTTGGGGATCATTAAAACGGCAACTGATAACCGACTAGATGAGGGCTTAGCGAGACTAATAAGTATCAACGAACATGACATTGCTAACGGCCAATGGTATAAAATGTTACATTCTTCTCAGATTATTGAGTTCTTTCTGATTAGAAGGGAGCAAATGAAAAACCGATCTCATTCGCTGGAGAGGAAATTTTTATAAGAGTGCTAGTAACCATTGGGAAGCTGAGATTCAAAGATACTGTCCCAAGTCGTTGGTTTTTGAAAACACCCTTTTATACGGCTGTAGCATCCAGATCAAAAATTGTATTCCAGACTCGCCTTTTGCCTCCATTTCGATCATACGTATAATTTGCTATAAGCAGAAAACCATAAAAATGTGTAGAGAATTTTTTTGTAGTATCTTAGCCAATCGTTCTATCCAAAGTTTCTTTCGGAGGGGAGGAAAATTTCCCAATTGAATAGAAAAATTGCTATAGTTCCGCCTCGCCCGCCCCCTGCCACAGCCTTCGCCTTGTCAAACAGCTTGCAAGCAACGTTGCCAGTAATGTAGAACTCGATTTTATTTTTTTTCTAAACCCTATTTCCAAAAAATAAGCACATCGCTAGAGTCAGAAAACATTACCCTATCAGATGATTGCTAGTAGTCTTTAGAAAGAGTTCTGTCTGGCGAGGTGTAAAGCACAAATCAAAGACCAGAGGAGATCAAAAGATCGGAAGAGTTCTTCAAAAGCAAACATATTCTGGAGTTATTTGGAGCTTGTGCTGTAGTTTGAATACTGGCACTCTAAGATAGGAGTTTTGTCCAGCGATATATAAGTGAGATAAGAGAAAATACATGCGTTTTTATGAAATGTGACTTTATGTTGAGTGTTAAAATGTTATAAAGCGATGATTTGAAAAACCGGCTGTAGGCTATAGACTCAAGTTTATGCTTTCGAATGGTTTCTAAAACTCCTATGAAATGTTCTTCTCCTACAAATGAGATCGATTTTTTATTTGTTCCCTCTTAATCAGAAAAAACCGATTATTGAACTTGCAGGCACTGTTGTAATGTTCAAAGAAGTTTCTTGAAAAATTGGAGAAAAATTTAAAAAAACATCATAGAGAAGAGATACTTATATGATATTCGCATAAGTTAAAGAAACATTGAGGGCAAGTGGTAGCGGTGATATACTAAAGTTATAGAACAGTTTATTGATAGTTTGATATACATTTTTGCTGTTGGCGGACACGAAAGTGTGATGATTTTACACTAAGATGTGAAACCTTCGAATTACCTAGTTTCGTTATTCAGTTCACAAAGTTGTATTAAAGTTCATAATTGCAGCTGCTTTTTTTTCACGTGTCACGCTGAAAGCTCAAGATTCAGCTGTTTTATTTCGCACGTCATTCGACAACCTTATAAAGTCGGTTGGTTTGTTGCATGTGTTGTTTGATACAACGTTTTTGTAATAATGTTAATTATAGTGTATATGTTTTTTAACAGCGCTAATTATTACAAGTCTACTTTGACTTTTGAGATCGTTTACTATGGAAATACTGGAAATAAAATTATTGCTCTTCCGAACCTTTGGGGTAAGGAACTTCCGAGAGCGATTTTGCATTTGCATACACTGTTGCGTTCCACTGTTGCGTAATTGTGAATACTTCGCCCTTTTCTCATAGCCAGACCAGCAAAAAAGGTATGAAACATCCTGGTTTATTCACGTGTTTGATAGCATTGGCGCGCGCGTTGTTCAGACGCCATGAATCTAAATCTACTTAGCTTTGGTGTAGGTTCGACACTAAGCCAGAAACCCTGAGTATTGAGTATAGTATGAGTATTGAGATACCTGTATTTGATAGGATGTAGAGGCCACTTACGTACTGCCTCGTTAAATTTATTGCGCAAGTATCATTGTAGAAGTATTAATATCCTAAAAGTCCGACTATCTCAAACCTCGGCATTATTGAAGATATGCACAACTTCACGATCTGTCTTTCTTTTATTTGAAAACTTATGTGAGGTTGGACTTTAGACACTACACTAAACCGGTGACCGCTCTCATAAAACTAAATAACGTGGGGTTTTTCAGAATGATTAGACTGCTGATTTCATTTCTATTGGATTTTCGATGCGCGCGAAATACTAACTTTAAGAATCAGATATGGTATGGTATATACGTCTAGGCTCTGACGAAGCCGTTGCCGCCGAAACGTTAGCCATCGAAATTTGTAGGAAAAAGTACCAACCTTGTGCAAATAAATAAAGAAGAGGACAGTTCGTGAGAAGTATTATTAGATATGAGACTGCCCAAGTCCGCCACTGTTCTTCACCTCATCTAAAACAGCGCAATATTGCATTCTCGGTCTTTGAACTTTGTTAAGTTACGACTTTGAACTTTGTTGAGTTACGATAGATCAAAATTTTTCTCGGGTTAATTTAGTGACATCAACCACAGAGTGATTTTGGGGTTTCAGTGAAGTGTACAGGAAGTGGAATGTTATTTCCTCAGAAATTCGATAGTTCAAATAAGAATTAGATAATAGGCATGATATAGACTCACGCAGCAGATGAAATTCTCAGAAACATCTCAGGAGCAGATGAATTTTGGTTCCCCCTTATAACGACAGAATCTGCTCTTAGCTTGCTTTCAATTAGACCCAATTGAGTGTACAGGAAGCAGTGACAAATGTGTAATATCCATTCCACTACAATGTGCGATTTTCTATGAAGCAAATTCTCACTGTCATCAAATGTTTTCTTGAATTTCCATGAAATTTTGGATGGAACAAATCCATCTTCTGCGATGACGAATATTTCTAACTGTTTCATACACCGACGTGATACATTGTTCTCCTTTCTACCGAGGATCTATTGTAAGCGTCCCTTCATTCATGCTCACAACAGCTGTTTTCTAATTGTTTACAGGACAAGTTCTCACACCTGGCTAGGGATTGTAAGCCTCAGCTAATTGCTACAAAATTGGATAAAATTGTACTTTATGAGACTTAAAAATATTTTATTCATACTCTCTGTATCAGCTTGGCTAATCCATAATATTATTATGTAATCATATATGTATTCTCACTGCACTCCTTTTTTCCATTGAATCTGAACAAAAAACGACGCAGTAGAAAACTCAATAAGCATGTTCTTTTATCGCGATTGCATCTATGTTATATGTAAAACAGGTTCAAAAGCACATGTGGCGCAGTGGTAAGTGGTGCTCTGCGCCACACACGAGGTCACTGGTTTGATTTTTCGCTCATGGCTGACCAAGTTATCCATCCCTTTGGGTCATTCTAAAAGTCAGATATGCATTCAATCACCTCAAACGAAGTCAAAAATTGAAGGCGAATGCATGGCACATATCTCAGGGATCGGTCAACGCCGAGAGCTTTATTTTTTTTATTATAAAATAGGTTTACAACTTCCAAAATAATTCCAAGCAGAAAATTCTCGACTAGTATATGTGACACCTCAAAAGCAAAGCCTACTCTTCTAAAACCTCGTAGCGAAGTGGAGCAATATATGAGATTTTTTATCGTTCCACAAGTTAATAACAGCGGAACGAAGTAGGCAATTCACTAAAATTTGTAGATAACGCTTCGCTTTTTGTGGTAGCTGCATTCATTCCATAACAAAAGCAATTGGCGCTCGGATTGTTGCAGTGGGGCTTCATTGTAGGGGAAACCATCACAGAATTTACAAGTCTTTTTCAGGTCACTTTTCCTGCATAGTGGTTACAACGAGGACGCACTAAGTCCAGAATTCAATAAAACGGTGAATTAACATACGTAAACTCAGCGATATAACCCAACTCGCGCCAACCAACTTGTTGTCTTTCCGAGGTCGACAAATAGCATCAGAGCTTACTGCAAAGTCAAATCCGCAAACAGATACGATGAAGGCTTCTGCTAAGAAACTCATCCGATTTAACGGAGTAATCTGAGCCAGATTTCCAAGGAGAATTGAATTTACGCGCACACAGCGACATTCATGAAGAGGAACTCTTTGAAGTGCACAGAAATTTAGTTTTCTGCATGACGACTGTAAAAAAGGAATCGAGTGGTCGAAGTGATGGCATACGTGCAATTGTCATATCAGTTGACAAAATGGATACTACTCGTACTGAAGTTCATTATTTTAGTTTTGCATTTTTATCAAGCAAGCGTTATCTTGTCAAAAAGTTAAATAAGCCTGATAGAAAATCACTGTAGATGCGTTGGATATCTCGAGAATTGGTCGAACGCTGAAGTGATTTAGATCAACTGGTATTCGTCGTGATTTTAAATTTCTAGGCGATATTGGCCATTATAATGTAGTTCGCCACTGGTTCTATGTACATACCTCTTTCAAAAAAAAATTGACGAACACTCCAGTACACTGAAGATTTTCTGTCACAAAACCGAGTGCCTTCCAATAGCAACTATTTTTTTTTCTACTGCATTTCCCACTAATTAATTGCCTACTATGTAATATGTACTATGTATGTAATATACATGCTTCATTCGAAAAAGATCTAACTAACTTCTCTAAGTTTGGAATTTGATCATATCTAGAAAATTTCGCTACAAGTTCTAAAGACTACTGACCAAGATACGTCTCCAGCATTGGTCTGGCTGACCCTACCAAGACCACGTGCACTTCATTAGTGCACGCATATTTATAGACGTTTTCGGCTGGACAGAGTATTTCACTAACTGATTGCAGCCATCCAATAGCTTCGGTAGTACCAATTTTATACTAAGCTTGAAGCATGGCAAAGCTTTTACAATACGCTGCACCTTTCTTAGACAGTAATTTCAACTTTACAACGGCTTTGTCAGCACTTAGATAGCAAAGTTCACTCACTAACTCTCAAAGCTCTCATTTTTGAGTGGTCAAACTATATTGTTGGTATAAGAACATGTTGTCAGCTCTTAGTCAGCATTTATATTCGCAATGTAATCAGGTTAAAGAAAAAATTCTTAACATCCGCTAAAAATTCAAAGTTTATGCATAAATCCATATAAAAACTTCAATAATTACTTTTCTAAAAAAGGCCATGATTATTCACGATCTTCTGTTAACGATCTGTGAGCTTTCGGATCTGCTCAAAATCGCTATTCCTTGGAGCTTTTCAAAAAACTCCTGACACACTTCCTCAGCTTGATGAAATGTCTCGAATCGTCGTCCACGCAGGAAATGTTCCGTTGAGCGCAAAAGACCATAATCGGACGGCGCAGCATCTGGACTGTAGGCTGGGTGCGGCAAGATCTCTACCCTCCAACATATCAAACTTCTCCTTAGCCATCTTTGCTGTGTAAGATTTAATATTGTCTTGCTTAAACAGCGCGCTTTCTACAAATCAGTGTCGGGTACCTTTTTGTTGACGCTACAACAAGGGCTATTTTTGGGAGTTTCTTATGAAAATACTCCTTAGATATTTCCATGAATTCACAAGACCGATACTGTGTGAATGAAAATAAAAATTAAATTTTTCGCAGGTGTTGAGGAACTTTTTTTCCAGCCTACCATAATAGTGTTGGTCGAAAATACAGATTCGAAAATGTACAGTTGCTAAAAGAAACATACATGTAAGTAATTTTTCATGTATATGGAGAAGGCGTAGAAAGGAAATGCGTATCAATGTTTAAAGTACCTCCTTTTCATTGACCCATTTAGTTACATCCTGATGGTGTTACAAACCTTGTATTTTATTTAAATAGTAATCAGCAGCTCACATAAGCATCAATCATTAACAAAGTCGTAGTCAAAGTCAAATCAGCATCGATCGGTAAGAAAGTCACATCGACAGTACTGTTCAGAGTATGGAATGATCGGATATATAGATATATTAACACCCATTAAACGATAGAACGAAGTCTTATAAAATTTTATAGAGCCCATCTCCTAGGGTAGATTATTAATCATAAAATTGATGCGAATTATCAATGGACGGACGTCGTATGCACTGTGGAAAATTATATCAGGCAAAAAATTCATTACTTTCGTTTCTGGTGTTTCTTGAGATCTCACTCAAATTTCTAAATGCCGCATAGTAACTCTTGAGCCATGCTTGAGGTGTGTTATAGGCATATATACAGTGTGATATACGTGTTTTGACCTTTCACTTTCGTCAGTTGCATGGTAGCTGTTCGTTCAGTCAGTTTCTGGGGGATCTAGCTCTAGATGGAGCCGGCAGCGAACGTTCTACACGCGCCGTTAAGTGATAAAATCACCAAACGGGTAGTGTTGTACAATCAAATGCTCTTTGGTGGTAATTGCGAGTTATCATATCTTCCGTAACGAGTGTTTCTTAAGACCTCTCTCGAATTACATATGCCTTATAGTAGAACGTTCGCCGTCGACCCCTCTATGTGAATGTTAGATCACCGAGGAGCTGACTAAACGAAAAGACGCCATGCTACTGACGAGGTTAGAGGGCCGAAACACGTGTTTGTCTGTATCAGTGCTCATAACAGACCATATGCATGGCTCAAAAATAACTTTAAGGCGTAAAAAATCATAACTTTCGTTTCGAGTGTTTCCTTAAGACTACAGCTCAAATTTCAATATGCCTGGTAATCATTTTTGACCCACGCATGTCAGTGGTCTGTCAAAGACCATAATAGTGTTTTCTCAAGTCAACCCTCTTTGACGAACCACTGACATGCGTGGCTTAAAATTTATTACCAGGCATAGTGAAATTTGAGCTGTGGTCTTAAGAAAGCACTTGAAACGAAAGTTATGATATATTGAATACACTAGCCACGAGTAATCGTGTGTACAACACTCTGCGTTCGGTGCTAATTTCACTGGACATAGAATGTAAAATGTTCGTCGTCGCTAACTTTTAGTGTGGGGACTGGAGCACCCACACAGGATTGACAAAAGACGAGAAAGGGTGACTGCCCGACTGACGAGGTCGCAATATCGAACACGTAGTATATCGGGCTCTTTAAGTCAGCCCTCTTTGACAGACCACTGACATGCGTGGCTCAAAAATGATCACTAAGCGTAGAAATTCATTTTTCTCTTGTTTCCAATCACTGTAATGGCTTTTGGGCATTACATTTATTAGGAGGATATCGACACCGAAAGCTAATTACCTTTCATTCTTTGCGCAATCAATTACAAGTCACAGGATACTAAAATCAGTATGATTATATAATGATTGAGTGCTTTTCTTCACACACCAAAGTGTTGCATGAGCCAAAATTGTGAATTCATAGAAAACAGGCATAGATAAATTCAGAAAAGCATAAGAATTTTTTCAAAATAAAGATCAAAACCTCATCATACTAAGAAAGTCGAACGCGGTCTCCGAATTTCGCTGTGACCATGGTCTCGAAAGCATTGATTAAGCAGTTTTCAACACATTTACTTCCTTGTTTGACTGCTTTGGGATCACTACTATAGTGTATTTCAAGAAAATACTTCCTTTTAATCTTTCGTTTGCATTCCAGCTGCACTGGAGGTTTTCAATTATAAAACCAATTATTCCCCGTAGTAGTTTGTTTTATATTGCTTCCCACGTTGATTGAATGTCAAGTACATCATATCCATTTGTCGCGTTAAAAATGACGCAGCTTTTTCAAATTTCCAATTATTAATCATAATTAGAGTCAAGGCACTACTCACATATATGCCAAACTGCTAACAACATGGGCGTTTTATCAAGATTATGTTGAAAGCCATTTTATTTCCGGATCGGTTGATGAGCATTTCATGCGGTGGGAACTCTTCTAAGAACCGATGATGCGAATATTCTAATTATGGTAAGGGCAGCGCAGTGGCATTGGTTCACATACAGCTACATACAGGATCGAGCAATGGTCCGACTCGGCGTCTGCGTCTCACCAGGTCTTCCACACCTTCGAGGTCGGTAAGTTGACACCAGATTTGGCTGAGGGAATAGTTAGAAGCAGTGACTTCCTATCTTGGAGTATCACTAAAGTCATTTATTGGGCAAATATAAATCAAATCACCTTACAACTTCTCGATGATGTGAATGCATGAAGCACGTCCTAGGGATTGGTAAACGCCTTATGCTTTACGCTTTAGGCTTGGAACACACTCTGAATTCTGTGTGGGTATCAAAGTATTCATAGTGCTCTGATTCTTTCACGACCATCCACCAATTTCGGTTCGCTAATTGTTCGTTCTTAAATACGTCCTATTCAAAATATTGAGCATTCACACCAATGTAAGATCACGCTGTTCATCTTTCGACAACGGCCGAAAGAAAAAATTTTGTATCAAAAGCTAATGGCAAAAAAATGAACTATTGAATCAAACTATTAGTGTTTGCAAGTAATAAAAATGTAAAAAATGAAGTAGAAATGTTCAGGATTACCGAACAGAAGAGTATTGCATTTCACTATGATTGATTGTTAAGTTATTTCACAAGTTTCGTCAACATTAAGAAAATCCTGAAAAATGTTGACATGATGATTTGGTTCGCTCTTTCTACCTCGAACACGCCGCTTTCCATCTACTCACATGTTCACTGAAAAGTTGACAGCGTGCGGATTTTTTCTTGCTGTTCAATTTTTGAATCTATCGCCATGATATCATGACTTTGCATTGCAAAAAATTACTTGCCCCATTAGTCCACAAATTACAGAGCAAAAAAAATTTTCCCCATATGTCGGTATTCTATTGCGATCAAATTGAACTCAAAGGCAGCACGCGTAAGCGATTGAAAATATTTGTGAGTCATAGGGCCTGAAAGTCTTAACCATCACAAAGTGCAACGTCGGTTTGAAAAATTTGGCCCGGACGAGTTACTGAGATAACGAAGGGCGCTTACGTTCTATGCATGCGCAAGCATGACGGTACGAAAACTTGAAGAAGAGCTCAAAGTAAAGCTTCAGCTGTTTTGTAGCCGATAGAAAAATTGGAAGCTGAGGAAAAGCTGCATGAATCATGGTAGACTGTGAAATCGGCGTTCACAACCATTCTCTTCTTGACCGTAACGTGACTGATCAGAACTGGATTCTTCAAAACAACTAAACGATGGGCTAAATGGCTGGGCTGCGGCAAAGCTGTGCAGGGTTGGCAAAAGCCGGAGGTGCACCAAAAAATGGGCATGCAGACCGCTTAGTGTTTGCTGTTGATTAAATATATCGGAAATTCTAAATCTTGGGGGATCGATCACATCAGAAAGGTGGGCCCAGGATGTCGACAAAAAGTATATCGGTTATGTCAAAGGATGTGCTTCACATTGGTCAGGAGAGAGAGACCAATCCTTCTTCACGAACGTGCAGACACACATAGAACAAGCAATGCTGTCAAGATTAAACAGGCTGTGCTACGAAACTGTAACACATTCTCGATACAAACCTGACTCGACAAATACTCTCTCAACCATCTCGACAAATTTCTGTGCAAGAGTGCCTAGCCTCGTACTCTGATGACTTTGAACGATATCCACTATGAGTAAGTGGTAGATAAAATGATCATGTACAACATCTTAGTGAAATTTGTGGGACTCGTATCGTTCAGATGCAACAGCGCTGTGGAGATAAGCAATGATAATCCTAACCAGTAGCGTGCTCCAATAATACTCTCTTGTACAATGTTAAAATTGAAGTAAGTCTGTTATTTGAGAAACTTTCCAATGAGAAAAATGTAGTCGGCATTTTTTTTCCATCTCTTATGAAGTATGGGTCTATGGCATCCAGCATCTGGTTTTGCTGTGCAATCTCGAGACCAAAAACCAAGCAATTTTTCATTTTGAAAGCCTGCTATCGTATATTCACCAGCGCATTACGTCTTGATTAAAAGGCAAATTACGTGACCTTTTGTGCTCGGATGCTCAAACGCCTAATATCAGTTTCAAATATCACTGCAGAACTCCCCCACTTATTAGAGCTTCCTTCGGCACCATTAAAATTTATCTGTGAACATACAGTGTGACACGCTAATTCTTATAATCATGATTTGAGCCGACATGTCATGTGTTCTGTTACAGGGCAAACTCATAGAGCCCGATACACGTGTTTCGACCTTAACAGTCTCATCAGTCGGGCGGTACCCTTCGTCTTTTGCCAGTCCTCTCGGGGCGCTCAGTCCCTTATACTCAGTGTAGGCGACGACAAACATTTCACACCGTTCAATAAATTATATTGCCACTGAATAGGCAGTGTTGTACACTCATTGCTCTTAGTTGGTATCGTTAGTATGACATGCCTTTCGTTTCGAGGGCTTTCTTGAGACCACATTCAGATTTCAAGATATCTCTTAATCATTATACCAGCTAACGATACCAGCCAAGAGTAATCGAGTGTCCAGCACTGCCCATTTATTGATAATTTCACTTGATGGGCGGCGTAAAATGTGCGATGCCGCCTATTCACAGTACAGAGAACTGAGCGTCCCAAAAGGATTGGCTAAAGACGAAGAGTACTGCTCGACTGATGAGACCGTCAAGGTCGAAACACGCGTATCGGACTTTATGAGTCAGCCTATTTAATAGACTACATGACATGTTGGCTCGAATAATTATCATGAGACATGTTGGAATTTGAGCGTGGTCTTAAGAAAGCACGGGGACGAAAATTCGTCCTTCTCAAAATGACTTAACCTCAAGTGGTCTCACGATCTAATGTGCATGTAAATGAGGGTAGGTAAAGAAGCTCCTACAAATTTGCTTCTCTACATATCCTTTTCAAATGTGATTTTCCCCTTTAGTAGCTCATTTGTTATGATTTCTAGGTTCCTTCGGCTGCTTATCTAACGGGCGCTACACTGGTGTAGTTCGTAAGAAGCTTTTCTCTATACCTAACTATTCGCACTTAACCCTCGAGGTGGATTTCTTGACGAACATCACAGACGGAAAAATTCTGCCTCAAAATGTTTACTACAGTGCAGAATAATTCACAAGATTGACTATCCCAAGCTAGACGTATATCAGTAGTTCTCAGTTTCGTCTTTGTAAAGCAGAAATTGGCTGGTATATTATACTATTCATTTACTATATACTATATACTTATTATACTATTCACTGGCATTTCGGTGGCTTCGTCCACATTAGAGGCTGAATATGTCAGGTTGTCTACAACCCAATTAGGTAAACATCATCGCTCCAATAAAATCGTCAAACACAGATTTCGAGTGAATCAAGCAGAGATCAACTGTCATCAGTCTCACAATATGATGGCTTTCCCAAGAATTCTAATTTTTTTTTACCAAAAAGGAGGTTTAATCGTCAGTAATTAAGCAAGTATGGCACAAGAGCTTCAATTAGGCTGCATTTATCTATGTCTGCTAATTTGAGCCACGCATGTCATGTGGTCTGTTAAGATGGGCTGACTTATAGAGCCCGATACACGTGTTTCGACCTTGCGGTTGCGTCAGTCGAGCAGTCATCCTTTCTGGTCTTTTACCAACCCTGTGTGGGTGCCTCAGTCCCCACACTAAGAGTTAGCGACAACCAACATTTTGCACTGTAAGTCCAGTGAGGTTATTGAAAGTTGAGCTGTGGTTTAACAAAACACTCGAAACGATAGATATGATATATAAAATATAATAGGCAAAAGCAATCGAATGTGCAACACCGTCTGTTCAGTGATTATTTAACCGAACTTACACTGTAAAATGTTCGTCGACGCTAACTCTTAGTGTGGGGCTCAGGTATCCACAAAGGATTGGCAAAGGACTAGTAAGGGTAAGTACCGACTAACGAGATCGCAAGGTCCAAACACGTGTATTGGGCTGTATAAGCCAGCACATCTTAACAGACCACATGACATGCGTGGTTCAAAAATGATCATGAGGCATATTGACATTTTAGCTGTGGTCTGAAGAAAACACTCGAAACGATACATATGTATTTATTTAGTTGAAACTTGCAAAGCCAGTTACATAACAAATTAATCGCAAAAATTTATACTGCACACCGCGATACAATACACTTTATCGATAGTTAAGAAAGCTTTTCGTCATTAGTGCGCTTCGACAAGTCAAACTTCTATAGAATTGTAGAAAAAGCTCTGTTCTATTGCATTATGGTTTTCAAATTAATCACTCATTCTTCGATATTAGCACTGTTCATCATTGTAAACATACCTCTAATAGTGTACCAATTTTATGTGCTCTACTGATTTTTTATTCACGCTCCTTTTCTGTGATATGATTATCAATGATCTATACAAAGTTTCCTTTCAAAAAAACCAAAGAAGCACGAGTGCGTCTCACACATTGTGACTCCAATCCACCCAGCTGTAATGAAAAGTAAGGTTCTTAAATAAAAGTACTCGTTATATTCGATTGTTTCTGAGACCTCGCTCAAATTTTATACGCGGGTAAAGTGAAATTTTACGTTACACGCTGTGAAGCATGTTCGTCGGCGACTCCTTTTATGTAAGAGGGCTCTCTTCCGAAAGGGATTGGCTCAGGGGAAAGGCCCTGTGCAGTGACGAGGGTGCAAGGGTGAAACACGTAAATTACACTGGATAAGTGTCGTAACAGACCTCATAAAAGGCTTAAAATATGCTGTTAAGGTAACGTTCATTCTACTGAAGGTACGACTACATAAAATCTTCCAATATCAATTCTCTTCATAGCGAGAAAGTTTGTTTGGCATCAAAACTTCGCTACATAATTCACTGTGAAATCCAGACTTCATCTTTTTTTCGCATCTAAAACGTAGTATGAAGGTTGTTTTATCAAGCTTTGTATCAACTGAGATTTTCCAAGCTGGCGAATGACAAGAGTATGGACAAAGAAAAGAAGTGAAAAATGAATGTTTTATTTTATGAGAATTAACAAGATGTTCATTCTATAAATATATAGTTTTCCTTTTGAAACATTGGAGGTTCTATGGACACATGAGTGTTCTTTATACCGACAAAATTAGAGGAGTTTTTGTGATAGATATCATTTAGCAGTGAAAATGTCTCTTTCGAGAATAAATTCCCGAAATGACTTGGTGAGAGAACGATGGCACATATATGTGCCACTTGGGACTCAGTTGTTTCGTAGAAACAGCGCGCCCTTTGCGACGAATCAATGTCATTTACTTTTCCTCTAACGCATCGTTGCCGTAGGAGTTGTGAATATTCCTGAGATATTCCTATGAATTTACAATAACCGATACTGCATGAAACATACATAAAACTTGTATTTTTCGTGGGATGAGGAACTTTATCCTTAACTTAGTAATTTTATTGTCAGAAGTGCGTTGTAGTCCATGTGAACTCTGCGCGCTTGGTTTACACTTCTACACCTCTATGAAAAACCCCCTAAGAAATTGGTGGGTACGTAAAAAGTTGTGTTTCTTGATTTGCTGGATTGGAATCAAGGGCTTGGTGAATTTTTTTCTGTTGAAGCATAAAGGTATTTGGATGACTGCGTTCTAGACAACTTGATCTTTCCAGGCTTTGGGGTAGACGATTGTTGAAACGCCAGATATCAAAAAAGCTACAGCAACAGACTTCGTGCTTGTCTCACGAAGAAAAAGCCGAGAAAAACCGATAGTAACTATGGGCCAAATCGGAAAGCAAAGCATAAGCAAGATATGTTTTTATATCTCCTTAACGATGGACGATTAAGTTAATCCGCGGCACGCTTCTTATGAAAGTTTAACCTAAACAATTGTCTTCTGACCTCCACGAATGTCGAAATCACCTCAAAGAAGATTATTTTGATGCATCTTTCCACCGAAACATCAAGAAGACGAAAACTGTCCACCTCACTCTCGTATCCCTGATGAATTCTTGCTTTCAAGCTGTTTCAACCTAAAACGTTCTCAGAAATTCGATCCCTGTGGTCTGCTAGCTCGTCTTTCAGATTTTTTATGATATGATTGCAGCGATCGATTAGGCTTCTAAATCGTATCCTAGGAAATTTTGAACTCTCCTATAAAAGTTCCCGTCGAGATTGTTGCATCTCACCGCCTCTGCGAAAATCTTCGAATAAAGAATTTGTTTACAATTCATAAAATATTCTATTTCAGAAAAACATCATGAGCAAATACGACTATCCGTTTCACAATATTTTCTTCGTCTTCTACATAGTCTTGGGCTCGACTCTCTTGTTATTGAATTTGCAGATGATGATAGTAAGAAAATGCGGTTACCCTTACTTTCACTTTTTACAGAATAGCTGCATCGAATAATTACAGCAATTTATTTAGCGTTTGTTTCTAAAATGCAAGGAAACTTTCAAAATTATTTCTACGGATTAGTTGCGACTTTACACATTGTAACTATATTCTGTAGGTTATTCGACGATCCAGATCCTTATGGATTCTTTCTGCCTATCGTCTCATCTTTTTCGGCAGCGCTGCTGATTCTGTGAATTGTGGGACTCAAGTGGCTACCGTGGCTCTCACTCTCCGCACTCCTTTCATTCATCCAACGATAAATTTGGTGGGTGTCGACGGTTTTACACCATCCTGAGCTTTTGACAAGTTTTCACTACGCTTTTGTAGAACAAAGTGCACAATTTAAATTTTTCCTCTTTATTTCCTTTCTTGTCACTATACCTAATCGCATAAGGCAAGCTTCAGTGAAACGACGGTTTGACTGGCTTTTTAGTGTGAAAATTTGCCTATCGCCTAATAGCCGGCACCAATTCTGCTAGTTGTTGATAAATCTGCATGCAGCATATTACATTTTCATCGCTGAGCACTCGTTTCGAAGAAAACGATGAAAAATTGAAAAAAAATGCTTTGTAATAGGTTTTCGCACAAGATTTCTTCTTTCTAATAGAGTTCATTTATTTTCTAGTTTTTTCTAATAGAGCTCTTTCTAGTAGAGCTTCTCTCTAATAGAGCCCGTTCAGCTGATGGGAGCACTTTTTCAAGCATCCTACGCCATCGAATATCCATCAATCCTCATTCTCTCTGTGAATCGGCTTGTCGCAGTGGTTTTTCCAAAGAAGATGGATCTAATTTTTGACAGGAAGAAAACGACGGTACGAGAATTCAAAGACCGCGGTGTTCTATCTGCTTCATCTATTCAATTTGTCAACAGTTACATTGAAACGATCCTAGATGACTTGAGTTTTATACAGATAACCTTGATTTTGTGCTACCTCTTTGGTGCTTTAAATGGCGCTATTTGTCTTTCTGGAGAAGTTCAGTCACTGTGGGACCCATCTGTTCCAACATTCTATTTCACGAGTGAGTCTGACGCTATTACTGATAAAAAAAGGTTTGCCACATGAATGGCGTGAAAACTTTATTCTAAAAATACTTCATTGTTAATCTACAGGACAATAGTTCTCTATTTTTCTTCTCATGAACTCAGTGTCAACCAATCTATTAGCTTGTTGGGTTTTGTGGCTAGTAGGTCTAGATATTTGGTGGACAGACGTGAAGCTCAAGCAGTCATTCTATAATGTTGAGTTACTAGGTTAAAGAAAAAGTTTCTGAACACAAAACAAAGAATTCAAAAATTAATGTTTATACTTCTGCTATCGACTGCTTTTTTACAGACCCGCTCAAAATGATTTAATCTGATAAGGATATGACTTATTTTGAGCCATAGGTCTAGTGCTATATAGGCGCCTATTTCGTCCTATTGGGACTCATCAGTAGCACCCTCCCTCGGTTCCGTCGATCCCTTGAGGTTAAATAATCCTCTAAAGGAATCGGCGCCGAGTAAAAACTAATCACCCAAAGTCGGATGATGGTCTTACCTGACTTTGTGGTGACCGGCAGTCGAGCTTACGGCTTTTAAAATGAACTATACTAATGTTTATTCCAAGCAAAATCAGTTATTGTAAATTCAAGAGAATATCTCAAATATTTCCATGAGAAACTCCCACGGCAACGCTACTTATAGCGTTGAAGGAAAAGCACCCGACACTGATTCGTCGAATGTGCGTTGTTGCAGCAAGACAATACCAAACCTTGCACCACAAGAAGACTAAGAAGAAGTTGATGAAATGGAGAGAGTCGAAATCTTGTAGCAGCCAGCTCGCAGTCCAAATGTTTGCACCGCCCGGTTATGGTTCTTTTCGCTCAATAGAACATTTCTTACGTGGATGCCGATTCGAAACATTTGATTGAAATGAAGAGGCATGTCAGGAGCTTCTCAATTCAAAGTCCAAAGAATGGCAACATCGAGCAGATTCGGAAGCTTGCAGATCATTGGCAGAAGATCGTGTATAATGATGGTTCATATTTTGAATAATAATTACTGTTGTTTTCAACTAAATTCATGCATGATTTCTGAATTTTTAGCAGATGCTGTGCTACTTTTCTAAATCTTTTATTACAGATGATACATCTCATGCGGTCTTCATACGCTCCATGGACTTCTGGTTAGGTGAATTCGTGTGTATTTCAAGTTTCATCATCTATCTTATCGTCGTCGTCTTTCTACTATGCAACGTAAGTCATTGTTATCTGAACGTTTTACTACTTTTAGCCCATAAGGCAGACTTTCTATGAACACCTGTATGTGGCGCAGTGGTTGAAGGTGATCCGTGTACACGTCGTTGATCACTCGATGTGCGATCGTTATTATATCGCGCTTAAGGTTCATCAACCCTGTATCCCTCCGATGTCGGTAAATAGGTACCAGAGTTTTTTCTAAACATAGCAGTAACGACTCGATCTATTGGTAGGTCACCGCAAGTCATAGTAAAGGCCACGCGCATGAATTCAATCACCTCAAGCAAAGCAGAAATTTAAAGGCGAATGCATGGCGCATCCCTGTGGGACTGATCGATCCTGAGAGGTTCATCATTTATTCTTTGACTTGATTTGCTGACGCGAGGCTGGAAATAAAGTAGTGGTAGTAATAGCGATAGGAATTCGATGGCTGACGTTTCGCTTTCTTCACAACATAGACGTACATTATATAAGACTCGGCAAACCAGATTCGGAATAAAGTCGTCGAAATGTCGGCAATCCAATTCTTATTATTATTATTATTGTTAACAACCTGGCGTCGGTCATGAAAGTTAAGTCTTTGGACTTACACATTTCTAATCAATCCTTACTCTATAACACTCGCTGAAATCGGCAATGTCTACGGGAAAGACATGCTTTCAAGAACCTGTTTATTTCAGCGTCAACTAATCAGTTCTGTCCGCGTCGAATTCCCTCTTTTGTTTCATTCTGTTCAAATATTGACGTTCTCGGGAATCTTGCTTTATTTATGGTCTTTTCCGCCTTCAAATTCCGCACACTACAATCACATCATCAATTCACTTGTCGTCTTTCGTTTTGGCGCAACACCCATCTCATTATTAATTACAAACAGGTACAGTGTAAAGCAATGCAGTTCAGCGTTTTATTGCTTTGTTTGAATTTTTCTTTATAGTCGTCTAAATTATATTTGTTCTACCTATTTTAGAGGGGCCTATGATCACAGATCGCGAACAAAGGTTTGCGCCTTGACACAGCCCCCATATAACCTTTAATCTACCGATCAAACGAAATTCACTTTCTCTTCTGTACTGCTTGGAACTAACAATAACATTTTCTTGAAGTCATTCTGGCGATGGATGACCGTAATCTAAATCAGGAGAATGTAGAATTATCAGGAAAGTACCGAAATAATCTCTTGTGCTGTGGGAAACAGTAATCAAAGAACAACAAAGTCGATTACGGAGAAAGAGCAACTTTGAAGAAGAGTGGAATATTGAACTGTGTTTCACGCTATGCACGTGTTACCCACTGAGCCTTGGTGGTGCAGTGATAGCATGCTCTTCCGAAAGGATGAAATGGGTTCGATACCTATCCGAGAGTTTTGCGCACTAATCAGTACTGTATATAGTTTTGACATCAGAGCACTGCGAGATAAGCGGTTAAATAAAATTTCTTCAACGAAAAATTTTTTGGCAAAGAGCGCAGATGAACACTGAAGAAATCTAGGACAGAAAAAGCAGAAGTGGAAGCAGCACGAAGGGAAAGACTGAAAAAAAAACACAAAGAAGACATTGTAGCAAATTTCTATTGTGGAGAATTTATACCACGTTTTGTGAAACATTTTGTACCCTGCAAAAATGTAATTCACAATATGAGATTTGCACACATAATGGATGAACCAAGAAGAAATTTACGTACTTCGGTATCCTACCAGCGACCGTTAAGCATTATTTGCAGTGTCTCCTCTTTCATTTCTTGATCACTTGTCGATCATGAGACGACGAGGATGAGGATGCTTCAACAGTGTAATAAGAAAACCAAATATTAAGGATATGAGATATAGGCAAATCTGGAGCTATGTAAGAATATCGCAAGCCGGAAAGTCATGCATCAAGAAGACGGACTAAGAGCAATTTAAAATTCTAAGGATGCTCGGAAACACAGGGTGAAGTCAGTGCTAGCCAAAACCGCTGGAGAATCCATGGGCGGTGGTGATACGTAGATCGCTGAAATAGAGCATGTAGACATAACATTATAGAGACATAAGGAGTATGCTATAACGACACTACCCATTGTGTAGAAAGTGTTTTTCATGATGTTACTTTACTTCAGTGTATACTATAAGTGATTTTGTCCATTCAGAACATATCGCCGGCAATTTTTGCGTGCAACAATCAGCTATTGGGCGGAACAACTACGGTGAAATCGCATACGACCACTCAAATGAAAAGCTTCAGAGTTTTTCGACAAAGGATCTGAGGGTACTGCTCTATTATAGCGGCGCCACCTGAGGGGTTCGGTGAAAAACGTTTTTTTTTTTGCTTTTGCAAAACGTTTCTGTAGTTTATCGGTAGCTCAAATCAAGTGAATTTCAATGGCATGTTTGACTTCTCTAATAGACATTTTTGGCGCTGTATCAGTCATAATAAGATTTTCTTTCTCGTTTGAAGATTTCTCATTGGGTAAAAGCTTTGTTGTAATGAACTCTTGATCATTAGATAGAGAAAATCTTTCCAATCATAATTCTGTATTGGCTTTCGAAAAGGACTCCTTCGAGCTTCGTAACGACAGAAAGAATATTGAGTTTCAAACCCAGGCCTTTCAAGCCCACTCTTCTTGTGCGAATTTCGGAGCTCTAAAAAGTGCTTTCTATATAGCAAACACCTTTTCTTAATCAAAAAAATTTGCGCTATCTAATGGTTGAAATTTTATTATAGGAAAACTTTGATCAGTCGAGAAATCTTTGAATGTGAAACAAAATCTCATTTTGACTGAAACAGCGTTAAATTCATGCAATATGATAAATGAAGTATGCCTTCATAATTTGCGTCATATAAGATGTCAGATAATCGACATTCGTCAGATAACAGCAAAGAATACGCTT
Source organism: Parelaphostrongylus tenuis (assembly GCA_019055375.1). Taxonomy (NCBI): domain Eukaryota; kingdom Metazoa; phylum Nematoda; class Chromadorea; order Rhabditida; family Metastrongylidae; genus Parelaphostrongylus; species Parelaphostrongylus tenuis. Next base: position 263,398 of record JAHQIW010007200.1, read on the forward strand.
TTACCGAAGGCCTCAAGTGGCGCCGCCGTAATAGAACAGTATCGATTTGAGTTCATTTCTGAAAAATTGCATTCAGATGCACCATTGCTCATGAGCATGTTATGCATATTGTTTGAGATAAAATTATTTTGATAAGTACGAAGAACAAACTCATGTAATCGAAACAATTCAAAGTTCAAGTTTCTATAAACTTCGGCATAATTGATTGATATTTGAAAATCAAGAAAACTTATCTTGATTAGCTGACGCGAGGTTGGTAAACTAGTCGTAGCAATTCGGCTGACGTTTCGGCTACCCTCCTACTTCAGAGCCTGGGCGCATGTAGAATTAGTCTTTTGATTGATTCGGAGGATCTACTTATATGCTGCCTAGGTCAGGTTATCAGCATTTCTTCGTTAAATCTTTTAAGCTGACCTAAGCAGCATATGAATAAGATCCTCTGAATATTTAAATAGACTAATACTACATACGCCTAGGCTCTAAAGAAGGCGGGTTGCCGAAGCGTCAGCCGAACTGCTACGACTAGTTTACCAACTTCGCGTCAGCCAATCAAGATAAAATTTCTCGATTTTCATGTAATTGAATAGGTTTAGGTTTAGTGCTTTGGCTTCTGTCCTTTATCTACAATGTCCACTCACACAAGTGTTATCATTGATATGTAGCTAAATCAATTGGAATGTAGTGCATAAGGCTACTGCACACATTTTATCAATCAAAAGCCACATCTGCTGCCGAGTTTCATCAGTGTGCAATAACCTTCTTTCTGTTCATCATTCACTCTGATTTTGAGTACAGTCATTGTTTACATTACACACCAACGAACGTGATGCATTCAAAAGAAGCGTCTTAAAACTCTGCTGCTTGAAGTTTTCAGCATTTTTTCAAGGAGAATTCCACCCCTTTCCATTGCTCACTCTCCAACGATTTCTTCTACAAAACAAAATACATAATTGTAAACTGAATGCAATATTTTTAGAGTGCATTCCGTAAAGATCGTTCGTTTGTGATCAATCCGCCGCTATGTGTTAAGATTGTATGGACGCGTGCTGAAAAAGCTTTGTGCAGCATTTTCACGGCAAATTCAATCCTATTCGGAGACGTGGCTTATTTTGACACATGTGCGTATGAAAGGTGGTATTCCTAAATGTGACATCGACGAGTCTTTTCGGAAATCGGAGTTTCATTCGTAATCTTATTTTCGCGCGCATTCCAGTAAGTGTTTTTTCGCGTGCTATCAAATATCACTGCAAGTCTTATTTTGAATAATTCTCGCTTCGTGTGAGCGCAACCGAGATAGCTTATGCTCTCAACAGATTTTGATGGTTAGAAAATCATACGTCAAATCAGCAATGTAAACACATTTGCTTTAGATTATACTTTGCATACTAAATTATTATAGGTTGGAAAGACAGTTTCCATCGCTTGTTAAAACAATCAGAATTTATGCTTATCTTCAGACAACAAACAACAACAACAACTATTCTTCAAATTACAGGCCTTCATCATTCACCATTTTTTGCCATCGGTCCACTAGCTTTCGGATCTGATCGAAGTACCACTCTTTCGCCTCTGAATCAAATTCTTGAGATATTTCTTCAACTTCATCGAAAGATTCAACGGCGACCTTCCAAAAAGTGTTACATTGATCGGAAAAGGCCGCAGTCAGATGGAACATCGTCCGGACTATAGAGTGGATGCGGTAGAATCTCAACTCCGTCCAATTCCTCAAACTTTTGCCTTGGTCTTTTTGGCCGTGTGTGGTTTTGCGTTGTCTTACTGAAACAAAGCGCGCTTTCAACAAGCAAGTTCTGTGTACTTTCCTGAGACAATTCCATTCTGCAGCAGATATAGATAAATTATATATCAATAGATGCGCAAGAAGTGAACCTTTCAAATGATGTAAAAATCACACACAATTCATGCGAAAAAAACGATATTCCCATCCAAACAATGAAATGTTTTCCAACCTTATAGTTTAAATAGATAAAATTTTTTGCAAACGTTCCGAAACATCAACGAGACGTGATGGAACCGGACAGGTGTTAACTAACGTGCAAGTTGCCACCTTTTCAGAAAGTTCGATGTGGTGAATATTACCGCAAAGATGAGAGATTGTTACGAGCGTTTGCTGCTCACAACATTGAAATTGAAACTTCCAGTTGAGCAAATACTACTTAAGGCCGACAACTTATAGAAGAGTTCTGTATATGCAATTCGAGTGCTTTGAGGCATTGAAAGAACTGCAGATGACTAAAAAGCTTGACGAATGAATGACGAACAAATGGATGGCAGTCAAAGGCATCACTTTTTGGTATTATAGGAATTTTTCCGTGAAACCAGAACGACCCATTTCGCGACCGTACTGTGATATGCAACAAGAACTGCCTCCTCTAATGCAGTCGAAGATGACCGACCCAGTATGAGGTTGGAAAGGAAGTTCTCGGGCACTTCAGTAAGCATGAGAGAATTACCAAGCATATCATGGGACTCTTAGTATAGAGGACTGAGCGCCCCAAGAGGATCGGCTAAAGACGAAGGGTAACGCCTGACTGACGAGACTGTCAAGGTTGAAACACGTGCATCGAGCTCTATAAGTCAGCCCATTTTACAAATCACATGACATGTTGGCTCGAATAGTAATTGCGAGATATGTTGAAATTTGAGAGTAGTCTTAAGAAAATAGTCGAAACTAAAAGTAATCTTTTTTATTTCACTTTTTTACAAGCCTCGCCATGTCCAACAATACAACCGATGTTCATGTTTTATTGCGTCATTATTGGAGAAAAAATCTTTCAAGCAAAGTCGAAGGTTTGGTTGTGCTTCGACCAGATCAGAAACTCGAACCGGACCGAAGGAAAAAAGTCGTAGAACGTTATAAATTTGCTACTTTTTACAGGTACCTCAAACTTTCCTTCCATCCTATCATTTGGATAGCGATTAAGCAGCTTCGCAGAAATTTCCAAATGGAATGTACATTAGCAGAAGATCATAGTGATTGTTTAGTGATTTTCTCAAAAGCGGCTTTCTGTAGTGGCTAGCCGAATACAGATTGCTTGCCTTCTCTTTTGCCAGGCGGGAGATTTCTACTTTTTTACAGACCAAACCTCAAACTTGAATATTTTGACCTCTTTATAGATGATACATCTCCACTTTAACCATTAAAGGACGATGTGTACCCGCTTAGGTGCACGATTGCTTGACGGCCTTTATCGCTGCAGAGAAGTTTTCTCTTATAGATCTGCTAATCATTCAAAACTAAAATCTCTGCGATTCCAAAGACCTGTTTAGCTTTAGAAAACATCTTTTTATCTCGTTGTAACAACGGATACAACAATATTCTTCGCGTTCAAATTTCTTCATTTACCGACTGAGGCTGCTGTACGGTTCTTCATTAAAGCTTCACTACTATTTAGATACCGGAAATCTGAAGAATTCTGATGATAAAGTTGGTTTTTAAAAGGTTGCCTCATAACGCTATAAAAGTGGAAAGAAGTTCATGTTTAACGCCTGAAATGTTCAACAGCTGCCTGGACGTCATAGGTGATTTATTCGTAATTATAGATGGAATTTATACGTCAAAGGTATCTCATCGCTGCAAAAAAGATGGAATATCATAAGTGAATTCCCTACGAAGGTTTTTTGATAAAAAGAGTGACTACTTCTCAAAAAATCCTCTACTGTTTTGCGGTAACACTACATCCCTGAAAAAAATCGAACATTCAGTCTTTGTTATGCATTTCTATTGCTTGTCTTGCACGAACGTAGCGTGAGAGCTTATCTCTTATATCTAAACACCTCTGATAGATTTCTATGTGGAGGTAGTTGTAGTATATAGCTGGAGTAAGTGCACGAAAAGCCGCGTTCATCACTACGATGTATCTTTTAGGCCCATATTTCTGACCACTAATTTGCATAACGCCGATGTTCCAAGCCTACTACTCAAAATATCTGTTCAACAACTCATAAAATCAACTACTAACAGCAAAAAATTATCCGACAAATTAGTACCGGTCAACAGTTCACTTTTATTGCCTGAAAAACCACGCAATTTGCAACCAACAATTGGCACACTCTAGTAAGTCAAATCATCGTCACCTAGTCAGTATACATCATGATAGTTTGAAATATACTATAGAATTCTTAATCCGTAGGCTTAGAACGTTTGCGACCACATTTTGCACGGGTGAAATTGAAAAGTTACAAACACAGGAAATTCTTACATAGACCACACCTTTTGTGTACTCGCTTAGTTTTTTGTAGAGCACTTGCGAAATTTTCTTTCTCTGCTGTATTTTGGTAACATTCAGTGCACGATCACGCTCTTCTGTTGTCGCCAAAACTGGGTTTGTTGTCTGCTGAAGAGCCATCTCTAATGGTAGGCAGCTGTCACACACCTCATCTTGAAGTGGGCAAACGTTATGTTCCTCAAACGCTCTTTGAAGACCGCCCAAACGTTTAGCATGCATAGATCAGTGATCAGACAGAAGAATAGGCGATCGTACCTAAACTATGAGATTGCATATTGCTAAATAAAAAAGCAACGAGACACACTTAGCGTTTGTTTGCTCACCTAATGTCTGAGCAGTGCGCAACTATCTGGTCGGTGGAGTCGACGTCGCCCTTTCTTTTGTTAGAACTCACATTCGCCTCAAAGTTCCCATCGCTGTATCTATCGAGGAGCCATACACTGAGGTGATGAGTGTCAATTTTTTTGCCCATGAATCTAAGCAACGTTACGCCGTTTTTATTCTGCAAACTGATGCTCCTGTGTATTTTCTGCTTCATGAACTCCCCTAAAATGAAAGATATTATACATTAGATATACTAGCCAAGAGTAATCGAGTGTACAACATTCTGTGTCCGGTGATAATTTCACTGGACATAGAGTGAAAATGTTCGTCGACGCTAACTCTTAGTTTGGGGACTGGAGCACCCACACAGGGTTGGCAAAAGACGAGAAAGGGTAACTGCCGACTGACGAGACCGCAAGGTCGAAACACGTGTATCGGGCTCTATAAGTCAGCTCATCTTAACAGACCATATGACATACGCGGCTCAAAAATGATTTTGTGGCATATTCCAGCACAATTTTTCATACAACATATACGGTTAGCAAACTCACTACCTTATGCAGTAAGTTGGTCTCTCGCATATAGAGTCATAACAATTTTCCACAATAATACAGACGTAGTATTTCCAAAATTTGATCTGCAGACATTATCAATGAGTTCAAAATGCCTACACTTTTAAACAATACAGAATTGCATTATAGAAAAAACATTTGATACATCCATTTCTTACAATATCACTGGCCAATGCTGCAAAAGTGAATCCACTATATTATTGAGCTTGATGCAATTGCCGATCCAACGATTTCTTCGAACATTACGCTTCGCTGGCTTAGGAAGAACATGTGTGTTTACCTGAACTAAATAGAAGTTGGCATGTTAACACAATGACTGAACGGGGAATATGTATTCCTTACTGGTTCTTCTAGATCTCGATTGTCTCTCCACCTTTGGAATTCTTCCACTATCCATTAGTACTCAATCTTCTCACGTACGCCAACTCTGAATATCAGAAATAAACCTATAACTGATATATACTTAGCTATGGTGAGTGTTATCGATGAACTAGTATCGAATACAACATGCATTATCACTTTTGTTGTAAATTACTCATTGCTTTCAATTTTTGTTCACTATGATGTATAAAAACTATGGTAGATCAAAAGTAGAGTTTTCTTCTTTTTGTTATGCCCTCCATACAGTCCAATACAGTTGATTGATTGTCAAATTTAGCAAATATTCACAATAAATCAGCGTTTTTCTCTTAACAAGATGCATATATCTAAACCAAAATTACATGAGCGAAAAGTGGAAGTCCTTTTCTATCGAAGTAATGCAAAAGTTCCGAAAATATCCTCAAAACGGCAAAAAAAGCCTTAATCAAATAGCGAAAATCGCTTAACTTGCTCTGTGCGCATTGATTTGTATCGCCGACCCTTAAGGGTTAACAAGGCAAAGTATCAGCACGCGTACATAGAAGTTAAGTCAATATAGACTATCAGAAATTAGAAAATAAGAGATCAACATTTACGTGAGCAGTGAGGAGCAAGTTTCTGAATTATGTATATCAAAAGTACTAGTAGCATGTAGAGGAGAGCCCCTGCTTTAGCAGAAGAGAGCCCCTGCTTTAGCAGAAGAGATGAGATAAGAGCCATTTTGTCGGGCATAAGCAAATGAACAGAAGGACGCTATGCTAATTTCAAAAAGGTTACGGCTACGCGAGTCAGTAAGTGTGTTCTCATAAGTTTTAGCACTGATGAAATGAAGACCAGATATAACAACCAGAAGTTATCAAAATTATGAACCAAGACTATTCAAGTTTGACTGAAAATCAACCTGAACACGAATCTGCTATCGTTCAGGCAGCAATCAGTGCAGCGCCTATACAACTCGTCATCCTTAAGTTCAAAAAAAAAGCTTTTGGTCCTCGCCGCATGACCAATGTCTCAAAATTCTTCCTGCTCAGGAAGTGCTACAGCGACCGAAAGAGGTGATTGTCAAACGGCGACAAGTCAGGACTTTGTGGCTGATGATTCAACAACTCCCACCCCAATTCAGTAAACTTCCTCTTTGGCAGTGTGGCGACGTGCAGTCTTGCGTTGTCCCAAAGTAAAACGAGACGTTACAGGGCCCGACTGTAACGATGCAGGTGCGTAGCACTTGGTGTTGATCGTCTCACAAAGTGAGAGCAGGTCTCAGTGAGTATCAGCCTGATCTCTGGCTTGCCTGGATGGATAAGCAGCACTGACTCGGTACAGCGGGAAGCCACCGCGAATCATTGTAGAGGTCAGTTATGCATTCGAAAACCTCAGGCGAAGTTGCAAATTTAGGGCGAATGCATGGAGCATCCCTCAGGGATTGGTCGGCACCGAGAGCTCTATTTTTGCCCTTTTATTGAAATGGTGTTTATTGCTCTAATAACAGAATTCATGAGAAGACCTACTACTAAGTAGAATAAAATTGTGTATAGAATTAATACATGAAAATAATCAAGATTCATGCGCAGCAGAATCACCGAAATGATTGAGCGGCTTGATAGCTCTTGTAATATAGAGTGCAAGAATTAGCGATGGCTGCGGGATTGATCAAGCAATAACACATTGCGAACCTCATTGATATTTTGCCGGAAACATCACGCGGTCTCGTGTTGGCAACGGCTGTTACGTTGAATTATCGCTGTGTATAATTATGATCAGAATTAGTTTAACTGTGTACATGTCTTTATGTTCTCTGGAGAGGGGTGCTTATTCTCTATAAAAGAGCGGCGAAACTGCTAATTTTGTTATAAGCGGTGCTTCCTTTACCGACTCGATGCCACAACACTTCTCTGCATCGCGATGAAGGCCGGCTGCAGACCAGTGGCTCGTCTATGTACGTCTTCACAGGCTATCACCTGCAGAATGACCACAGAAGAGTCACGCCAGCAACACTGCCATTCGCCTGTAGACGACGAGTGATATTAGGCTTCACCTTTTGCTATGCCTCAATTATTATACTCCAAAATATTGTCAACTAAGCCACAGTTCTCTTTACCAAACATGGAAGTTAATACTCCTCATTTAGCCTCTATGCGCAGCCGCTCACACAACTCTCTCGAATTTCCGCAGATGTTTAGATCATACAAATTTATCAAGGTAAATAAGTTGAAAGGCAGTAAAATAATAAGTAAATAAGGTGAGCCAGCACTCTCGCTCACCTTATTTACTTATTATTTCACTGCCTTTCAACTTATTTACTTCGATAAATTTGTATGATCTAAACATCTATCGTGCTCAGTTCTTAACTACACTCACAACCATCGCGCGTTTTCTTGCGCTCTCTATAAATATTTTTCAAAAACCGTCAATGTTACCCAGTTTATTTCCATATGATTATGAAACGCTTAAATCCAATCACATTCCTGCACATGTTTGTGAATTGAATTCTATTCTGCTAAACACGGTGCAAACCAAATGCATATTTTTCATACATCGATCGCCCGCTGCACATTTCAGGTAGTCAGCATAAGAGCTCAATGCAATAGAAATAAAAGATTTTGTCACGTATCATGACTACCATTCACGAATAAAATTGCTGTCATCACTGAGTTATTCCCTTTTCAAAACTGATTCTCAGATCGCTATTGCTGTGACATTTATATACCGGATATGCCCTCGATGATTGCAGTTTTGATTTTCAACAAATGAAATAAGTATGCAGTAGTTTTCTCAGTATATGTATGCAAATGCATTTTTCTTAGATATTTTTGCATTAAAGGCGACAAGGGACTATTCTAATCATCCTTTGGACAGGAATTTTTTTAAAGAATTACGAGTCAGCGAAGGGTTAAATCTCTGGCTAGAGCCGTAAAGCGCCCGTTCATCGAAAAATCTTTTATAACACTGTAAAATCCAAAATAGAACTATGTTTCACACGACCACGAGTCTTTCTGCCCTATCTCGCTCATAACTGCTGGACAAAATTCCCTCCTAAGACTGCTAGTGCTCTTTCGATAGCAGAACTCTCAAGGAACTTGAAAGTCTGTTTAATGTTTGAAAAAGCTCTTTTGATAGCGGTATAGGAGAAAGAACAGATTCGTGTTTTGTACCTCGCCGGACAGAGCTTTTTCTTCAGACTTTCAGTAATCATTTGATATTTTAAGTTTCAATGATGCCAACGTCGTGCTTATTTCCTCAAAAGACCGTTTCACTGCAGTGTAACAGGGAAAATCAGACCAAGTTTTCACCTAATCGGTAGCTTGTTTAAAGGCTAGCCTACGGGCAGAAGGATCGGGGCGACCGATCGAGGATCTGACATGTCAGAATGTGGGGTGCAGGTTGTTACTCAATTTGAAATTTTCTTCGTCTCATGAGGCGGTCGGCATTGACTGCCGGAGAGAATTGGGGTGAGGGAGGGGTGGAGCTCGGCTCTACACGTTGCGTGATCAACATCGCACCCATTCTGCCACAGTTCCTCTTTTACTGATTTCATAACATGCATTTTTGCATGCAACATAAAATTGCAATTTTTCACAGAGCTATTCCGAAAAGTATCCGCTCGCCAGTAATTTGATGCCCAGTGAAAGATCAGTCACCGTCATGTGCAGATGCGGACTGCAAACGAAACCAAACACTCTATTTATTCAAGAAGATGTCAGCTTAATTCTGATAGAAAGCTAAACTCTTGCAGTACGTCTCCTGAAAAGTAGTTCAAAGTGGAACATGCCACGATTTTGAGCCTAATCCTAAAACTTTTGCAAAAACTGAACTTTCTGTTCGTGTACTCTGTCAACTATTTCTGTTGGAATATCTTCCTGGAAAATGTCACAGGCAACTGATTTTCAATGTGATTCTATGTTAAATTACTTTCTTTTATAAATACTGCGGCTGTTCCTTTGTTTCATCACCTAAAAATAGGAATTTTCTCCACCGAATTGGCAATACCTGACGCCGAGAGTCCGACACAGTGTACATAAACCAGCCTCAATTGGTCTTACAGAGCAGTGTAAATATCGAAGTTTCGTGATCTCGTAGACAAATATGCTTTCCATACATATCCAAAGTTTTACGATGGCTTATGCGTTGGATCGATCGCTATAGTACTTTTTCTAAGCGACACTCAACACGGTGCCTGGCCTTTTAGGTCCGCGACAAGGGCGACGCGTTTGGGGGCGCAAAACTGGGAAATCGCCACCGAGCTTAGCCACCAATTTGTTGTCAACGGCGCCGTGGATCGTCATGTCTTCTACTATGGCAAGCGCCGCTACCGCCACGACTGCTGCTGAAACTACTTCTCCTAAAACCGGCAAAGGCTCCGAAGCCGAAAGCAGAAAAGAAGTTTCCATCTCATCCTACCTACTCGGCCATGATCCTTAAGGCGGTTGCCGAGTTGAAGGGTAGGAACGGATCGTCTAAAGCTGCTATCCTGAAATACCTGATGGCACACTACAAGCTAGGAGATAATACCAACAAGGTAATTATACTTTGGTCTTCAACATTTGTTTTTCTGTTTCGATTCTGAAGTACGATTTGTTGCAGATCGAAACTCAGCTCCGCATGGCCCACAAGAAGGCTGTGATGAAAGGCGGTGAAGGGGATCGGGGCATCCGGAAGCTTCAGGCTCGGTGGGAAAAAGTTCGAGTCTTTCACTAAAAAGGTAAGTGTCTTTGGATGATTTATTCTGAGGTATGCTTGGCTTGAGCAGTATAAACAACGTCGCGCCGTTTAGGACATGAGCAAGAAATCGGCTGTCAGGGAGCACAAGTCTCCCAGCAAGGCCGCATCGGAGAAGCCCAAAGCGGAAAAGAAGACGAAGAGCCCGAAGAAGGCTAAAGTTCCGAAAGCGAAGGCTGCCAAAACGAGGCCTGCTAGCAAGACCGCCAAACCGAAAAAGGCCAAGAACTCGAAGACCTCGAGCTCCAAGGCGAAGAAGGCCGTGGCTTAGATTTAGTGCCTTGTCGCTTTTCGAAGATCTCTTGTATATAAATAAATCTTGTATACTTCTGAAGAATAAATTTATACTCGTGTAGTTTTTTGTGCTGGCATTGCTTGGTAGAGCTACACAATGTCGTGGCCAATGAGTCGTTTATTTGTGGTCCCAGGTACAGCTGAGTGGAAAGTTACACATTGGCCCTGAACCACTGACCTGGCTGGGGTTTCGCGCCGTAGCCTGCGACACCATACCGAACTTCAGCTTGTGGTTTGTGAACTGAGAACTGGTGTGGTTATGCGTTCATCCTTTGAGTAGCGGTCGACATCGGGTTTGGTTTAAAAGTAGTGGCGGTTTGTGCGATGTCGAAGATTGCCGTTTGATTTTGGAGTGTATTTTCAACTAGACGTGGTTATGTTGAACATGATTCCAAAGTGTATTTCTTGGTTTTGTTGCTAATGACGTATCACTTGCTTCTTCACTAACATTAAGGTGGAAAGGAAGTTTTGGGTGCACTTGTGAAAGATTGGAAATTTATGCGTGAATTCAGAGAGAAACAATGCTGACTATTTTTACGGGGCAAGTGGAGCCGTGATCCACCCCTCCCCTCCGCCTCCCTCAGCTCTCTCCGGCAGTCAGTAGCAACACCCTATGGAACGAGAAGAATTTCAGTTGGATAACAAGTTACACCCCATATGTGTAATTCGTCAGGTCATCGATCTATCGCTCTGCCCATAGGCTAGCCGGTGAAGAAGCGCTGAATGTGTGAACTCTATCTATCTAAGTGAACCAAGAGAAGCATTCTCAACAACCACCAACGCTTCGGTAATCAAAAAGCTAAGCTGCTATGCACTCTAATATCTTAACAGAACAGTTACAGCTTCAAGAATGGCATTGAAGAAAATCATCAAGGAACAATGCTTGAGTCACTTCATAGCCACTCTTCTTCCCTCATATAAAAGGAAAGATCACGGATTTCCAGGACCACTGGTTCTTCTTTCCAGAGTCAAACATGTTTTTTCGTCGTTGAGCAATCAAACAGCACCTGGTTCGAAGAGGATAGGACTAGAACACATGGAGAATCATTGGCCAGTTTCTCATAAGCACTCTGCCTCTGCTCTTACATGCTTCCTGTCAAGGTGTACTACTCCTGCAGCCAATGAAAAGCAAGTAAGGCCGTGTTATTGCTTGGAACAGGAAGCCTTTACATCATTAGTGAGCATTCGCAATCATTTCTCTGTTCGCCGTCTAGAACTGTGCATTCAAGTTGTTCCTCACTGTATGAAGAGGAGACAGGACGAAGGAAGCGATAAGAACAAGCACAATTTGTAAAGAAATCTTCAGCTCCATAGATTGTATTCACGCAGTAGGCAAAACTCATTGAAGTCTTGCAGGCGTACAAAAGACCGCACTATATCTCATCCATCGATTTTCAGGAGGCTTTTGACTATATTTAAGGCTTTACGAGGTTCGTATCTTTTCCCAGTCGATTGCTCTTCTTTCTGGTCGATGGGTTTTCGAGGTTTGCTTGTGGCTAACGTTTTGGCGAATACGCCTTCTTAAGAGCCTGAGCGTATTATTCGTTGAAGCTTTATTTATATGACTATATACTGTGAGAGAAAGAAAATTGAAATCTACGGTGTTGATAAGCGATAACTGATTCAGGGAATACCACTCACCTTACAATCTAGTCCAGGGACTACCTATGTTGGTTAGCGCCAGGGTGACGTATGAGCCCGCCCCCCATGTCACTAGGTCCAAATTATGGATAGGTGCCATCTGAGACCCATGCTAGAAAATCAATTTGAGATAAGATGCCATGTGGTTGGTTATGTTAAGGCACTCTCCGTTTTTGTTCATTTTTTGGGTTTCTGGAATTTATCCAGGAAGCTTCAAGGGTCCTTCGCGCCAATGTTTTTTGGTTCGTGCGCCAGGATTTTGACTACTACCTCGAAGTCGTCATCGTTGTGTCTTTTTTATCCTGTGTGTACCTAGAGGTTTACATAGGTCTATATTTGCTTTTCCGTCTAGGTGTTCATTAATGAGGATGTGGAGTGGTCTGTCTGTTTTCGCCGATATATTCGTCACCACATGTATTACAAGAGATAAGGTATATTGTACCTACGCTCATGCAATCGCCGTCTCTACCGTTGGGACAAATAACGCAGTCCCTTGTAATACATAGACGGTCATACAAGCGGTTTCGAGCTAAGTGACGTCGCAGTGTTTTAGGAGGATTTTCTGCAGTTCTTACAGAATCTTCTAGACCACCTGTTTTTCAGACACTTTCTAAAAGCGGTACTGACTTCGTCTGTTATGGAAGGTAGTATAAGAGGTACCTTACTGATTAGGTGTGGCGCCCTGTCGTTCCCATTGTAAGGCTTTTCGCTCCTTCAAAGGTTTATATTATTAACATTCCGAGATTTCAAGAAAGTCAGTCTTTTGAGCTTTTGAATCAGTTGAGAAGAAGCAGTTATAGAGATACTGAACAGCCAAGAAGCCGTCACGAAGTAAATAAAGGTTCTTGCGGATTTTGAACACTTCGCAATCAGACTATCACCATCTGACATCAACAGTGATATTACTATCGACAAAAGAAGAGGAGAACGGCAAAACGAAGAGACCTTGTTGAAATATTCCATATCATCCTCCAGATGGTCATGTGCACTTAAAATGAGTCAATATGAAAATAAAAAACTACGGTCGACGGTTGCACCATCTTCCTATGGCCGGTAACATTGTTCTTGTAGCAACAAACTTTAATCGTACAGAATGAATGTTGATGATCTTGATAACGTTTATGAAAAATTGACCCCGACTAAACTCTGTGGAAATAATATTTGTGAGGAAGGAACTGCTCCTAAATGTCTCATACACGCTCAATGGAATGAGTATCTTTAACAGTGTCAGTTATCTGAGTTTCAAGCCAATATAATGAACGACATAGCTCCACAGTTGAGCAGGAAAAAACGAGCGGCTGAGTTAGCTTCAAAAGCATCGGGGATCCAGTGAAGAGGAAAAACGTCATGGGACTCCGCGCTCATCTTTTCGACTGAACGGGTGACTCTAGCCAGCGTATGCGCCAGAAATATGGTAGCAACATGGAAAGGATAAAAAAATCACTTGGTTTTATCAATACTCCTACCAAAACATAAAAGTTAGGGGCATCTCTTTCATGAGATTCAAAGTCAGCGTTAACGACTTAGAATTAATGATGCCGTTTTAATACGCGGCTGTCAGAATTAAAATGGACCGGACATGCAATGCGTTTTGGCGACAATTTATTGTTGAAACTCATCACCGAGTGGATTTCCCGAAATGTCAGACATCACAATAAGACCACCAACCCAATAGCCCGATTTATTCTCAAAACTCTAGAAAAAAAGTTATAGGATTCGGAGAATTCATACAGGGAGGAAAATCCACTGTGTTACTCTTGCCCGGATAGGAGGAAATCAGAATTCTATTGGTGCCTATTCAAATCACTTTACTACCAATGGAGTAACAGTTGATGGTGGTCAACTACTCACAATCTAATGGAAAAATCAGTTCAAATGTCTACTTGTTGTGTGGAGCACTTTACTTCGTATGGTTGCAAAGCAATGGATTGCGTTAGATTTTCAGTGAATATATATGAGAGATATCAATTGATTAATTAGACATTGCATGATTGGGTGCTGTGGCCGAGTGGATGTGAAGCTCGTCGTGGTGCACATAGGGTCAAACTCCACACCCTTCATTCCTCCTCTACCCCCACCACCACTTATCAACACTCAACAACAAACACTATGGGACACCACAGCCAAACCATCGAGATTGCAAGGACATGCGCTCAACCAGTATTCAACGACGTTCAACAAGAAGACGAAAAACTATTGAATGCTCGAAGTAATGGGGTCCGTACAGTAAAAAAAGCATTCCGCAGATGGATTATATAGTGCTTGAGGTAAAGTGCAAGATATGGTATGATAAATCAATTATGAGCTATGAGAAACGTTGGTCATCAATCTTGAAGATGTGCCAACCTCGCTGAAGCTTCATTCTTTGAGGACTGCAGATAATTAGATCTCACAATTGACACACAATAATCGTTATTTGAGATAGATTTTCTCTCTCAATTCAGGAAACACTTTAGTAATTTGTAACCCGATGGTGACGATTTTCCGTGCACGCTAACATAAGCATATATAAGTCTTGCGCGCGAAAAAAAACGCCCAAAAGTGAAACGTAATCTCTTTTCAATCATAAAGCACACTTTGAAAACCTTCACAAAAACGAAATTAGCATTGAAATTGTCGAGATTCGTGGCATCAGCTGAGTAATAGTCTATTCTAATATAGACCATTAGCAGACTCCAGCCGTCCAGTAGAAGCACTCCGAGTGTCAAGCATTTATATTCCTTCGCCATACTAAAAATGCACTGAAAAAGCCTTTTGAGAAATGGAGAACAATGATGAGATTATCGAGACTTACGCTTCGAATAACTACTGAACTTCCAGTAAAAAAGCTCTATGAAGCGGAGAAACCGTTGAAATAAGGATATTTTGCAAGAGAATTTTTATCTACGCCGAAATTTAGTGAAAGCAGAATTTTTTCGCTTTCTTTTGTTCAGTCGAGTTGGGGAAATGTTCCACAGTAAAAACATATGACACTGCTTGACAAAACGTACGCCAATAACATACCCAAAGGCCTCTCCGTGGCCATGTACGCCATGCATACTCACTGTTTCCAAAATTAAACAATACCAAAAACTAGCAAAACATGCCTTATTCCTGGCTCTTCCACAAGTGCATGACGTTGAGAGGATAAAAGCGACCTATATTTTGCTACAATGAATTGAATATCCTGACGCTTGAATTATCTGTTCACTAACAATGCAGTAGAGTTATGATGCACTAACAAATACAGTGTGGGTAATCAGATGGAAGGATAGTAGATAGTAGCACTACCTATCGTAGTCCTCCCATTCCTAATAATCTCCAATGAAATCGCGATTTAGCAGCTTTTTTATCAATAAATTTGCAACAGAACTCAACAGTTTTAGTAAAAAATAAAGAGTTTATCCCTAATTATGGCTGAAGTTCATCGCTGATTTAGATATTTTTGATAATGTGTTTTGGCCAGATTCCTCTCTGTTCGTTTAGTATATTTTTTGTCGTCATTTAGATCATCATCGTCAGTTTCGTCTTCACATTGTAGCAAGCAAATCATAGCCTGATCAGATTCAGTCTATTCATCCCCATTTTCGCCTCGGGATAAGTGATTTTTGAAGCTAATTTTAACCTTTCTATCTCCTATATGTAAATAAATTGATTTGTTTTTCATTTCACGCGATTAGTCATCAGATCTTACTGTGCGAATCCCAGCACTTCTAGCACTTGATTCACTTTTTTACATTTATCTTTAACAAATGATTTCGAACTGTTGCTTAAAGAGCTGAACTCTCACATGACTTTCGTAGAATGCTGGTTGAAACGACTCTTTCCACAATATTACAAATTTCAGAACTAAAACGCTCCAAGGCGATCTGTAGATTCTTAGTATGAGAGTGTTGAGAGAAGGGTCAGCCTACGAACATGCTACTCGATAACTGACCATTTGGCCACCACTCCTCCTTTACAAACGGGGTACAACATAAGATGATCATTTACGACAGTAATTATCACATGTGCGAAAATCATGTATGAAGAAGAAGGACTAATTCAACTATTACTTTAATTTATTTTATTCCATACCACTCAATCTTTCCAATCTGTGGCTCCTCACATTCCGCATTGGATACGTCATTTCGTACCTATCACCACAAAGTTCTTCTTAAGTTTCTTGAGTTCTTTCGACTGCTATTAGCAGATTACATCTTCTGCATGAGTTTTGTAGAACATCGGTCGAGACAATTCTTCTCGCATTCTTGGAGGCAGTCAAGCTAAAGCGCTTTCTTATGCGCTTGTCGATTATCTGGGATAACGTTATGAAAGGGTTTCAAACCGGCATATTGATACTTTCTGAGGACCACATCAATAATCATGAAGTCCTTCTTTACCCTGTACCCGCACTTCGGTATAACAAACAAAATGCAGAATAAAATTTATTAATCAAAGCTGTAATTATCACATATGTGGCAAATCCTTGGTAAATTGGGTCTGCGTAGGTCAGTATGCGGTGCACTCCATAGCGGAAATTATGTTAGCATAGGTTAACACCAACTGCAGAACTCTTTCGCCACCAGTGGGTTGACTGTGGGTTTCAGAAGTGTGCGAATAGCGCCACAGTGCATTGTCGTATTCTTTGTCGTATTCGGCAGAGCTCTTCGAAATGAGTGTGAGCAATAGCGCAGTACTACCACCGCTTGGTTTCCAAGAAGAATTGTCATGAACTTCAATTAACCTTTCATCATCTTGATGCAAAATTTGTGTTAAACTTCCTTTCAAGTTCAAATTTCGTAGCATTCCGTCCTACCACTGACAAGCTAGACAGGTTCCAAGAAACAATGATTCCAAAGAGCAATGATTGTCAGAGAACACTGCAGCACTGTTGCGCCGTGAATTAAAAAAATTTACCATAACGTTCTTACAATAACACGAGAAAAATTGAAGATCAACCAAGGCTCTTTTTATTTAGCCGCTTCTAGCGGTGGTTTGATGTTACAAATATTTACCCATTGATGTAGATTGATGTGCAAAACTTTCGCGTCAGGCGGGACTAGAACCCGCTCCTCACTCTTTCCGGGAATGCGTGCTCTATCCGTTACACTACTGACGCCCATTTTGCACATCGCTCTTTCTACGTTACAGCGCATCTATCTGTCAGCCGTCAGCAGTCAACGGCTTGGTCCGGGTTGTCGGTTTCGACATTGAACCGAGCCACGCTGACAGATTTGGATATAAAGATCAAACAAAATTCTTTTTATTTATTTACAGTAGTGTAACGGATAGAGCACGCATTCCCGGGAATAGTGAGGTGTGGGTTCTAGTCCCGCCTGATGCGAAAGTTTTGCACAACACTCTACATCATTAGGTATATATTTGTAACATCATACCACCGCTAGAAGCGGCTAAATAAAAAGAATCTTGTTTGATCTTCAATACCCAATATCTGTCAGCTTGACGGTTCAATGTCAGACCGACTACCCGGACTAGGCCGTTAACGGCTGGCGGCTGACAGATAGATGCGCTGTAACGTAGAAAGAGTGATGTGCAAAATGGGAGTCAGTAGTGTAACGCATAGAGCACGCATTCCCGGAAAGAGTGGGGTGCGGGTTCTAGTCCCGCCTGACGCGAAAGTTTGGCACATAACTCTACATCAGTGAGTATATTCGAAGCATCATAGTTAAATAAAAAGAATTTCATTTGCACTGCTTTGACTGCACCTCCATCGCTTGATGCAATACCAGGAACCCTGGGTCTGGACATCGGCTGCGGTAGAGTAAGCCATGGCAACAGGCAAAGTGAAGCCGGAGACGGTGAAGGTCCTAATGCTCACTGTAGCAAATTCTTGAAAGTTCCATTTTTTGACACCTTTGTGACGTTTTCATTGATAATTGTATGTGTTCATCTAATTATTAATTTCAGCTCCAGCGTGCCTATTGTATGATCTGCGTATGTATATGCGCCATTATTGAGAGAAAAGGTTTGCCGATTCTCAAAGTCATCGATAAGATTAATGAGGGTGAAGGTGCTGGTACGACGACAAAATCGACTATGGGCAGATGGTTTGAGCGATCGAAGGAAGGCTATTTTAATCTCGAGGACACGCCATGTTTCAACCAGCTTTCTATTTGAATGAAAGTGACTTGGAAGCCTTTCTGGATACTGAGCACTCTGTTTACAGTTCAGACGTTGCTCTATCCGGGCCTATTTCAATCAGTTCAACATTTTTTCAGATAGCCGTGGATTTGGGTCATTATATAAGTTGAAGAAGTATGTCAAGAGTTTTGCAATTCAAAGGAGCCTGAATAGTACCTCGAGCAGATCTGGAATATTACAAAATGATGGCAGAATGTAGGAAACCATACTGGTCTATACTTTGGTGAGTAGTTGTTGTTGCTTTTGTCGTTATTTTATGCATAAAAGGAAACTTTCAAAGACTTCTCAAAGCTTTTTGCGCAATCCTAGATACTAATCGAATGATTATGCATATGCCAGATAATCACTTTTTGAGCCACGCATGTGATCCGTTATATAGGATTGACTTATAGATCCCGATAGACGTGTTTCGACATTGACAGTCTCATAAGTCAGGCGGTATCTTTTCGTCTTTTGTCAATCCTCTCGGGTTGCTCAGTCCCCTAGACCAAAAGTAGGCGACGACGAACTATTTACACTACTTATCAAGTGAAATTATCACTGAATAGACAGTGTTGTACACTCGATTACTCTTGGCTGATATCTTTAATATGTCATAGCTTTAATATGTCACGACCGACTGAGACTGTCAAGGTCGAAATACGGGTATCGGGCTCAATAAGCCAACCCTATATAACAGACCGCACGCGTGGCTCAAAAAGTGATTATCTGGCATATTGAAATTTGAGCGTGGTCTTAAGAAAACACTCGAAACGAAAGGTATGCATATATATAGCTTACGGAAAAGACTCTGGAAGCGAGCAAGCATCACACGTTCAGTTTATGACATAACAGATGATATTCATATAACATTCATGGCACGGCAAATAACTTTGCAACATTTAACATAACATAACATAGCATAATATATATAACCTTATTACAGATTTAGCATATACCATATTGTATATTACATATTGGATATGCCATAAAACGTATATGACATAAAACATGCTATCATATAACATATAGTCTTCTGGATATATTATACAACATATAACATAAACGACATACAACGTATAACACGCCTGATTTCAACCCTAATACTATCGTTTTGTGAACGGCTCTGCAATGGATTCTGTTGGTGTACGCATGAATAGTTTTGCTCATAGTATTCCAATTATTTACAAATACAATTTTTATCCTTGTGATGCCATCAAATGAAATCACTTTGCCTCCAACCAGGCATCTTCAGCGTTTCCAGAACAAAGAAAGTCATGCATACACAACGCATCAAATACGAGTCCTTATCTTAACGAAAGAGTTCATGCGGATTTCGCTTGTTTTTCTAAAAGTTTAACTCGAGTGTGAAAGACAACAGTTTGTGTGTTCTTCAGAAATAATGATCTCATCACCTTTCTCCAATTCTTTTTACAACGAGTTTTTCATGTCTGGCCAATTCACTATGCATACTTTTGAGTGTTGTTCTAGAAAATTCTCCTTCATAGCATTAAAAGTAACATTTTTATAGTCTTTTGATCCACTGTTGCTTGGATACTTCAATAAAACATTCAATATATGAAGTCTTCGAGAATGTTCTTGGCCTTCTTCTTGAGGTTGTCACGTTAGATTCCGTTTGTGGCTTACGGGCGGTTTCGGCTGCATAGCCATCATCAGAGCCGCTTCCTCTCATGATAGAGGTAAGGAGTTGGAGAACAGTAGCTCTAGCCGAGAAAAATCATGACTGCCAGCATATTTACAGTCGATGCCTTGAGGTTGGTACGAACGATTTTCATACTTTTTCTATTAATTTGAGCGATATGTCAGTTTATTTCGCGCCATATCACATTATGAGGTATCCATCGACACCTTCCTATGTTTCCTCCGTCTAGTTTAGCATGAATGATATCGTGGAGAACTCATCAAGCATGTTTTTCCAGAACGGTTTTATTTTTATATAAGAAGACCGCGTTTTGATTTCAGACTAAATTAAGCAAAAACTCTTCAATATACAGTCTGAAGTTGTAGAAGCCAAATCTTCTCTCAAAAGCAACCCTCTTCTGAAATTTTGCTACGAAAAGCGGCTACACATTCTGAAATCTTTTTAGCTCCTCAATCTAGCAGTCATAATGCAAAAGCAAACAAGTCAACGAACTTTGAGGATTAACGTTTTTTTCGTGGTAGCTACGTTTCATCACATAGCAAAGACAAATGGCGCTCAGCATAATTGCAATGTGGCCTCATTGCAAGCAAACTGACGCATAGATTAGTGCCATTGAAAATCATTCTTCATGATTAGTGATTACGGTGGGTAGCTCTAAACGCTGCAGTAGCAACGGTGAAATATCACGCGCAATTCTTAGCTCGACCCCGGATGGAAACCACCAATGCTGCCGACATTTTGAGCTTCACAGACTGCTACCAGTTTTTCGTTTGGAGTGCATGTTGGATGCTTGTGCTGATGATTTAGGAACGATCCAATAAAGTTATTCAAATTAAAATTTCAACGAGAACCAGCTCAATTCGTGCTCAGCAGCATTCACGACGAGGAAATAATACAACTACAGTCGAGCCCATGCAGTTGCAAACAATAAAATGGCAGGTGTAAAAAAAAGAAACTAATGTGAAAGAAGCGCAGGGGTCCGCCCAATATGTGTTGCCGCTTCACGCAAACAACGATATATGTGAATTGAAAATTATATTCCATCTTCAGTTTTTTACTGAATAATTTTTGTCTTCTGTCAACGTCAGTAGGTCCAATGATCGGACTGTGTAAAGCTCATTAGCACTTGGTAAATTTGACATTGCTCTAAGAAAAGGATACATTGACCGTCGCGCTCTCTGGTGCTGGTTCAGCCTATCACAGCTTCCTTAATTTCGGTGAGAATGACGACTTAAAATACGTCCAGCTAGTTGGTAAGGAAATGCACTAGAAACGTTGTGATTGTGGTTCCCATTGCACATCAGAGTAAAAAAAAAAGTGAAAAAAGTCATCAGAGTGAAATCGCTACATTTAAACGATTACGCGCGGTAACAGATAGCACAACCGATGACGTAAAGGTTAACCAGCTGTACGACAAAACTGCCACATCCACCACACATGTAGACCTTTCGCCTACCTTCTATCACTTTTTCTAACATCTTCACAATTTGTCTATCCGAAGTTGATTTTCGGGCAACTTGGAAAAGAATAAGTCGAGAATGAATCCCACCTGAAGCAAATATTTTTGCACACCACTCTACATTATTGGGTTTGTTGTAACATCACACCACTGCATTAGGCGGTCAAATAAAATGAACTCTAGTTAAATAAGTCCTTCATTGTTGAAAATAAAAATAATATCTGAATTGATTGATAAAGTTGTATCTGAGACGAAATGCACCATTTAGAAAATTAGAAAAGGACTAGTATACCTGATGCTAACACGCAAGACCCGCTCTAACATTCACTTACATACGTACCATTAACAGAAACTGTTGTTGAAGAAGCTTACTTTGGAATGACGATTGTTTTAGAGCACCTCTACTAAAGGAAATGCTGTTCACAGGAAATTCTATTGAGGATATTAAAAGCTGGAGACTTATGCCACGTATCTACTCATCGCTAGCAAATTATGCATAAGTTTAAACACTGAAGTTTTCTGACCAGGGTCAATACCAAGCAACTGAACAGCATGATCATCGCTGCATTTTAACTAAATTTCTCAAACTTATTTTATCAGATATTATGCATTGACAAATGCGTTGTAATATTTTTTATATCAAATGTGGTCAGAGAGTAACCTTCTTGTTGAGGATCGAAGTGTTTTTTTCCTGCCATTTTCAAATGTTATCAGTGCGATTATCGTATTAAGACTATTTATCTCTCTCAACTCATGAATGTATAGTATACATATCATTGTTTGATTATTGCATTACTTGAAAACTTGAACGGTACGTATTCGCAAATTATGCGGATTCAAGCACTTGAAATTGAGCTGGTTTAGTTTTGTTTTAAATTTGTTTTTTGTTTTTTCTTTTTGTTTTTTTTTTGTTTGGTTTTATTTTACTCCCTGAAGTCCCGAGGTAGGGCTAACGAAAGCTCTTCAGGTTGTCACCACATTAGATAAGTTGCCGGCCCTTGTGAATAAGAGGGTGACAACCACTTTACGGCAAGTAGCTATCAAGGCGGCGATCATTCCTGGCACGGTTTACTCTAGATGGGCTTAGCGAGTGAGATCGCCGAACTCCTTATCGGCTTGGGTGGCCCTCCTGGGTATTGAGCACCTCGCTGCACTTCGCAGTACGTCATCCAGGAACACCTCCCAGCCACGATGGGGCAGTTAACTGTTTAGGAGGATTGTAGCATTGTGCATACTATACAGCAAACAATTTTTTTCAGAGCTTTGTGTTCTATATTAATTCTCGAATTACGCTTCGGTGCCAGATAGTCTGTTATAATATACGAAACGATATGGCACGACGGTTCCTCTTGATTAAAAAAATCGTTCGAAATTTGATTCCTCAGTATAACATATCTAGAGCTGTTAAGCTGCTTTTTGGATTACTTTGCAGATAAATGGTATATGAAATGCTGTTAGCGCATATGTTCAGAGTTGATGTTACTAATCAACTTTGACGCACATTCTTTCCGAGTGTGTTTTTTTTTGGCCCTAGAGAGCTCATTTGCTATGTTTTCTTTATTGCATGGCTAAATTATTAGGTGTAATTCTTGCTCCATGTGTAGTCATAAAAAGGTTCTTTTAAACAATCAGTAGTTCACACAAAGGTAGTTAGTTAGTAGTCAATAGTCATTGGAGACGAATTTCTTTACTCAAACAATATATGGCAAAATTAAGTCACAAATGATCACCATGGAGATTAGGCTAGCATGTATTTGCGACAGAAAATTTGCTCAAAGAATTTGCAGAATTGATTGATTTCTAAATGAGGAGTGCGTAGCGTAATATTTACTTTTCGCGCTAGGCTCACTGAGCTCTCAATTCGTGGAATCAGTCGGCTAGCATCGGATTTGTCTGAGAGGATAAAGCATCAAAATTCACGGTTCTCGAATGAAATCATAGCGCATCCTTCATGGAATGACCAAAGTCCTGAGGTTTATCCTCTATCTTCTAATTGCCAACCTGTGAAGAATACGACGCTTCCTGACGCAGTTTTTCGGCTAGAGTAAAAATATTGCTGCCACTTGAAATCTTGAAAATTCATTTCCTCGAGTTTTTTGGAGCTCTCGAAAATTTCTAATAACACTAGTGAATGTTATGCTATTTTTAACCACTGCAATGGGATTTGAAATCTTTGCCACAGATATTCTGCTGTCATGCAACCACTGAGATGCTGAGGTACTTGGAAAACTCAAAGCCTGACTAGCCTCTTTGCTATTAAGAATCTATCAAGAAAAGACAGGCAGTAAAAATTTCAAAACTTGTGCTTTCTTTTGTTTGTTTCTAAGAAAGGCAAGTGTTAACGTTCCTTTTAAGAATTTTCCAATTTTGATCCGTATAAAGTCAAGTAAAACACTCTGTTCTGGGAAACATTATGAGTGAGTACGACTATCGGTTTTACAACCATTTTTTCATATTCTACATTTCCCTAGGCACTCACTCTTGCTGCTGCAATCGCAGATAATGCTGGTGAAAATTTCATTTCTCAATATTTTCAAAGAATTACGTTGAAGAATTACACCTCCGTAATTTGTAGAGCTGAAAGAAACGTGAAACTACTTATACAACTTCTTTACAAAGCTATGCTTACTACGACTGCAGGTGATTCGAGATCCAAATATTTATGGATTCGTTCTGCCTATGGCCTCATCTTCTGTGACTCCAATGCTGATGCTTTGAGTTGTGGAACTGCGGTTGCTGTCGTAATTATCACTCTTCACACTCCTGTCATTCATCCAACGATTAGCGTCTAGCATCTAGGGTTAGCATCTACGTTTGTATGTCGTTCTGAATTCCTAAGAAGTTAACGAAATCAAAATTTTTGAGAGAAATTACCGCTCGCTGGAATTTTCTAGCTGTGAAAGGTTAACTTAGGGTATTATGGTGCGCCTGACAGACTTTCCTGTGTAAAGCGTTGTACCTCGCTCCCTAGCCAACTGCGATATTTGATTCTTGCTAGAATTTTCCTTTATCATCTGCAAATTTCAGTTTTCATCGCTACGAATTGACTGGCAAGCACAGGAACAAAAAATACAGATGAGTTTCAAATAAACTTCATTACACAGTTTTTTAATCAGATTGGTTTGATTACTGGGGGCACTTTTTCAAGCATATTATGCCGTGGAATATCCAACAATCCTTATCCTATTCATTAATCGACTCATTGCAGTGATTTTTGCAAAGGAAATGGGTTTAATGCTTGACGAAAAGAAAACTACGGAGCGAAAAATCAAGAACCTTTGTTTAACTAGTTTAATTCCCTTAGATCATTTAGTATCTTTCAACGAAGCATTGTTTTTGAAATATTATTTCATTAAGATAACTTTGATTTGGTGCTCCTGTTTCGTGTTCCAGATGGCGTTATTTATCTCTGTGGAGATATTCAGCTGTAATTTGGTACGAACGTTCCAAGATTCGCTTTCAAATGTCAGTTTGATTAACTGTTATACATCATGGTTAGACTCGTAACTAGCTAGATTTTATTCTTCAAAACATTTAAAAGTAATTTCTAATGGAGCCATGTACATTCTTTTATGCCCTATTTAGATGGCGTGTTGAATGCAAGAAATCTTATCTTCTGTGAATTCTATCTGGCATCTCACGGCCCACTCCGTCGGATTTGAATAGCTGACATAAACGATTCAGTGACTCGCTCTTAGGATGTACTAAATAATTTGTGATGCCTAACCTCTTACAGGTGAAACGTTCTTTGCCGGCCTCCCAAGCTTTATAGACTTCTCCTTGAGTGAATTCGTGTGTATTTCAAGTTTCATCAGCTACTCCATCATCGTCCTTTCTACTATGCAACGTATGATGTTTTATTTTCGGCTATTTTTCTTACCATTTCTCATCCTACAATATTCGTGACATAGGCGATGTTTGTAACAGATTTGCTTTGATCGTGTATGGTTCACCGACAACGCACTAAAGTTCTCCGAGTGGAACTCACACTTATACTTCACTCCTTCAAGATACTGATGTTTTCGACAGTCCTGCTTTATCTTTGGTCTCATATGTCTGACTCTGCACACTACAGTCACATCATTCATTCTCTCTTCGCTTCAAATCTGGTGCAACACCTGTTTCTTTGTTGATAACAAATGGGTACAATGTGCAAATCATAGATGAACACAGTTAAACAGCGATTAACAATTATGTGTATGGATATGATAGCAAAACGATGATCGTGAGCTTACTATATGATGATTCAGCCACGCTGATCTTCAAACCACCTTGACACTGAGTACGATAGGGTTACGGCGCTAAGCCCGTCTCATCGCACGCGTGAACAACAGTTCATTGTGCCAAGTGCTTGATGATGCCCCATCGGGGAGAAGGTTGTTGACTTGCTCCTTTCGTACGAGGCTCCACAGCGGTTTCTTTGTTTTCAGTACAACATGCGCCATAACATTAACGCACCATATCATACCATTTCTTTAGCACTAAACCCAGTACTTTTCTAGCAATCAATTCGTTTTTCGCCTTCTTTTGAACGGCGTAGAATACTAGTTGAGCGAGTCTTCTTACAATCTCAAGGATAGCCCTGCTGTGGGGTTCCATAAAGTGCTGTTACTAAGTGCTGGAGAGAGGCGGGGGTGGAGTCGGCCCCACCGAGCATCACAACCACTCGACCACGGCACCTCCTACCTCCCCCCACCCTATCACAGCATATCACATATAGTAATACCGTGACACAAGCAACGCAATTTGCACCATGCATTCAACATTCTGTTTCGTATCAGAGAATAGTGTTTTTTGATAGTAAAGCGTTTTTTCTGGTTTTTTTTTGTAACAAATGCGCATAAGAAGAACCTTTAATGTCAATCGATACCAAAAGTCGGCTATGAAGCTTCGTGGTACGTGATCGAGCCAGAAAATTTCCCCGTGGACAGCATTACCAACCACTCGGCACTACGGGCTGCCCTCCGAGCGCTACCGCCGGACGGGGCTAAATCCGTGGCAGTGTCTTTCGAAAATATTAATACAACGTTAGTGGTTTCCTTTGCGGACGACAAATATTTTCTGTTGACGATCATGGCTACGATGAGACGCTAGCGACGCGTTCGAAAGCTTACGTAGTAGGTTTCTGAAAAATTAGACATTTCTTTCCAGGAAATGGGGTTTCATTGTCACCAGATGTTCAGTCATGATAGAACAAGCTTCAACAAAGTGATTTTTTGTTGAAACAACGCTTGTGCTTCGTCCGTGTTGCATTGAGGAAAAAAGCCACATCTTTGTAAAGAGGCTATTTTTTTGAACTTCCACTGCCAATTTCTATGCTGTTTTACTTATATTTATCCACATTTCAAACACATCTATTATTTATATCTTCTGTCAACATGGAATAGTTTTTGTTTTAGCGTAAATCAACAAATAGTCGTGTAACAAGTCACGTTATCAGATCCCATTTTTGAAATTAGATATTATGACAAGAATCTTTTACCTTTATATCTGTTATTGCATATAGTACACAAAATTCATCACAATGATTCAATAATGGAAAACATGATGTTTGTCAGACATGGTGGTGCTCGTTGCATGCGATCTCACTTTATCGATAACTTTCAATAGTTTTTTGATTACTGGTGTACTTCAAAAAATTGGGAACTCCACTGGATTATATGAAAAAAAAACTTTGTTCTATCGTCCTATAAGCGCTACCTTTTACTTTGACATCGGATATGGTGCACCGATTTTTCCCTCCACGAGTTGATTTCCATCGAATGTCAGCACCGTCCTTTTCTGCACCTCGTCCACTTGCCATTTTACAGATGAGTTCAAGAGGACCATCTTTAGCCAATTACAGCTTCCCATCAGTGCATCGGTCCTCACAGTCAGTCATCCGTCTACGATGCAACTCACCCTTGACTAGTACAATTCTGTGTAATTTAATTTCTGTGTCGCATCTAGCAGTACAAGCTTTCTGCTGATAGTGACTTAGACGCTCGCGTGCAAGGAGGCTCGGCTAATGACGGTGCAGTGGATGCCCAGTTGAAAATGGTGCCGCACAAAATTCTTCCCTTGCCTACCCCTCCCTTTCCCTCTTCTCCCCCTCTCCCTCCGCCTCTCAAAAAGACAGTGACAGGTCTTCAAAGTGATCTGGTGCAACAAGCCAGCCATTTCTACAGACTGTTCATGAGGGATGATTGAGAAATGATTTTGGAGGAGATAAATATCAATGGACATCAGAAAAACGACGAGTGTGAAAACACAATGATTGGCAAGATGAAAAAAGTCCTTGGCTTGAGCGTTCAGATGAGTGAAGAGCAACTGAGCGAAGTATAAAGATTATTGTAGCAGTTAGCCTTGCTTCCATAACATCAGTTTGAAACTGGGTATTATGGCAAGAGATAGATTGTGAAGGTCATAAATTGCTTGCATTAGAAGCTAAGTGAGTGGTGAGTTGCACCAAACACCTTAAACAATGATGCGCCCTCTGTCAACACTCTTCAAAGGACTTGCACGGATTTATGTTTCAAGAAAAATGTATGCTGACGAGTTGATGTTGCAATCTAAATGCGCCAGTACATTCCTTGTTAGTGGAACATATATGGAAAAAAGCTGTTAGCCGTGATGAATGAGGGTACACCTAGGAGACGATAACTCGCAGGCGCTGGCACGAATGCCTTAGACTTGCGGAAGTCTAACAGATCCTGTTGTGACGAGCCTAATGGAGAACTGCTAAATGAAAAAAAGACTCATTTGAGGCTGACGTTTCGGCAAATACGCCTCCTTCAGAAAGACTTATCTTCACGGACAACTGGTGCGCTAGTGTTCCACTAGCCGAGACTGTATTGCAAACGGAGATTAACTTGACGGGACTTGCAAGAAGAGGGCAAAGCTTTGCCAGAAGAACTCATTCGAGAGAATCTGCGCAGGCATAAGTGGAAAGCGATACAGAGTCGGACTGGCTCGATGGCGCTCAAGTGGACGGATAAGATAGAAATCAGAATGGTTTTGGCGGCGTACGAATTTGCCATAGATCCACGGACGAGAAATTCAGATATCAAAAAATTATATTTGGACAACCCTTAATGAATCTACTGCGCTATGTCCATAAAGTCAAGCTCAAACAATTCAACATTGACGAGTCCGGCAAGTACGAATTTGTTACATCGATACTCTCTATAGTAAAGAGAGTGTGTGCTATAGTGTTGTTTTGCTTTTACGAAGGTCTTAGGTAATTTTTCTCATTCAGAACATATCGTCGGCAATATTTCGAGTGTCAACAGGTGCTGCCGGGTTGTAGAGCCGCAGTGAAGCCGCAGATGAACATTCAAGTGAAGTAGTCAAAGTTTCTCAACAGTTTTCCTAAATTTATTTTTATTGCACTGCGATCGGATTTCTGATTGTCGTTGTGCATGTTATGCATACTGTTAACAATAAAGCAAATTTGATAATTATAACAAGATTAGTAGATTTCAGCTTCTGCATCATCCGTGAGCGGGCGGTTTGTTTCCTCTCCTACATCTGCTTTTGATTTCGGTCTAACACCATATCCGAATTAGCTAATAGGAAGTTCTGCCGAGGATCCGTAGCCGAAAACCATCATGAAAACGGCATCATGAAGACCTGGAGAAGCAGTTAAAAGGTTACATCAGGAAACCAAGGATTATCATAAGCACGATGAGCAATATATCATTGGAATATGTGCTAGGGTCCGCTAGTGAAGACGGGCCATCTAAGTATCTAAGCAAATATAGCAAACAAACCTACGTAGTTGTATCCTTAAGTCCTATATTAATTTCAACGCAACGGCGGAGCAATTGCATGAAGAACGCTAAGAGTGCAGCGCGTTACAATCACATTGTGGCATTTTCTGATAAAAAAATAGATTTGTGCGGACCTCAGCTCATCTTACATTCGTTTCGGCTTCTCGCGATTGTCGTCCATGGCGGTGATTTCAGTCGAGCTGGCCGCTGGCACGAGTTTCATACCGTGATCTGTAGTGTATCGGCAGGTGCGAATACAACGGGTCCCAATATAGATATGAATACAGCTGTATAATTCTTCTGGTGAATACGTCCGCCCAACGTTTAGGTGGTCGTCCTTGGGGACGGGTGTATTCTCGTGGCGTCCACTCTACAGTTCGTTTCGTCCATCTGTCGTCTGATCTTCTACCTATATGATTAGCCCATCTGTGCTTCGCTATGTGAATTCGTCTGGATCACGATGATGAAATAAATCTCTAAGAGCTGAGCTGCGCAGGCCGGCTGCGTGTTGTGAGTGCCGCATAATTTCTCGAAGACATCATTCAAGCACTCTGTAAGTCGTTCGCAGTAGTCTTGACGTGGTCGAAATGTCAGCTCACGTCTCCTCTGCATATCAGAACAGGACTGTTGAATCGAAAAGGTTAGCGCGTATTCGGGGTCCGTTATTGGGTCGATGGCTTCTTACACAGACCCGAAAGTGACCCTCGCTGCTTTTCTTCTGCTGTCGAGTTCCTCCTTCGTATTGTTCTCCATATTCAGTGAACGACCAAGGTACACGTATGAGGAGGTCTCCGTAATCAAAGATCCATCCAGTCTGATATGTTCACACTGCACCATTAATTTTGTATGAACTGCGTCTTCATGAGATTTATGCGTAGTTCGATCTTCTTCCCCGCTTCGTTGACTTCTTGAGCATCGTCTCTGCTTCAGTAGTGCTATTCGAGAATAAGGCAATGTCATCCGCAAAACGAAGGTTTGATAGAAATTTTCATCGATGCGTATGCCCTTCTCGTCCCAATCAGGTGACTTCATTATCCACTGCAATGCGGCGGTGATCAGCTTTGGCGATATCGTACCACCTGTCGAACCTTTTTTAATTGGCTATGATAAGAGTCGATGAATGGGCCGTATTTTCGTGGCACTATTCCGATAGCAGTCTGATGAAGTTCTTATGTAGGGCAAATCGACTCTTGATCGACAAGCACTGGTAGGATTGCGTTTGTGTCGACGCTATCAAATGTTCTTTCATAGTCGATGAAGTTAAGATTAAGGGCAGTGTGGTATTCCGAGAGCACTTCGACCTCGACAAGGTGTGGAAATGGTTCCACGCAACAGAATGCCCGTCGGAATCCTGTTGCCCACTGGTTGTATCTCATCCAAGCTACAGAAGGATGATCTTCCCAAAAGGTTGTAAAGTATGCTTAACAAGCAGATTGGATGATAGTTGCGAGGAATCCTTCAGTCATCCCTTTTGTGGATGATGACTGTGCGCGAACGTCCTCCACTGGTCTGAAATTTTTTCCTTTCGATAGTAAGATGTTATATATGCCGAATGAAGCACGTGTAAATTGTGGCCTTCTGCTCGAAGCAAATCGGAAGAGATATTATCAGGACCCAGAGCCGTGTCTTTTTCCATGCTTTCTATCGCGACTGGAACATCAGAGGACGGAATTCCAGACGGTTTTTTACGGAGGTCCGAGAGGGGGATGGTGGAACGGAAAAGGTTGATGCAGAATTTTTCCGTTATCAATTCCATATAATGGCGCAAAGTTTTCGGGATCCCATCTTCGTTCATCAACACTGACAGCGGAACACTGTAATCACACAGATTCCGATGGCACTTCTTCAGACTAAATCTTTCATGTGCTGTTTCTAACAGTCTCTCCTGTCGGTACCAATATAGATCCTCCTGCAAAGCTGATTTCTCTCTCATTTCTGGCCTAAAAACTTTCTAGCAGTGTTTAAGAGCGCTCAGTCTTTCATCAGATATTCACATAAGTATCCTGTTTACCTACACAGCCATCGTTGATTTCTATCAATTATTTTTAGTCACGTATATGAAAAAGACTCAAATACTTCTACATTACGGAACCTCCACTAGTGGGAAAAGTTACAATTGTCCTAGGTAAATTCGTAAGTACCGAGTCATTCATTGTTTCGGTAGACCAAAGTTTACGTACAGTTAAGTGTACATTTTGCTCTACCCTGACAACCGAATGCTAACACGTGGATAGTATCCTGAATTGACTGCTGTATCGCGTGTGCAAAGCATGTGGTCGCACATTTTCTACAAGAGGCAACGATGTTTTAGTTGACAAAAGTGTACAGTTTTTGTGTATACATGCTATTGTGAGAAGCTATTAGAATTTCTACGCGAGAAGGTTGAACTTTTGAGGCTATTGTAAAAATGTAGTCGTAAAAATTGTGAGAAGTATGTACAAACAATTATATTGAGTACAAGATCTTGAACATAGGAAATGAGAAATTTTCACTATCTACACAGACGAGAAGTGTTCAAAGAATCTGTCGTCACCCCTATCCCATTGTTTGATGGTCACGGAAGGTGTAGAAGTCTTGTAATGACCAGATGCAAGAAACCAATGGGCTTAAACGTACTCTTCATCAATGGTTGAGGGTTGTTTGAAAATAAAGAAGTATCTATCACTCTCAAAATAATGATGAGTGCTCAAAGAAGGTCTCATCTCACAAAAGTACTCCTCAAGCTCTAAGCCCAATAATTTATTAGCCTCGGCAATCTTAACAATCATTCCTCGTTGTTTCTTTATGGTAACAAAGTTTTGTAACAAAATTTATTCTGACAGATGACGGTTAGGTAAATTGACCTTTCCAAGTGTCTAAGATGATCAGGTTAGCAACAGTCAGCAAAACACCTCTATTACTCATAGAGAAAAAAGCTATCAAACCTAGATTCCCAACAAAACAATTTTCACACTTCCAGTTCTTTTATGACTCGTTCATTTGATTATCTAGGTCGAAACCGTCCGCACAAAAATCACTTAGACTGCGATTGTACCTCCCCATTAGAGTAAGAGTTTTATTCACTTTGCCATATCGCATGTGATTATTGCGAAGCACTTTTGAAATTGTTGAAAGCCGGCTTAATGATGTCTAGTTAC
This sequence comes from Parelaphostrongylus tenuis, assembly GCA_019055375.1. Taxonomy (NCBI): domain Eukaryota; kingdom Metazoa; phylum Nematoda; class Chromadorea; order Rhabditida; family Metastrongylidae; genus Parelaphostrongylus; species Parelaphostrongylus tenuis. The sequence continues at coordinate 295,664 of JAHQIW010007200.1, forward strand.
ACCAAAAAACCATTAGCTCCACATAAATTCTTTCAAAAGTCGCAGATTGTAGAGAATATGTTTTCAATTTACAGTTTTGCAATATCGTCGAAGAGAATGTGAAAATGGCAATGGAACTGTTTAGCTTTACCAAGATTGTCTCTTGTTTCACTTATATAACGATAGTGAAGCTTTCGCTTCAAGTGTTTTTTTTTAAGACCACGCTTAAATTTCAATACGCCAGATAATCATTTTTTGAGCCACGCATGTGGTCTGTTATCGGTATAGGTAGTGCTGACATAGAGCCCAATACACGCGTTTCGACCTTGACGGTCTCATCAGTCGGGCGGCTACTTTTCGCTTTTAGCCAGTCCTCTTCGGGCTCTCAGTCTCCTACACTAAGAGTAGACGGCGACGAATACTCTATACTGTAAGTCAAGTGCAATTATCACTGAACAAACAGCGCTGTACACTCGATTGCTATTGATTAGCATCGTTGATATATCTTTCCTTTCGCTTCGAGTGTTTTCTTAAGACAACGCTCAAATTCAATATGCCAGATAATCATTTTTTGAGCCACTCATGTGGCTTGTTATACAGGCTAAAGACGAAAGGGTACCACCCGACCGATGAGAATGTCAAGATCGAAGCACTTGTATTGGGTTCTATAACTCAGCTCATTTATATGACAGACCACATACATGGCTCAAAAAATGATTATCTGGCATATTGAAGTTTGAGCGTAGTTAAAAAAAAACAGAAACGGAAGGTGTAATATACCAACGATACCAGCCAAGAGCAATCGACTGCACAACACTGTGTGTTCAGTGATAATATCACTTTACTTGCGGTGTAAAATGTTCTGCTAGTGTGTAAACTGGAGCACTCCACAGAGGATTGGCAATAGACGAGAAAGGGTACCACCCGACTAATGAGACAGTCAAGGTCGAAACACATGTATCGGGCTATATAAGTCAACCCTATATAATAGACAAGTGCGTGGCTCAGAAAATGACTATCTGGTAGTGAAGTTTTTTTAGCGGTTTTAGGAAAAGTTAAAATGGTAGATCAAACGAGTGAGCTGGGTGACTTGAATACATTAGCTGTGGGATCGAGCAAATTAGGCCACGGAGGTCTCATCCCATTCCATGAATCTATAGCGTTTCGTGACGATTGAAATGCTTTGCAGTCTTTTCCCCATTACTACCTATTTTGTGTTAACTTTCGAGCAATCATGAAAACAGCCTTTTATTACTTCAAGACATTTTGGTGCTCTGTTCACAATCTTTTCTAGACTAATCTATGATCGCCGTATCATGTAAACTTCACTGCATTGTGGAAGCTCAGATTATACAACTTTAATGCAGCAGCCACCCACATGAAACGGACAAATCTTTTCTTTTGATAACTCTTGTTCTTGATATGGAGCCTCATTGTGAAAGAAAGTGAAAAATGAGGTTAAAAGTCTAGGAAACTAATATATTAGCATGGTATTCTGAAATTGTTGGTGAGAACATTTTTTACTGATGAGTTTTGCTTCAAAGTCCCACGGTTGACTATCTATCAGCTTAGGCATAGCTTAAATAATGAGTAATTCCTTATGCTACACCGTTCCAAGGTATTATTGATATAATTTGTTGATTATTACTGAAGCAATACAGCAATGCAGTTAGTACTGCAGCATGAATATTACATTAATCGTGGTGGCTAACGTTTCGGCGGATCGCCTTCTTCAGAGAATGGAAAGATCACATTGATCCACAGTCCAACAAGCGAAGACCTCCATAACCTCAGTGAAAAACATATAAAATGAATTTTGGATCGAATAGTAAAGGCCTCTTTTTGAAGCAGTCACCGTTTCAATGTTTTAAGTCTGTCAATTATTCATTGAAGATCAGCCGCTTAGGGTCAGTGCATCAATAGGTTGTGCCTAACTCAGGCCTGGAAGATCAGCCTGAGGTATGATGTAAAGTGATGTGTGATTACAAAACACTCCTTGTTTTCGTTCATTTTCGGACCTTTGCTATGTAACCAAAAGGATCCTAAAATTTTACGCACAGATGTTTTGATTTCTGTGCGAGGATCGTGAATTTGACGCCAACATTACTCCTAGATGTTTTTGGCCCCTATGCGTGCCTAGGGCGGTTTTTGCTTTATAATGAAATTGAACTTAAATTACTTTGATTTACATAACCACTTTTATTTGAGGCACTCACTAAAATCGAAGTCTACAACAAAAACTGTATTAACTATATAAGAATGCTGAGTACCTGTTCATGTTTATTACGGCTGATTTGAAGTGGACTGACATAATTAGAAAAACAGCACAATTTGATTGGATGGTGATGATTTTGAAGTTAAACTAATTAATATGTATCATCTCATTGTGACTATTTCATAGACCTCACATATAGGATTTTGAAAATAAGCATTGGAGTTTGATGCCAGCTATAAACGACGAATGAATGTTAGAGTAAATGATAAATGCAAAAAGATTGAAGTTGGAAATGATTTAGCAATGCATGAGATCTCGCGCTGCATGGTTTACGCAGCATATTTGAAAATGCTAAAAAGAGGAGGTTTTTCATTCAACATGATAGGCACTTCAATTCGAATTCAAATTCAAACGACGAATTCAAACGCTTGCAGATAGGAAGAGATGTTCCACATTCCACATTGTATCGGTCGCCGTTCTAATTCCGCCTCTCAGTGATCAACAACACTTCTACCTCTTTGGAGTGGAAAAATTCGTTATCGACTTGCATGCGTGAATAACGACGATGATTTATTGTTTTGGCAAGGAACCACAAGGCACCTCGTATTCTGAACATACTCTCACTCACCATTGCATATAGATATCTAGTGCTTGGCACCTTTCCCCGGATCATCGTCGAACCCGCTATCCTTTTAATGAACAATCAAAATGCTTCAAAAAAATGCTCATTTCTTCATACTATCAATTAATGATATGATGTCTGTTACAAGTATATCCTGAGCTTGGTGGATGTTTTCACTGTGATCGGTGGATCTCGATTTTGACGACGAATTAAAAAAAGTAATCTTGTCTCAATGTAGTACTGAGTGATATGAATGCTAAAATAGCATGAAATACCATAACCTTCTATAGAAGTACGAAACTACGCTATAAGTGCATTAGATAAATGACGACACTCAAAGTTGCTGAACTTTAGAAGGAGAAGGGCAAGTACATCCGACGCGCATGCTTCGAACGCTTCATCGATGAGGGAATATGTTCGCAAACTTGCACTTTCGAGCTGTTCAGCCCCCCAGAAATCTTCTTCTCTAGGTTTCCTTCGTCGATAAAGATGAGAACGACCAAAAATTAGGACTAATCGCTCTTGTAGGAATATTATCGACTACTAAAAATTGTAAAGACATGGAAGGTATCGTATTCTGTCCTTCAACATTGTTCGATAATTAACAGTCCTATTCATAGCCCTAGCAGCACTTGCCAGTATTGTTGAGGCTCTTTTTCAAACAATTTCAAGTGTTGACCTCAGAAAGGACCACCAACAACAGAGTCATTTTACGTTCTCACCGTTGTTTGAATGCTTTACGTACATGGGCATAATAACATGAAATCTATGGAAATCAGCAAGAAAAAGCGTGCACTGCAAGCTGACAATATAGAGCAGCTAAGATTCCATTGTATGACGTTACACACGTAAACATACACATTGCCAAAAATTGTTCTGTTCCAACACGACTTGAGTTGCGCTGACGTCAATTCTCTGCTGGACTTATACCTTAAATATAAATATATATATATATATATTATATATATATATATATACATGAGTACGGTACTGACCTGTCTGCGAAATCCTGTTTGTTCTCATTCTCGTCCTTTATTCGGTGTTCTGCCAAACCTGTTTTCGAAGGACTAGAGTGAAGGGCGTTCACAGGCGTCAGACAGGAAGTGGTTAGGGTGGTAGATGTCGATGTCATGCATTTCGCTTTACGAACAACGGTTCAGTCTTGCTGGTTCTTCGTCGGTTTGAAAACCTTGCATTTTGACATATAACGTTTGAAGGGTGGAGTCATTATGTTGATAAAATTTGCGGGAGACTCTACAAGTCTTATAGTGCTTGACCAGGAGCTGTGCTATTTTTCGCAGGTGAAATTTTTTTTGCAAGTGGTGCTTTTTCCATCGAATTAAACTGGCTGTCATAACGATCATCTATACCACAACACTGATCAGCTACCATTAACCCGGGTCAACGTGACTACGAAGAACGCGAAGAAGCTGAATTGCTAGCCGATCAAACGTAACTTTTATATTTCCCGTGTTGGCACAATTCTAAATCGCCAACGACAAGTTGAAGCGGCGATCTATGCGACTATCCTGTCTTTGATGCAACAATAATTGCTCAACTTTTCTCGATCTCTCATGATTTTTCTTTCATGACTGTTTCGAGACACTCACTGTATATGTAGCAAGCCTTTCTGCAAACTGTCCAGCAGTATGGCATATAACTCATCATAAAGAATCTGTCAATCCAACTCGTAGTAATAGAGGTTCATTGGCCAACTCTCCCATCTGAGGATCAAGTTCACCACGATAAAACTCTAGTTTTAAGCCATAATGTACATTCATCAACACTTTCTCGGCACGAAACGCCAGTGTTCCAAGGCCTTGTGCTGTATATCGAGACCAAATTTGAACCTGCAGAAGCTAGTTAATGATATTTACGTCGTGACCCTTAAATACATAACGATTGGCATTTGTCAAAATAGAGTTTATATGACCTGAAATTGTGCGAGGCGGAAATGATGAATTGGTATTTGCAGCGAGTTTGATAGCAGACGAAAAAAAGGCTATCACCGTAACGCATTTGAAATGAATTTTCACTTGAAGCATTTATTTCCGGAAAATCAAACAGACACCCAGTAAAGGATGTTATTCTTCATGGATAGATTGCTCCGACTAAGGCACATCTTGTGAGGGAGTGAGACTCGTCATAAACGTCGTAAAAAATTCTTTCCACGTACCCGTATCAAGTCTTAATATTTTCTTAACCTATTTGCGTACAAGTTCAGGTAGTGATAAAAATGCTTACAAAGGAAAAGACAAAGCGACACTGCAATATTGTATCCTTAAGAACACCACATCTAGTTTGCGTATGTAGAGCAAATTGTCGAAAAATTCACTACGAGTAAAAAAAAGGTGATGGAGGCCTTGTTGAGGAGAATTGCTGTACACCTCGAACGGCAGATATCAGAAATATTTTTCTACGTGCATCACAATTAGGTGTGTAACGTAAAACACTGACTGTATCCCAAATTATGAGCCGAGTAAATGGTGAATGAAGAAGTAGCGCCTACTAAAAAGCGAAACAAAGTGCGGCTCCTGATTATGTAAGAGCATTATTTGTATAAACGACAATTGTGGATGAAAAGACCTATTTATGGAGAAAGCACAAACGCGAGCTCATTCAAGTGTTTGAGTAAGCTGTTTTCCGTATTTATCAAAGCTGCTTTATTGTCAACAATACATGAAATCAACAATATCAATTACAAATCCGATCGCAAAAAATGAAAATAAGTTCTAAAAGTATTTACAAGGTTAATGGAAAACTATTTGCTGTTTTCCCCATGCTTGTAATGCGCCATTTGATTTTAGAATATGTTCTTGAACAAATTTTTACGTTAAGCATCATTTTGCGGCGCATTTTTCGCTTTACCTTTAATTGCTAATGGCATACTACTTTTATTTTCCATTTATTTATTTCAGACTATGGAAAGGTCTGCGAAAGTGATTGAGGTTCTAGATCGTGACTTGAAAATGATCGTAAAGCTGAAGAGCAAGTCGTAACATTAACAACGCATCTGGCTTAGGAACTGCCAACGAACGCACTACACTGTGGTCATTTCAGAAGTTTTGTATGAAGCCCATTTTAACGCTGTATATACGGCATTCGCTCTGGTACCCACGTCATCAGAACCTATGGCAGAAGCAATCATCTAAGTCAATCCTATTGACTAAGCGAAATGTTGCAGAAGAGCTCAGCATTGACCAATTAAAAATTCTAGCCATTGCAAATAAATTGCAAAAGTGATTACGGTTCTAGCCATGCATGTGATATTCTAATGTTCGTCCGTGGTTTCACTGTGGTGGTCCGACCCAACAGCAGCTTTTGACACGCAATATATTGCTGGCGATATGTTCTGAATGAATAAACCACTTGAAATCTACATTGAAGTAAAGTTTTAATATACAGAGCATTCTCAACACTATAGAGAGTGCTGGTGTAACAAAATCATTTTTTCTATACCGTTGTGCACGCCTTTTTTTACATGTGCATTCCACTTGTGCCCACGAATTCTGCAAGTCTTTGGTTGGCAACGGAGTGACCACAATTTTAGACACTGCGCCTTTACATTTTTCATTGTTTTTAGTTCCACTTTTTGATTAAACGATCTCCTAGTTTGAAATACTTCAAAAACCTCTAAACTACCTATATCACATATTTCGCATATTTCGTCTTTGTGATGCACTTTTGAAGACTCGTTGTTATCATCATCGCATAACCAATATACGATTTAGAAAGGTAGTAGCAACACTGCAAACTTCGTAAAGCAAACCGCTCAGTCATGGAACCACGTAACCATGTCTTTTTTGAAGACTGGTTGCTAAATAGAAAAACTCGACTTCAGAAGGGAGTTGAACTAGCGTTTCACCCTTCTCGGGAAGGCGTGCTACCACCACACCACTAAAACAGCCTTTTTGACACCGCTCTATCTTTGATATATTGCTATCATAACTATGACCACGACCTGCTGCTAACAGGCTTGGCTGAGTGGTTCTAATCCGTTTGGTAGCACAGAATTTCAAGCCCATACCCTACGCTCAACAAGAAGTTTTCATAGAAAGCGGTAAAACTTATTCAGAAACATGACTTTAAAACTAATGCTGTAAGTAGCCGAATTTCCCAAAAAACCTTTTCATGACTAGTACTCGAAATTTCTAGTATTTACTGCTTTTTTTTCGCAGTGTTAATATGTATCATTTATATCTAAGAGAACTGAGTGGTGATCAAAAACACGGCCTCAGCCGGTAATCGAGCCGGCGTTTCATCCTATCCAGATTGGATGGGGCGCAGGTTCGATTCCCGCCCGAGGCCGTATTTTTGCTCACCTTTTTATAACATTGAAGAATTAAAAATGAAATTGAGCTTTCACTGGGAGTAGGAAAAACACATCAACACGTAAAGGGAATCCTCAAGTGTCACAGTCTGGTGTTTAATTCGAAATTTCTTCTAAAGCAGAGAAACAAAACTCATCAAATAGACCTCACTTAGGCGCCATCGATCGATGCTAGCGCCGATCCATCCCTAGCCCCTCACCCAACACCCGCGAATTGGCCAAAGAACACTTGATTGCACACGTGAATCAATATTATTATCAAAGTTGTGTTGCAGAGAAATGGTCATTCTAGGAGATGAGCACAGCGGTTGAATTGGTAGATTCTACGTCATCAAATGATTACTTATAGGGCAGAGAAATAGCTCTGTATTGTGAGATGCAAGCACGTGTGAAACATAACTATATTTCAAAATTCTCAGCGTTATAAAAGAATTTTGTCAAAAAACTAACCACGTAGAGCGCCAGCTTGTGATTCGAGCTTTGGATTTATTACTAACAATCATTATGAAAACTTGTTGCCCAGCGTAGAGTATTGGCTTGAATATTTGTGCTACCAGCGGAAAACTGCCGGCCGGATACTAATATATCGCATTAAAATAAATTAAGTTGGCAGCCCTTGTGCTTACATAATTGACAAGATATCCAGTAGGGCAAAGCACTAAGAAAGACCTCTAAAATCATTAAAAAAGCAGTAATAAGCAGTAGAACCTAAGAAAACATGAAAATTATATTAGCACTATGGCTGTCACCTTGACTGGGCTTAGTGCGACGTGCGCATACCCGCTAGACTTTTTACAGATTGGTGGCTGATACCTGCAATAGGAGCATATTGAGGGAAGATTGTGGCAAAGCGGTGGTCTAGATGGTGTAATGACACCGGTATGGCTGTAACGCGGGTTCAACTCCCGTCTGAGGTTGAGTTTTTGCTATCACTCAATTCTCTTAGGTGTATTCAAAACAACACATCACTGCGAAAAAAGGCAGCAAGTACGTAACAAGTTTTGGGAATCGCATAAACACAAAGACATTTTTTCTCCTTTTTGCTCGCTCTTTCATGATGTGTACAGCCTTCGTGGTCCCAGACTACGAATGTGCACGGTGTAAAAAGTCTTCTTATATGGTGCAATACGCATTCTTTTGTGCGTAAAATCTGCATCGCCTCTGAAGACGTTGATGTCTTATTTTGCATTTTTCACTCTCTCTTTTCGTGCTGTTTCCATTTATGTCTTTTGCGTCATACATTTTTCTCTGTCCTTCAACTTCCTTCTTAATGAGCTCCTTCGTTCATGACACTATAGGGTGTCGCACATTCATTAGTGGTCTATGTAATGAATTCTTTCAGTGCTGTCTTAATTTTTTCGTGTTCTCCTATACGAAGAAACGCTCTTTCATCTTTGCATGATAGGTGGTGATGAAGTTCTTACAAAACTTTCGCAGCGCTCTCAAGAACTATGAATCGTGTAAATTCTGGTCACTTAGGAGACCATTGGTCAAATGGGAACTTTTCTAAGGTCTACACGTTTCTTCGTGATTTGTGAATATGGACCATCAAAAAATTAATATGGATAAATATAAAATATAAGCATTTCATAAGATATTACGGAACCACTGCAATTAGAAATGTTGAAAAGCATCGTGCTGTAATGTACCTGTTTGTAATTAATAGTGAAATAGGTGTTGCACCAAATCGGAAAACAATGAAAGAATTGAAAATGTGATTGTAGTGTACAGAATCAGAAATCGGATGAAACCATAAATAGAGCGTTATTCCCGATATCGCTAGTACTTGAAAGGAGTGAAGCATAAGCGGAAGTTCAATGCGAGTAGAAGTGATCAGTTTTTGCTGAAAGACATATCTCAGTAAATGCATACAATTTCACATATATTGCTTTTTGAAGCATTATTGTGGAGCGAATTTTGTGAAAGAGTAGTATCGTCATACATTAGATATTAAAAAGGCAATGATGATGAGGTAGATGATGAAGCTTGTGATGCACACAATTTCGCCGAAGTATAAGTCCACAGTGCGCATAAACGTGGCAATAAAGGATGATTCGTCTGAAGAAATTAGAACGTTATTCATTTATAGCTTTGAGTGTTTTCTATCGAGTTTTGCTGACTAATCAATATCATATTACGGATAACTAAAAAAGATTAGCTTGCATTTAGTGCATCAGGAAATTGAAATAGAACTGACGCCATAGAAGTAAGTTAGACTGTTTCAAAAATTGACATTTCAAGCTTCCTATGTGGCCAGTCATACTTTAGTAATAATCCTATCTAATTGAACTCACTGGTATAGTAGAATGTTGGAACGCACGGGTTCCACTTCATTTGAATCTCGCCAGACAAGCAAATAGCTCCATTTAGAATTCCAAAGAGGCAGCACAAGACTAGAGCTATCTGCATGAAGATATTATGTCAGAATCGTTCCACTGTGGTTATCGCAAAACTGAAAGAAACAAAGTATCTACGTGGTATTAATTTTCGCACCGCGGTTTTCTTTCTATCGAATAACAAATCCATTTTTGTTGGGAAAATCACTGCGACAAGCCGATTGAGAGACAGCACGAGAATTGTTGGACATTCGGCAGCGTAGGATGCTTGGAAAAGTGCACCCAGGAACTAAATTAATTATATTAGAAGGAGGGAATTCTAAAAAAAGTCGAATATGAAAACTGTTTCACATTTTGCGCTCCCTTCTGCTCATCAGGCGTTCCTCAGCATTATCAAATGTTGATACATAGAGCAGTTTTGACTACAGGCAGATTCTGCGATTTACAATTATTAAGGAACGAACAACTTTTAGCATATGGGAATCACTCATCGAGCATCTCGCCAAAGTCGGCCTTTCAGTGTTACATTATACTCCAATGAAAAACATAGATAAGAATCCGAGCTGTGAGTGAACCTTTCTTCAACTATGAGACTGAGAACTTTGTCAGGACTTCAAAATGACGTACAACCATAGACACTCACCATATCTGCCGTTGGATGAATGACAGAAGTGCGAAAAGTGGCAGCCACGGTAGCCACTTGAACCCCACAATTCACAGCATCAGCAGCAGTGCCAAAGAATATGACTCGATAGGCCGAATGAATCCACAGAGACTTTCGTCGCCAAATAATCTGCGAATTATAGGATTTATAACGTAAAGTACGACAAAGATTAACAGCTAATAATGTTAAAAAGTACTCGGTACTTCTCCTTCGTCCATAGTCATTTTCAGCACCTTGGTAGGACGCATTTCATGCTTTTTTAGAGGTTCGACATTAACCTAATAGCTCAAATCTCATGAATTTCACCGTGTACTTTTTTTCTAAAAAAGACTTTTTTGCACTTTAGCAACATAATGAATCTATGTTCCACACTCAGGTAATTTCTGCTGGGCACAGCTTTTCTTCTATAGTTCCAAGACCTGTTTGATAGCACAAATCTCGACGATTTCAATAATATGCCTGGTCTTCGAAAGGAGTTCTCAGTTCGTTGTCGAAGTCAAAAGAAGCTCGGGTTCTGCAGTCCGCGCGCATTTCCTGTCAGCTAGAGTGTGTGTGAGGTTCTGAAAGCGCGATAGCTTGGCACCATTGATGGAAATATCATCCACGTGCCGGCACAAAGAATGCCAGCCATGTGTAATTTGCTGCATTGTAATTTCCAGTGCTACAGTGCAGCAATAAAAACTTTAGGAGAATCAATCAAAGCTTTGACGGTGAGATTTGAGCTATCGAATGATTACTAAGGGAAAACTTTATCCAGCAAAAGTATTGAGTATGAAACAAAATTCATTTTCATTGTCGCAGCGTAGTCAGCCGATCATTTAGACATCGCTGAAATTCTCGAGAATTAAGCTGTTAAACGATTACTGATGCTCTGGAAAACGCAAAAAAGGCGCTTCTCCGAGGGATTGAAAATGTATGCAAGTAGGCGAAAAGAACCAATTGTTTTTGAACTCTGTAAAGAAGTAGAGGATACTATTGTACTAATGTAACGATAGGAAGGTAACACAAATGAAATAAATTATCAATATGTATATTCTTACCAGCACCATCTGCAAATTCAACACCAAGAGAGTACAACCCAAAATTATATAGAAGATGAAGAACTGATCGTGAAACAAATAACCGCAATTATTCATGCTGATCCCTCAAATAAAATATCATTGAAACCGCTGTGAAGAAGTCCAGAACACTTGGAGGAGCGTGTTTTAAATCTTCCTAATATGACATAGGGGTTCGAAATTGGAAGTCTATCGAATTCAATCAAAAGTAAGACATACTGAAAAAAAATTTTATGTTCTTATACTTTTAGGGTTTCGCTGAAAAACACGCACACAGTGACCACCACGATGGCCACAGTTCAAATTTTCGTAGACTACCTGGAAAATTTCGAGAATCACTATTGCCCTGACAAGCAGAAAGAGGATTTATTGAATGGCCACCAGTACGGGCAGAAGCTGGTGGAAGGAGAAATGCATATACTGAGCAGAGGCAACAGTCATATCCAAAAGTCACGGACGGGATGGTGGTGGACCTTTGAGGCAGATTTAGAAACAAATTCGATACCCCTAGAGGAGAAGCCTGACAAAATATAATCTCTTTCATTCTACCATCGTGATGTTAACGAAATGAGCACCTATGCAAAAACGCTGCTCTAAAAGGATGAACTTGAACAAGACGATTACAGTGATTGAAATATCACCGAAAACTCTAAGGCATCACCTAGTTCATAGCTGCCCGTAACAATAAATTCCATTTACCTTCAAAATTAAAGGAGATGATTACTTATGTTCGGATACAGTTTATCTTATTGCTTTCAGAGCATGAGAAAAAAATGCATTTGTAAAACGGACAGACCACTCCGCTGTCGTATGGAAAAAGGCCTAGTTGATAAACTCAGAGTTGAATCGAATGAAGTTGATCGGCGTTAATTACTCTCTGAGCGATATGAAACTCATTTTACTTCATCAAGCATTGCTATAGCTATTGAATGCATATAAAGCCTTTACAATTTTCGTGGTGGCCTATCATTAATCAAGTCATGCTACCCTAGCAGACAAGTCTGGTATCAATCTGCCGACCTCAAAGGGATGAAAACATCCTATATAGGGGCCTGCAGAGCGGGATCAAATCATCATCAGTATGTTTGTCGCAATTCACCCCTAATTGCTGGGCCCACGTGAGACAATTTAAAGATTTTTCACACAAAAAACTGCAAAGTAATTGAAATCAAATTTCTGCATTGTCAGTTTTCGTTTTGAATTCGATCTTTCCATAAGTTCTGGCACTAAAGCTATGCCAAATTCATTTATCAAAAGTGATTGAAGTTGCTTAGCAACACTATTCGAAGTGTACGCCATCAGCCTGAACACATTTCTGCCATCTCAAACAAAAAAACCAATACCACGGCCATAGAACTCGCCCATCCTTAAATTTAAAGAAAGTTGTCAATCCTCAAGGGAAAGTGATTGATGAAAGAGGTGATAGCCAGACGACGACAAGTCAGGGCTCTACAGTGGATCATCCAGTAACTCCCAGCTCAGTTCAGTCAGCATACTTTCTGTCGATTTGGTGACATGCATCATTGTGTTGTTTTGAAGCAGGATGGATCGCGGAGACGTCGAAGCGGCAGAGCCCGATTGCAGCAGTCCAGCTAGATACGGTAGCGCTTGACTTTGATGTTTCTTCAGGTACTAGCAAGTCACAAAAATCGACATGGTCCGGTCTCAAATGATGAGCTTAACCTCTAACGCAAATCAATTTGAACACAGAGTTACAGTCATTCATTGGCTTGATGACAGCCATTGATTTGGACGGTTGGCTCTTAAAAACAAAAGTTCAGTTTTCGTCGACGGAAAATGGAGCACGAAGATAACAGCGCAGCAGTTTTTAAGCAATGTATTTGTGTTTAAATATCACAATTCTGGTCAACAATTTTGGAGCTTATTGTACTGGTGCTATTACGAGAAGAGCTAATATTCTAGCTACGATCACAAGAAAGTGAAACGATTATCTAGACTTAGACGCTGTGATAATAGGGTTTAAAATGGTTTCTGTTTGAAGGAGTGCTTCTTGATGACAGATCACATCTGATTGCACAATATATAAAAACATAAGGATAAAGCGCAAGGGGGAAAATGCTAAGGAAGCGGCGCACAAGATTAATTGAGTTTCGAGCAAGCTTCATCTTATAGCAACTACAGAAAAGTTGTATAAAGAGGTATTCGCAAGAAAGTGTAATCGCACCATAGCATGATCATGCAAATCATCTTTACAAAAATTGAACAAAAATCAAAACGACACGAACTTTGCAATTTTACTACATCATAACGCCCCGTTTTATGTTGTAAAACAGATCAACAACGTTGTAAATGGTTTCATTTTAAAAACGTTGTAAAAGTTAAGGTGGAAGGTTTAGAAGGTATCACCCCACCCGCCTTACTCTCTCGACATTGCACCCTCACATTACCGACTGAAATCAAATTCAAGCTGTAAATTAGCAAATTATAGTACAAATGGCATTTTTGGGTGTACAAATCGTCATCTTGGATTTCCTACAGAACATCACATAAAAATACTTAGTATATGTTAAACATATAAAAAATTTCTTTACTATCACTACAGTAAAAAAACTTATTTTCACTTACAATATATCTACATCTATATATCTATACATGCTTATATATATTACTCTCGTATATATATATATATATATATATATGAGTATATATGAGTATATGAGTATAAACATGAGTATATAATATATATATATATATATATATATATATATATACTGTTATATGTGCACGTATAAGCGCAGTTATGAAGAACATAGAAAACATGGCTGTCTTTAAACACTGTCTGAACACATATCCTTGCCATTTTGTGGATAGTCAGGCCGGGTCCTTCCGTATTGAATCCGTTTTTTTTTTTAACAGAGCGTAATTGGGCTGTTGAGGAATCAAACCCACTACGAGTGGCGTCGAGCATCACTGCCCACTTGGCCATCGGCCTCTGATTTCTAAGCATGTACTCATCAAAGATATACAACGACATAGGAACAGCGGACTGTTAATGTGAAGAAGAGAACAAAGAAATCACAATAGAATTTTGAATTGCTAGTAGGGCTTTACTCTCGATAATCATTCGTTCCTACCTGTTTACAAGAATATTAGATAATTAAATACGCCGCGTGATCATGTCACAATATTATAGTGAGATATAGCTGACGTTATATAGTGAACTGGTAATGAGTTTTAAAAGTTAACGAGGTTTGTTGGCTTAATGATAAGCGCGTTCAATAAAGAATAGTGCAACATTTACAGTTCAACACCTTCTTGATAATTTCAAAGGTAAAAGATGGAGTTATTTGATAAAAGAGATTACTGCCCATTCAACAACATCATAAGCAATTTTTTTCGGCAACAGATCACAGAATGACGGTCACAAAATCAAGTCTAAGAATGCAATATATTTGAAGCAAGAAAGGACTCTTTTGTTAAGATGGCCATAGCATCCTTCGTATGTGAAGACGCGTTTAGATACCTTGAAACGAATGCAAGAAGGAAGCGTAAGCAAATGAAAGCTTTGCAAGAAACTTTACCACACTGCTATCGGAGCTTTGTCATGTAAATGTAATTTTTCACTGATACCTTTCTGTTCCTATACAAATAGAGTTTCACAAGGTGACAACAATTCCTCTAAGTCTTCCTTGATGAGTAAATCCCTGTCATGTCGTTGTTTTCTTTAGCACGTCAAAATTTCAAAAAGTACCGGTGAAGCAGACACGGTGCAATGAACTCAACAAAAAAGGAGCCAGAACGTATTACAAGTTTAAATGGAGATCTAAGTGATGTTAAACCTATTTTATCAAAGATAAACTAATCGACACAAATCACCAACTGATTGAGGAAACCATCTCATGCGTGTACTTTTAAGCAAAACGGAGAAGAACTTAATAGAGCATTAACTAAGTAGATGAGCAAAAGCATGATAGGCAACATTCAGGTTTTTCGAAGAAGCAAAGCACAAGGGAATGTAATCGAAGCTCTGCGCTCACCTTTCCGACACCACAATTTTACCAGCACAATGTTATGGGGGAAGAGATCTTTCAGCTGATATTTGAACAGATTCTAAAGTTTGCTCACCCTCACAACACCCGTGAACAATGTCTTGTATATTTCACTGATTAGATGCATATCAAATAATACTGATGGAAATGCATTTGCCTGCGGGATACATGAATCACACAACGGCAGCGAAACATAGACGGACTTGTCATTGTGATACGATGAGAATTAGAAGATAGATGAAGAAGGTAGTACAGTATTGTAGGAAATATGGTCACAATATTATGAACACAGTAAAATGTTGCCAATGAAGAAAACAATCTGCTTCATGTTATAACTCTTCATGTGTCAAATGTATATATCATCGACAGAAAATTCTATCACAAAAGACCGGAGCTAGTAAGCTGTTGCCGATTCATCAAGCTTTAATATGCGTACTGTCACCTTATTAATTGATTACTATAAAGTGTAGCCTCACTAATCTCTAAGATCTCGATATGAGTATACATCATGCAGCGCAGGCTATTTGTCATTATGATACTTATGACATGATAACACTACGTAATTAACCATTATATTACTCCTGAAGAAGAAGTAGAAATTATATTGATGTGAGTGAAGTTTTGTTGGCACTTAGAAAATCTTATTGAGATCCTTTAGTTCTCATCTTCGTCCTCTCTGTGCCCTCTACTCATGCCGCTTGTATTTTGTAGTTGAGTGCCCAGATCCTGCAGAGAAAGCTATTTTCTTCGTAGTCATCAAATACATTTATGAATTTGTACACGTGCATTAGATCAATATATAATGTATACTCATATGTATGCTCATGAAGGTAAATCAGGGCGAAGTTTAATTTGAAATACCAAGGTTAACATGCCCATTTTCAGTGTGAAAGGCTTTCAAGGCTTCGAAATGTTGTTTTCAATGTTTATGGTATTATTGTCCTTTCATGTAATTCTTGATTGGATTTCTTTGTTTTCGCTCATACAAGCTCTTTTTTATTTGACATAAGAAAGAGTTCTCTTATTTGAGTAGAGAATGTGAATTCACTTGACTGCTGGGCAAATGAACAAAGTCGGGCTTTGTGATGTTTGTATTTCTTTATCAGTGTCTTTATAACTGCTTGGATAAATCATTTATTTTATATCCACATTTTGTATTCATTTTATACTCCTACTAATTTCCATCGTTACTCCTCAAAGTTACTCTCACTTAAACCAACAAATATAATAGTGGAAAATCCTATAAGCATGTTACTTTACGGCGACTACGTATCAATTATTAGAAAAATATAGCGTTTAGAGTTCGAAATGACTTGAAATAAAAACTCTTGATTGTAAAACGTGACTATGCGAAAACCAAGCTTGTGCTGAAAAGCCAACTATTCTCACCAATTTTCTAAGGATGAGCAACAATTTTGAGATTGGCTGTTCTGCTACAAACTGTCGATCACGATATGGAATTCACCTAGTCAGTGAAATCTGAAGGACTGTAGCTCCGCTTTTGGCGATAATTTACCATAAAGCGACTTCATGTGTCATTTCAGATAATTTTTCGTGTTTTCGAGTGATGAGGAAAGACAAATTAGGCAAATCGGGTTTTAAAAGCGGCAAAATTATGTACCCAAGTCCTTTGTTTCGTTCTGTGCGACACCAATTGAAGCTATGATCCTTCCGAAGCAAGTAAATTAGTATCAGACTTTTCAGTCGCACATCGGATCTACAAAAATTGGCGAATGCCTGCCCTGATGACCTAAGAACGATGTTAGCAGGGTGATCTTTGCCCAAATTTGAGCGCAAATAAAGGAAACTAAAATTTAATGACCTTCACGGTGTTCAAAGTGACACAGAAGCGTCTATGTGAATTCGAAAATCTGCGTATCTCCACTAAAGAAGTTTCATGTGTTGAAAGAAGTACTTTGATTTCTAAACTACGTGATGTCGGATCAAGCAAAAAAAAGAAGTTACCTGAGCTGATAAATCATAGGATGCATTAGTAACAGTACAACGACTGGCAATTCGGCGGTTTTTTCTTCTCTAAAGCCTTGAAAATGAATAACTGCCTTAAAACGACTTTTTGATTATGAATCTGCTATCTAAATTTAGAAGCTATCTTTCGTTACCGCAACGGTTAACGAATATTTCCACGAGGTAAATTCTTGTAGATCCGCAGACTCCATTCTCCGGGGTAAGTTCTATCTGGCGTCTCCGAAACGGTAGTGACACTATGACAAACAGTTTGTCCACCATAAATCGTCGTTTGAACCACGCGTGCGTTCATTCATTCAGGACAATATGCGTTGTAAAGTCGAATAAATGAAGAATTCGACGAGTATTTGAATTCCTGAAAGTTTTCTTTGTCCTTTATTACGTCCTAAACAAAGTTTCGTACTCAAGTTCAGTTTCTAACCGCTGTCTATGAATCGCTAGTGTTAACGACCTAGTTTAGGTTGAGCGGCTAGTACTATTTTCCACAAACTTCTAATCTATTACTTTATCTTCATTTCCACATCACTCATGTTCAAAAAAGCAGAACAAAACATTAGCCATGGACTAATAAGCGGTTAATACGGTCTTTCAACGGGAAAACAAGTACACGCGTTAGAGTAGCCCGCGGGTCTGCTCGCTTTGTGAATTCGTAAAAGCTAATATTCCCTTATTGTTATAGCAAAGGAGTTATACCATTCAGTCAATAGTTCCTCTTACGTGCCATTTGTCATTATTTTATTCCAGCGTTATTAATACGCCATCACACTCTGCTAAACTTTACCTCAGGTAGATGGGATTTGCAAAGCACGGAACAATGATTTCCTATCAAAATAATGCTCGTATCTTCAATAGGTACGCGGCTCCATATATTTTATCTCACTTAGCTTGTAGCCAAAATAACAACTTGGTAGTATACTCTGTTTCGATGGCTCACATTCTCCACCAGTGATCTTCACCATATTTTCAACGGTCCGGTATTAAAATGTTGATTCGCTAGATATTGTTTGATTTTAGAGATAGAACAACATCTCTTATGCACAACTAAGTGACAACTTATCCACAGATCATTTCGTAAAAAAAAACTGGACGATGTCTTTGCAAGGGACGACATCATATAGCAGTAAAAGGCTGCCATCAGTTGGATGCAAACATTAGTTAACGAGTTTCAAAGCGAACAGTTTCATTGAGGATGATTTTATTCAAAATATTTCTAAACATGTTTCCATGGTTCTCTGTTTCCTGACAGGCTCGCGTACCAATGTCTGCAAACCAAAAGCACCGTGCCGTGAGCATTGTTGGAATGAATTGTTCTCTTAGGCCAATGTGCGTCATACAGCTCTCAGATCCAAGCTTCTGTAGGCTGATAAAACGTTACTCTCCTAATGTGTTCTCCTATAGATTATAGATTGCTCGTTTGTGTTAGGCTTTACTACTGAAATTTATATAGATAAAAGTGCTAAAGGTATGTTATCAGATTATATAACGATTCCAGCGAGGTCTCCAAAAGAAATCGTAAAAGACTGTGAATGTATGATTTTTTCTGCTATCCATGATCGTCGACTGGTGATCACTTTGATGCCGGGAGATACTGTCACCTGACATGAATGATTTGATATAATTTAGTGTCGATTTATATATATGCAGGGTTAGGAAATATATCCACTGCAAAGGATTGGCTAAACCGAAAAGCACCGTGCTACTGAAGAGGTCCCAATGCCGAAACATATGTTTAGCTCTGCATAAGTGCAATACCGGATTTTATGAAAGGTTTAAGGTTTGTTATTAGATGATATAATGTTCTGAGGGAGGTCTATAAAAACAGTCAATTGTAAAGGTATCCGTATACTCTCCTACTATCATTGCTTGATTATGGTTATATCACAATGTGAGATGCTGTTCCCCTTTTTTAACATTATGCGCAATTGTATCCTTTCCTTTCTATTTATACGTCCAAATTTCTAATTTTTATGGGAGAACTTCTCACGTGTAATTGAAGAATGTGAATTCCGCATAATTGTTAGAGAATTGGGAAAATTTGGACTTCATAGTGACTGCAGATATTTACTAAAAATATTTTTATCAGCCTTGCTAAATGTGAGAACATTTTCTGTTCATGTTTGTGTTCGCACTACATTCCATTTATTGTCAGTGTTACTTCAGTTGAGTTGGCAAAAACTGGTGCAAAACACTTCAGGACTCATTTTCTTTTGCGACGGTCGCATTTATCATAATAGATGATACTCGCTTCTTAATTTTCGAGGTAGCGCTATTCCACCATAAAACAAGGACAATGGCGTCCAACTTGACTGCATTAAGGCTTTGCTTTGAAACAATTAAACAAATTTACATGCCATTTCTACCATTCTATCTTGTGTTGCGGTCAAAACAGATGGGCGTTAGGCAGAGCGGTGCAGAAGTTAGAATAATATGAGTGAGTTCTTTGACTCAGTTTTGTCGAGACTACCAACTCTGTTATCTTTTCGAACTGCGTCATTTGGTACCAGGTTTTTTTTCCGTAATATTCAAATTTTAAAAGTGGTAAATGTTTGGCCTGATATTCCTGAAACGAGGTCTATATAGTCATTTCAACCAGACTTCCAGAGGTAATGAACATATCACAACAAGTGTTTAGCTAGAAACATATTGCCGTATTAAGGGCTCCATCAGAAACAAACAGAAAAGGCATATTTAATTTTATGTGCACACTTTTGGACAACAACGCTATGGCTTGGCTAGCTCTCAGTCAGCAAGCTGGACATTTTGAGTATGGCTTAGGACGCTTCTCCGGCGAAGAAGGGAAGTTCATTTATTGGAGACTATTTCTACTCACCTGTTATGCATTTTCAGTTACATAACAGCAGACTTTTACTGCAATTCTCTTGTGGATTACGATATTACTAAAAATGTAGGAACCCATTTACGCACGCATGCATGGATACGTCTACATAAAAGCAGGCGATATGTGCCAATCGCCGCAGCAGAAACAGCGAACTCATCAACCTTTTGAGGAACACCGTTGATAGGCACGCGGCGCTGCGCCGTCACTTATGCGACACTCGATGCGACTGACCTAGTGATTGAAGCACCTAATCTTTTCGGCACTATAGCTTCGTAAATACAGACTTTTTTCATCACTTGAAGAGATTTTGCCACTTTCGAAAGATGGAATTAGAATGAAGAGACTACAATAAAGCTTTGGTTGAAACATGAAAAAGCAATTGCAAAACCACGTCAATTTTTCGAACTGATACAGCAGACTGCGGTGCAATGCCACTTCATCGACTACACTAGAGAATTTGTCAATCTAACTCCAAAAAAAAAAGAATGTTTTTAGCCTAAACAAGGTTGGTACGCCAGGTCCATACACCGGTGTTTCGGAGGTTTCGGCCTCCTCGTCGGTGACCCCTGCCCCACATTAAGCCCATTCTTTTTTTTTTCGAATTATTTTGAATGTTTATTACTAGGTTTTGAAAACAGTCGATCATATGGATTAATTTTGGTCTACCAGCCGAAATCCATCGACTAAAAAAGGTGATGGACCAGTGTCACTGTACACTATGCCATCACCACATACGCCTCCCTCCTTGCTATAACGCAGGGCTTAATGTGGGGCGGGGGTCACTGACGAGGACGCCGAAACTTCCGAAACACCGGTTTATGGCCCTGGCGTACCAACCTCGTTTAGGCTAAAAACATTCTTTTTTTTTGGAATTATTCTCAATGTTTATTACGAGGTTTTTAAAACAGTCGCTCATATGGATTAATTTTTCAATCATCAGCACACCTTAGGATTTGAGGCTTCCATCAACAAAGGTCAAAGAGACCTTACCCTATTGTGTTAAAATTGAAGGAAAGAGGAAAAAGCTCACGACGTTGATCAATCCTTGAGAAATGCTCCATGCATTCGGCTTCGATTTTTTAACTTCTTTTTATATGACTGAATGCATATCTGACCCTTACAATCACTCGCGGCGGCCCACCGATATATCAAATCAGTGCTGCTATCCTCTTAAAAAGTTCGACACTAATTTATCCACCACGGAGAAATGAAACGCCTGATAAGCTGTGAAAGCAAGATCACACTATCTATCTTAGGTTCGACGTCGAACACCTCTAACCACTGCGTCAGCTGCGCTCTTGAACGAAAATATTTTTTGTCAGCAAAACATATTATGAAGGTCTTCTCATAAATCAGGTTTAGTACTGAAATTTCCAGTTTATGAGCCATTGAATGATTGCTAGTAGTCATATGAAAAAGCTCATTTGAGTTAAAAAGGAAAAAAAACATAAGCACATTCTAGAACAATGCGACCGCGATTCATTCGATTCGTAAAGAATAGCAGAAATGATCAATGAAGTAAGCGGTATTTTCACTAAAATTAGTGAAAGTGCTAGTACTAATTGAAGTTCGTGCAGGTATATGGGAGTAGTACTTCAGCTGGAACGAACGTTCTGGGGTACTTTAGCAAACATGAGATATCTCCCATGCATGCCGTGGGAATATTACAGTATCTTATGTCAGATTTTCTCACTGAACGCCTACATATTATTCGTCTATATTTTCACTTTGTTGTAAGCCTCGGCCATGTCTAACGATACAGTCGAAGTTCGTTTTTTATTGCGTCATTATTGCAAAAAGCGTTTTGCACAGCGAGCTGCATGCGATGAGAAGGGACAAGAAGCAAATCTGCTGCTAAAAGCTAATTTCAGTGCTTTTCAATGTCGAAGATTTTGCCCTCGAAGACAAGCCTTGTTCAGGACGCGCAACCAAGTTGAACAACGAAGATTTGATTGCTGCTTTGGAAGATGAAGCGTCGTTAAGTATACGCAAAATGGCAACCGAATTTGATGTTTCCCAAAGAACTGTGCTAACTCGTCTCCACCAGCTTGACTTTGAATTTTTTGCTTTTTCTGTTTTGGAGACTAGCTGATATTGTCCTTGTTCCATGAATTTTCAGTTTTTTACAGATGCTTCAGACTTCTTTTTCCAACCTTATAATGGGTGTAATAGCAAATAAGAAGTAATATTACTATAAATGGAGATTTGGTTGAATAATTACTTTCCTGGTAAAGGTCAAAATCAATCAAATTTCTAACATTTAATAAAAGTGACAGTGAGAAAATCTAATTCAGCCACTTTCTTCTTTTCCTTCAACGTAAACAACCGTATTGAGGTTTCTCAATTTCATCTGTTGTAATCTAGATGCTAAAATCATTTTGAATTTTTTATGGAAACCCCTTCTTTCACTTTCACTTCAATTATTTTAGATCTAGCCCTGTGGTGCGGCGGCTTTTCATTGCTTTAAATATTGCTCTGAATTTTTAGTATTGGGAGGTTTTATGAAGTGGTTGCGCATTGATGTAAGTCCGCTTTATTGAACCAATCGGCTATCTTGCGAATTGATGTCAGTGTACATGCAGGTGCTCAAAGTACTACTTCCGACTGCTTCCCGTGCATATTTTCATAATTTGCATTCTGTCACAAAGAGCTCGTTTGCCCTGTTTTCTGCATCTCATCGATAGCGTGTCTGTTACAGATCATATGTAAACGGCCATTTTCTACACTCAGTAAATAAAAAAAAACACGAAGAATATTTCTACGCATATACCACGCAGCGAAATATTGTACACAGACGTCACTACTCAAAAGTTGTCCAGTTGCGTATTTGTAATGCCTAAAATTTAATATATACACCTAAGCGACTTGTGTGGTAAGCAAAAATACGACCTCAGACATGGGTCAAACCCGTCTTCCTTCCGTACCGGGGAGTAGCATTGCAAATGTGCTTCTGTGGTGTAGTGGTAAGACGCCCCCAGTATGATGGACGAAACGCGCGTTCGGCTCACGTCTGAGGCTGTATTTTTGCTCATCACTCAATTGGCTTAGGTATTTATGGAACAACATAACACGGCGGAAACAGCAGTGAAAATAGAATTGCCGGGTATTATATCCTATAATTATAGGCGAAAAGTTAGTCATGAACGTTGAGAAACAAAGAAAATTTCGCATGAATGAGAGGCAACGTAAGGTAGAGGACGTAGGGCGCAGCGTATGCTAGAGTGCTTTACAGTTTTGGTCTGGTCAAGAAGTCGATTCTGTGCTCGTGTTTATCAGACCTTCCATTCCATGTGGCTCGGCCAAACGGCATCAGATGCTTTGTAAGGAAAAACACACAGACTGAGTAGAACTATAGGTTGCCGTGAGTCATCGCATAAACCAAATATGCATTTCATCGCTTCTGAAGATACTTGATAGAGTCAAATGCATAGCGCTCAAGTAAAGACAAATTCACCTTCATCTAACGTTAATATTGAAGCTATGACAAAAATGACATTTTTCAGAGCGCTCTCCCGGCAGAAGAGCAAAACGAAATCATTCTTGAATTCGGCTTCGACTGAGTATGGGAATAACTTTGCTTCCAAAGTGCTACATTATGAGAAACACAAAGATTTATTTTTTGCTCTAGTAACCGTCGGAATTCGGTAATGATATTCATGGTAGCGAAAGTGTTATTATTCTTGAATGATAATCTGTTAAATTTATATATTGCACTTTGGGCTGCGCAACATCGAAGAAGGCTCGACTCGAACGAAACGAGGGAGATCTACTAGTAACTGATCTACTGGCATCGAAGAAGACGAAATGCGTCGGCACGTTAGCCGAATAATTCTTATTGACAGCCTCGTGCCATTGGCTAATTAAACAAGAAAAATACAACCACTAGAACATTAAGATAATAAGAGAGTCGGAATCCGAAGTCGATACTAACTCGCGATTGTTCTTTCCAAGTTTGCAAGTGTTATTCACTACGTCACCGTAGCACTTGTTATATCATTCTCTCAGTCATAGTTTAACTTTATCGGCGGTCGTAGCAATTACTCGTCAGCTGAACTGTTGAGGATCAGACAAATTGCCATTCGGCATAGAATCCAGTTAAGTCGCAGCTGTAGTCATAATCACATGATTTAATTTTCAATTTTTTTGTGACGATACAATGTGAAATACAATTTTTTTGTATTCCATACTTTACTTTGGAAAAAGGTAGGCTAATAAATTAAAGTTAAAACGCTGTGATTTTTCCCATAAATGTTTCTAGTGCTAATTTGTGTGACCGATGTGTGATGCCGTTCCATCCAAGTATTTTCAATATACAAATACGAAACTATCGGTTAAGGCTTTAAATTTGAGGAAACAGTATGAACAACTACGACTATCCGTATCATAATCAGTTCTTCATTATATATATATTCTTGGGTTGTACTTTCTTTCTGTTGAATATGCAAATGATGCTGGTAAGAATATGAATACTATAGCCACAACTTTTACAAAAATCCTTTTTGTTAGTAAAATTGGGAGAGAGGTAGTGCAGTATTTAGTGAAGCGGGTGTAGTAGGAATATCTCAGCACTTTTTGAGACCAATCAACAAGCCCCTCAAGATGAGGATGCCCTAGGTCGGCTGCCTTCAAGATTACAATAAGAATAATCTCGAACAGCATTCCACGACATACATAAAGAAGACAATTCTCAAAGGCAGGTGAAAACGAGTGAAGCATTCGAAGAACTTTGTAGAGAATACGCGAGAAATTGAGCCGAATAAATAAAGTGTTGGGGTCTCCATTGATTCATTTCACAAGCAGGAGCGAGGTTATCACTGGTAGGATCTATTGAATGCAGTTAAATGCAGAGTACTATTCAACATAATGATACAACGGCTTCGGCGGTATCGTTATCTTCAAAGGGTTGGTAATGTCAAGCTGATTCGTAATTTACTCGGGCAAATTCGTTTGTAACCCGCAAAACCAGACGTGATAAACAACTTTTTATATTAGAACAGCATATAGCCTCTTATTAAAACACCCACCGTCTAGTCGTTTTTTACTTTCCAATTATTCTTTGACAAGCCGTGGAGTGCCTTGCTTATGATAGGAAAGCACCTAGCTCAGGTCAGCAGAGAATTAGCGTGAAGTATTCCGCGAAGTTACGTGTGTCAATGAGACACTCTACTTTTCGGTTAATTTTAAGACCCTTGGTATTCATTGACAAAGTTCCAGAGTTTTTCGTGGATGTGTTTGGATCCTTTTCGAGCATAGTACATGGCCTTTTTTTGTTATCCGAAAGAAAATGAGGAAACGACCTCTTCCGCTGGACAAGAAATTTCCAAGGAAGTGTTAGTAATCGATCAAATGTTCAAATTCTGAGAAACTGTTTTTGAGCTCATCTTTTGAAAGAGCCTTTTTACAGTGCTGTCGCATTCAGACTGAAATTATGTTTTACATGCGTTTCCCTTTTATTATTAACACGCTTATTTTTCGCGGGGCGAATCTCTAACACTAGACTGCTAGTAATCATTTAGTAGCGTGAATATCGAAAAAATTCACAAGGTACTTTTTTTTGGAAAGGCTTTTCGCACCGCTGTGGCGAAAAGGCTTTGCGTTCACATGAGCGTATTTCCCGCAGGACTGAGCTCTTTCCTCAAACTATATGTAACATTGATAGCGCAACTTTCAAAGACTCCAACGATGTATTTATTCTCTGAAAAGACCGTTTCAACGCAGTGTAGCAGGGAAAATCAGACTGAGTTTCACATACGTCGTCCACTTGCTGGTCGATTGAGTGGTGTTGGTTGTGAATCGATAACGAGCGATCGATAGAATATGCGGCGCGGTTCACATATCGATTGCGATTTTTGTCAAGGATTTAGGATTTTCCTCTGGTTCTAGAAAGACTCCAAATAGAATGTATGTCACCGATACTAAAAGATATCCCGTGAACGCTCATATTTTCTTCGTGCTTCCAGCAAATTATAAACAGATATAAATAAAAAAATAAAAGCGCACGGCGGATGCGAGAATTAAATTTATTCTAAATGCGGTAGCGTTATAAAAAGGTGCTCTTTAAAAAAAAAACAAGCACGTGCAGTGGTTCAGCGGATTTGAGCTTTTGAACGACTACTGACACTACTATGGAAACTTCTTCTCCAGCAGGAGAGGTCATTTCTTCATTTCCTCCCGGATAACAGAGAACAACGGAGGGAATATGCTCAAGCAGGATCGAAACACATGCACAAAGAACTCTTAAACTTTGTCAACAAATACCATGGATCCTAAAATTAATCACAACGGGAAGTGTTTCGTAATCACGCGTAATTTTGCACCACACTTCAAGTTGCTTTTTTCTAACCTGAGCCAGATGCATTTCAACATATGCAAGACTCTCTACGACTTGTTCCCACAGAATAAGTGGAAGACAAAAACAGCGGTGGGTGTTCTGAAAGGAAACTATTTATTGCGTGAATTGAAAATCTGTTTATCACTATGCTTTGCTGCGTTAAGAATGTATTTGTCCGAGTGAATCACGAATCAACTTGATATTCCCAATACATGAAGATAACAATAATTACCTCGCTCCTGCTTGTTAAAAGAAACTCTAAGCTATTTGTTCCACGCCGAGGTTAATATTAGTTGATCGTGTAGGTAATAAAATAGTCACGATGATCAAATAATCACAACAATTTATTCTGCCTGCATTTATGAAGTTGAAGAAAGCTTTCAACATTATTTCTATGAATTATATGCTAAACTTTGCATGGTATACTAAGTGATCTGCAGGTCATTCAAAAATCAAAATCTTTATGGATGCTTTCTGCCTATCAATTCATCTTCTTTGGATCCGCTGCAGATGCTGTGAATTGTGCGGTTCAGGTTACTGCCGTGGCTGTCACTCTTCACACTCCTGCCATTCATCCAACGACGAATATGGTGAGTGTACATGGCTATGTCGCAGTTTTTTTTGCCTGAGAAAACCATGGCGTGCAAGATGGAGTAGCGTGCTAGCAGTTTGGACTGTTTTCATTTGTTGTCTCTCACTCGCATGTGGCACCGAAATGCTAAAGTCAATGGGTAAACGACATTGACTCGCTTTTGCTTATGGAACCATTGTTTTTTTGATAGGTAGAAGACATGAAATTTGCTCGCAATTGAAAACTGCTCTATGTTACATTGCTACTTGGCGCATTCCAAGTTCATTTTTTCTTGTAGTCTGTGGAAACAAGTGGTAGCAAAAGCTCAAAAAATGCAGGATATCTTTGGAAATGGGCTCTCTTATGAGAGCCTTACTCTCTTTTCTCTAGTACAAATACATTAGTTCCATATATACCCTAAAAAATTGAGTGTTGAGCAAAATTTCGACCTCAGACGGGAGTTAAACCTGCGTTTTATCCAAATTGGGGGGCGCGTGCTACCACTACACGTGTAGTGTTAGCATGCTCCTTCGGTACGAGTGAAGCGCGGGTTCAACTCCCGCCTGAGGTCGGATTTTTGCTCACTACTCAGTTCTCTCAGGTGTATTTGAGAAATCTTAACACTGCAAAACGAGAAGTTAAAATATAAAGGATACTTTAGTTGTTGGGTGCACTTTACGAAGCATCCTACACAGCCGAATATCCAACAATCTTCATCCTCGCCGTAAATCGGCTCGTCGCAGTAGTTTTCCCAACGAAGATGGATCTATTATTTGACAGAATGAAAACGGCAGTACGAGAATTCAGAAACTGTCGTATTTGATTTGTTTATTTCTTCAATTCTATTGATAACTATTATGAATCAACTCTGAGATCACTTATTATATGCAGATATCATTACTTTTGTGCTTCCTCTTTGGTGCTCTGAATGGTGCTGTTTATCTTTCTGGAAAAATTGAATCACCATGGGACCCAACTATTCCGAAATTCTTTTTGACAAGTAAGTTCATTTGAAATACTGTTAAATTATAATTGAGAACATAGGTAGCCTCAAGTCCTTCAACACTCTTATATAAATCTCACTTGTTTATTACTTCCTTTCTTCTCGTAATCTTTGTGCAAGCTATTGTCTGCTTGCTTAGAATTCGAGGTTGGCTGTGGTACAGCATTCGGTGACAAAAGCTCAAAAATGTATTAAACGTTTTGTAATCATGAATTTCTTACAGACGAAACATCATTTACTGCTGTATTGGTTCGCAGTGTACAATTGTACTTCGGTGAACTCGTATATATTACAAGTTTCGTCATTTACGTTGTCATTGTCGTGTTTCTTCTGCTTAATGTAGGTCAGTGCCGATTGTTTAACTCGGCAATTCTTGAACTACTTGCTCTACTACACTGCTTGAACAAAGCTACATTTGTGAAACAGCTTTTGGTTAATTAAAGTCTATTTTACAGCGACAACTAATAAGTTCTGCCCGCGTCGAACTTCCGCTTTTGTTTCACTCTTTTCAAGTATTTACGCTGTCGACAATATTGCTGTATTTATGGTGTTATCCACCTTCTAATTCCGCCCACTACAGTCACATTTTGAACTTGTTCTTTCTTATTCGTTTCGGTGCAACACCTATTTCATTGTTCATAACAAACAGGTGCAGTGAAACACAATGCTTCCTAATACATTTTTAGTTTCGGTAGTTTCTATTATTGCTTCAGAGCTCTCTCCATCACATTTGTTCAGTTTGGTACTTGAGCTAGCCCACTGGCCCTACTTGAAGGATCACGGAGAAATGAGTAGTTTCAGTACAGATCCATTCAACCGCTAATTTACTGATCGGGCTTAACCCGAGCTCCCTCCACTCATGCAAGACAGTCAGTTAGGTCATGGAAATATAAAAATTTCAAGGGAGTGCCAAAATAGTCGAATCTCATGCTTCAAGACCTTTTGTCGAATTACAACACTGTCGGATGTGAAGCGAGTAGAAAATGTTTGAAAAGATAACAGTGAAGATGCATGGATGAACATGGAAGATACATAGGACACAAAATAGACAAGGTGAAAACAACACTAAGAGAGAGCGAAAGCACAGAGAGGATTTGGTCTTGCAGCGTGACGAAGCAGATTGGGGTCATAGTATTCAATGCGTGCTTTATGTGTGGTAATTTGCATGAACCTTGAACGGTCATCATATGCAATCAGATCAACGTTGAAGAAAAATATTCAGGGAGGATGGCGAGTACATAACATGCAGTGAAAATGCACGGATTAAGTTATCCTAGAACATTCTGGACCGCGGAAAATCATTTGATCAAGGAGATAGACTAAGGAGGTTAAAAAGAACGAAGGATGCAATTTTTGAAGATATGCACTAAAATCAATGCTACTCGAAATTTGCAGAACCCATGAGAGCAGATAGAATTTACATCTGAAAAAGATGTATATGACATTATAGAAATATAAAAAGTCAAGCACTGTCCTTCAAAATCCATGTGGCATCGGTTTATCAAATGCATAGTATACAGTGAAAATAACGCGTGCATAACAGTTCAAAGATCTGAAAACTGTGATCTAATGCATCATTTGGAAGGTACATCTTAAAAAAAAAAAACAAAAATCGCTTACTTTACAGAGTACTTTTCACGAAATCACTTATGTTAATAGGAGCACATGTGGTGCAGTGGTTAGAGGTGCTGTGCGCTGCACACGAGTTCAATGCTTCAACGTCCCTCTCATTGCTCATCAAGCCATTCATCCCTTCGCGGTCGGTAAATTGATATCGAACTAGTCAAAGATTTGTCTGGAAGGATAAGCAACACTGACACAATACAGCGGGTGGCCATCGCAACTCATTGTAAAGACCAGTTATGCATTCAATCACATCAAACGAAGTTCGAAAATGTCGAATGCATGGCGCATCCCTTTGGGATTGATCAACGCCAAAATTTTATCTTTGTTCTATTGAACTATCTTATCTGGTGATCTTTTGATCCTTTTCTATTTACTCTAATGTAACCAATGTACACTGTAATCTTGCTTTCCAGAACATATCGTGGGCAGTTTTTTGAATGTAAACGGCAACTACTTGGTACGACTACCACGGCTGTACAATCGCAGGCCATCACTCGCGTAGAGAGCATCAGAGTTCCCGAATAAGCTCCTTCAATTTGGTTCCTTCTAGTTGCAATCATATTATTTTTAGCTATTGCATATTTCCTACTAGAGATAAACTTCTGTGAAAAGTGCACAGTGACTTACTTTACAAATAAACTGACTCCTTCTACAGTTGTAAACATATCTTAACTTTCATCAACAACCGCCGATCATACAGCTGTTCTGACGACTGGGCTGTCGCTGAAAGGAAGTACATGGCTAGTAAGACATTTACACTGCTTAATTGAAGCCATATTTCACGGCGCTTTGTTTTATACCGATCGCTTCTGGCTTACTTACAATCAGTACTAGTAAGAAGAACTCTCAGTGTTTCACATCATGCACCTATTGCGATACACATCGAAAATAGTGTCAATATTCTTCTGTGTCAAATTTTCAACTGAAGGGGTTTTTTGATGACACTAACTGGATGGCTTGCACCATTTAGCAGAAATTTTTTGTAAAATTAGTCTCCTCGAGCAGTTCTCATCGATATGTGACTTCAAATGGAATTGGATTTTTTTACTGATTGGACCTGTATAGCCGGGAAAAAGAGAAAAAGACATTTCGATGGTACTGAGCGGCATAGAAACCTTAAACCTTTAATTTCAAACCCTCAACTTTGAATATATATATATATATATATATGTATATATATATATATATATATATATATGAGCGCATGTGGCGCAGTAGTTAGAAGTGCCCTGCGTTGCACGCGAGGTCAATGGTTTGATCTCGCGCCCATGGCTCACCAAGCCATCCATCCTTCCGGGGTCGGTAAAATGGTATGAGACTGGTCTCAGGCTTCTCTGGGAGGATAAACAGCACTGACTCGGCTTAGCCGGAGGCCACCACGAGTCATTGTAAAGGCCAGATATGCATTCAATCATGTCAAACGAAGTCATAAATTGAACACGAATACATGACGCATCCCTCAGAGATTGATCAACGCTGAGAGCTTTATCCTTTGTATATACATATATATGTATATATAGTGGTGTGCAAAAATTTTTTCCGTAAGGTGGAATGTGATACATTTCACTCCATCAGGCAGCGCGTGCTGAACCGTTGCACTACCGGACCGTTGCAATAATATGAGTTTTGATCGATTAGCAATACTAAGCGTTGCAATAATATGAGTTTTGATTGAGTATCACTACCCAATATCTGTCAGCATGAGTGGGTTCAATGTCGATAACGACTATCCACGCCAGACGTTGGACGGCTGTTGGACAGATAACGCGTCGTAGCGTAGAAAGAGTGGTGTCAAACACGGGCGTCGGTAGTGCAACGGTTCAGCACGCGCTCCCGGAAAGAGTGAAATGATTCGAATCCTACTTGACGTAAAGGTTTTTGCACGTCGCTCTACATCATTGGGTATATTACAACATCATGCGACCGCAAGAGGCGGTCAAACAATGAGTTCTGATATACATATATATATATACATATTCTTAAAATACATTTTGAGGTCATTCGTATGTTTGATCATAAAACAAAGCATTGTGATAGTTTTTAGCTTAGAAGTTGAGTTATTGAAAGAGCATGTCAACAAATTTGATTTTACCATCTCAATTGACAGACTTAACACAAATGGCTCGATACGTTAATACCTTACGAGGTCAAGGAATTGTAACGAATGCACGTAGAAAGTTGCTTTCAAAAACTTCGTCGCAAAAAAAATCACTTGAAAAGTGCGAAAAGTTACTTTTGCTACCGGCAGTAATGAATTGGGAACTTTGCATTGAGCAATTTATGCGCAACTGCTTGACCCTGCAGGATAATTGAGCCTTTTCGATCATCAAAAAACATCAATAATGAATCCTCACCAATAAGTGACGCATAAATTGGAAAGCAACTAAAGAGATCACATTCTAAGTGACAGATGGATTAGTATATAATCGTGAAAACCGTCGTTTTATGGCATTGGTGACTCGCTTTCTGCTTATCTAAGGTGAGCCTTTCCTCCACAGTACTGTGACGTGCTCAAAAAAAATTAAACCCCCAGGACAACGAACAAGCTGTTCACAGCTGTACCGTAGGGGAGTCTTAAAACAGTCCTCCCTTCAGCTAAAACAACACTCTGAGAAGGAGACTAGTTTGCTCCTTTTAGTAGCCTTCTTCCCTTTGACACATCGCAGCCTTCCGAATCCTGGTGAATTGCTTGCAGCGGTGAACTATGTGCCACAGTTCGACGAAGTACACCACAACCCTTGTCTTCCGACCTCTCCTTCTTGATTTTTAATTCGTTTGATGAACTTTTTCCACAGCTGAGAAACGACAGTCTTGCAGTGCATGTTTAGTTCCGAAATCAATATTTGAAAGACCTGATAAGACGGCGACGACTTAGTTCACTTCCCACTTAAAAAGGATTCGAAGTCGGCGAAGCGGATTAAGTGTAACCATTTTCCTATTAACGTATTATTTTGTCAAGTACACCTTTTATGGTGTACTTTGTTCAATTATCACGTGTCGTATTACACGATGATAGATCGTGGAGAAAATTTCTTCAGATCAGTGTGCGAAGGCCTTTCTTGTTGGACAAAACTTTTCTGCCAGATAATTATTCAAAAGCTCAATTCAGCAGTTTCAACAAAATGTTTGATTTCTAAAAGAGCTTCCTTCCTTACATTGTCGCCGCGAGAATAAAACACTATTCCACAGTGAACTTGCCTTGTTTACCAAACTGGGACTTGTGAACAGCTTTTCAGCAAACTCTTACTAGTCATTTTCTCAATATGATGTTGTAATTGGTATTCTTTAAGCTTATCATAGAGCGGTTTGAGAGCGAAAAGAAGATTACTTCTTACGCCTTAATAAGTTGCTTCGTCGCTTGGACGATAGAGCCGGTTTATTAGTAAGCATAGTTAAATTTTATATGTCAGAGATATTTTATCGCCTCAGAGAAAATGGAACATTTCAAGCAGAATTTTTTTATGAAGGCATAGTTTTCAACATAGAGAACAATTACTTATCCTGAGAGTCTCCATGTAAGTGTAGGATCAGCGAGCGTTCATCACTGCGCAAAGTACTTCTCTAAAGAAACACGTACTTCTAACCAATAGTAAGCATAATGCCAACGTTCCAAGTGTTATACTTGAGACATTTATACAACAATCAAGAACTCATAACAATCATCTCTGAACAGTAACAATTCACGCGACCGATCAGTACCGGTCATTTGCTCTTCTTGCATAAGATATGCACTTCTAACAATCAACAATTAGCACATACTAAAATGATTAATTCACTGTTACCTAGACTATATAAAGCTAAAGAACAATGCTCTCGGCGTTGATCAATCCCTGAGGGATGCGCCATGCATTCACCAACAATTTTTAACTTCATTTGAGGTGATTGAATGCATATCTGGCCCTTACAATAATTCGTGGTGGCCTCCCGTTGAACCGAGTCAGTGCTGCTTATCCTTCCAGACAAGCCTAAGACCAGTCTGGTAACACTTTATCGACCCCGGAGAGATGGATGGCTTGGTGAACTATGTGCACGAATTCTAACCACTGACCTCGTGTACGACGCAGAGCAGCTCTAACCACTGCTCCACGTGTGACCCCTAGGTAATATATCATTATATAATCCCTACTCCAAAGGCTTAAAACGCCTAAGGCACATTTTGGATGGAAGGAGTTGGAACATTCTAAACACAGATACTTCTGATCTAGGCCGCACCTTATGTACTCGTTTGCTTTTTGTCAAGGAATTGCAGCATTTTCTTTTTCTGTTAACTTTCAGTAACACTAGCACAACAAGCACAATCTTCTGGTGAGCTTGGGAACGTCTCCAGTACGCTACTACCTGTTGGCCGGAAAGCGATGTCTTGTGAGATAGCTGACGTATACCTCCTCAATGAAGTTGATGTAGCTTATAATTCCCACGCAGACTCTGTAAACTGCCCAAGCGTGCAGTATACGTAGATCGGTCACCTAGTGGAAGAATAGGGAAATATCCCTGAGCTACAAAATCGGATAACGTGAAGAAGAAGCAACAAAATGCGCTCGCCATTTGAACATCTTTCTGATGTAAGGCCAGTTAGCAACCATCTGGTCGATGATGTCAAAACCCCCTCTTTTAGCTATGACTAAAATTCGCCTTAAGTTTTTCCGTCGTTAGATCTAACGCGGATGTGCGATGCGGTGATGAGTGTTAGTTTTTTTTGTTGTTTTTCCATCTGAGCTACGTACTCCTTATTTCTTTTATACGGCCATCTGTTACCTTTTTCTACTATCGGCCTCATGTATTCGTTCAACAATCCTTATCTATTCCTGCTTCACATTCTAGTCATGTGCGCCTTCTTATGCAACAGATTCTCATCAAAGGCTATATTGGCGTACCAACTGGTTGTACAAAGATGTCTCCCTTCACAGAGGATCTCTTCAATAAGGTCCGTTATAACACCATCTGCAATGCGTCCGGCCGAATTGTCAGTTGTGTCCGCACCATAGTACGAAATCATCTTAGAAGTGCACCTTCTTTGACTGCACACATTAGAAAGTTTCAGTTTATAATCGCGTCTTTTGCTGGAAGTGCACTGGCGAAATTTTCACTTGGAAGGGTATCAACGGCTTATTGATTATACATTCCTGCCAGGTTTGCATACGTATCTATAATCCTTCTTGAAGAGCCGTCACAATGCTCTAATCTTGTGCAGTCTGCCTTTTCCGTTGCGCTATTGACGAAATGCAAGCGCGCCATAATTCACAGAAATTTGTCTTTCACGATGACTCCTGTCTCTGAATAGAGGTTTCTGATTATTGGAGAATTACTCCAGTAATCTCTTACATGTAGCAAACAGCATCACGCTATTCGCTCGCGCGGCAGTTGGTGCAATCGACTTGCACATGAAGCACGTATCTTTACATGTTGTAATTTCGTATTTGGACATGTTCGTCACTTGAAGGAAGTTTATCATTAGTAGAAGATGAAATGCAGATTAAGAGACTTGAATACGGCGATTTTCGGTTAGTAATATCAAAACGTTTAAAACTATGTTTTGTCAAAAACCGCACTACACATTGCAATACAATTTCACTTCATAATTACTCTGAAGCAACTTTTTATAATAGTGGACTTTAGGAGTTATGCTATCTCAATGAGAAATAAAGTTTGTTTCAACTCAACTAAAAGGGAAACAAGAAAATTTCGCAAAATTTCTTTTTTCAAATTTGC
This sequence comes from Parelaphostrongylus tenuis, assembly GCA_019055375.1. NCBI lineage: Eukaryota > Metazoa > Nematoda > Chromadorea > Rhabditida > Metastrongylidae > Parelaphostrongylus > Parelaphostrongylus tenuis. The sequence goes on from JAHQIW010007200.1 coordinate 330,943, forward strand.
TAGTTTGCAATTTGAATTTGGTAATTTTGAGTGGTAATCTGATGGTGCAATGTCGGAAGAGTGAGGCGCGCAAGGTAACACTTAGAACCTTCCACCTCAGCTCTTTGATCGGCTTTTCAGCATGATGTCGACTGTTATCATCCAGCAAGATCACTTCCTCGTGTCTTACGGCCCATTTCGGTCTCTTTACATGAAATTCATGGTTTTATTTAATTGATTGCTGCTGGAAAGGTGCTGCATTAAGCATTTTTCCAGATTTTAAGAGCTCGTAGTAGAGGACGCCCTTCTGATCCCACCAATGCACAACAAGACCTTATTTACGTAAAACATTCGCTTTGCAGTCGATTTTGCTGGTTGTACGAAATGGGCCCCTGATCATTGGCGCTTCGGATAATCAAAATAAATCCTTTTTCGTCTTCGGTCATTAGGCAGTGCAAAAAAAAATCTTCGTTTTCGTTGATGGCGGTCTTCATAAGATTAAACGTCAAAAGTAAAGCTTTACGAAAATGGTGTTTCTGCGGGTACAAAATCGTCATCTTCGAAATTCTATGAAAGTCAACCAATAAAACACTTTCTACGAACATTAGAGCAAAAAAAGATTCTGCATATCATTATTTCTACTATTATTACAGCAAGAAATAATCAAATAGCGGAGTTTTATCTGTACACCTAATATGTATGTGTGCATGGCGGATGTTAGCGTAAGGTATGTTCTCGTCAAAAGAATATCATTTTGCAGGTCAGATCGTATCTATGTGTGAGAAAACACGAAAAAGGTCTCGAAACGTTTGTTTCTTCCCTTTGCTGCCGCTGTTCGTTTTTGCTGTCACATACCGGGATTAGCCCCACACTATCGCTCTCGCATTTTTCTTAAAATACGCAGCCTCTTGGAAACCGAGGCGTTTGACAATTACGTATGGTCGATCAAGAAAGACTTGCTATTTTCTAGGTGTTAGGGGATTTCCTTTACAATAGAAGGTTATGGATTGAAGATGTGATGAGAGTATAAAAAAGCCTTTGCTTTATTACGCTGAAGGTATACATAGCATACGAACTATTTTATTCTACTGTTCCACTTTTTATTACTGCTCATGTGATGACATTGATTTATCACGGCGATTGAATTTGAAAGAACATTAATGAGCAGTGAAGTTATTGGTCAGTGATCCGTTAGAAGAATGGCTTTCACATATCACCGAGTGTAAAGAATCATTCACAGCCCACACACCTCCAACAAGCTACTGTTTGAATGGACATTGTTCATTAAAAGGCTTTGTGCGTCGAAATAGAATGCTACCAAGGGAAATGTACTGCAATGAACGTCGCATGAAGTTTTATAATTTCTTCGCTCATACTCCATGTATGCATAGAATGCAATGCATCTCAAGAAGTATCTGCTAGTCTGCATCATGACAAAATTGTGGTGAGTGATGACAAAATGGGCGTTCAGTAGTGCAATGGGTTTGAGCGCGCGCTTCCGGATAGGGTGAACTGCAGGTTCAACTTCCGTCCGTGGTCGAGTTTTTGCTCACCACTCAATTCTTCTAGGTTTCAGAAGACTGTTTGGCGTTTGCGATAACTCTTTCTATGTTACATGTCCTACTTATCTCTTCATCCTTTTGCACGAATTTATCAGGTGACTCTAAGCGCCAAGAATGCCTTAGCTCGACTGCCTCCGAGATCACAAAGACAAACGTCTCGGTCAGCATTCTACGGCATTCATAAAAAACACGAGATATTCAAGCTGTAAGTGAAGAACACCGAATGTAATGCGCAAAGAGTTTCCTGAAAGATGAATACAAGGAAACGAATTGAATGAAGAAGTGCTGAGATCCACACAGTAAATCAGCCTAAGGGTCGTGTGAAATGAGCAATAATACCAAAAATAGATTGATTTTGAATACATTTAGCATACCGCCCAGATTCCAGCACTTTTTGTAGATTCGTCCTCCGGGGTGCTTCATTCCTCAGTGTGTCTTGGTTTCTGGGCACTTTTGTTACATAAAGATTTCACGACGTCTGATGTTACTTCTGATATAGTATGCTAAAAATATAATTGCGTGTGCGCCATCCCTGAGGGATGTGCCATGCATTCGACTTCAATTTTTAACTTCGTTTGAGATGATTGAATGCACATCTGGCCTTTGCAATGACTCGCGGTGGCTTCCCGCTGAACCGAGTCAGTGTTGCTTATCCTCCCACAAAAGTCTGAGACCTGTCTAGTACCAATTTACCGACCCCGGAGGATGGATGGCTTGGTGAGCCATGAGCGCGAGATCGAACCAGTGACCTCGTGTGCAACGCAGTGCACCTCTAACCACTGCGCCACATGCGCTCTGATCCGGAAGTATAGTTGTAATATTAGATTTTTAGAGTCTTCCAAATGATTTGTGTATTTCTCTTACTCCACAATTGATTAATGTTATTCTCTCCACTCTACCATGTTTCTAGTGCATACACAGCTCTTGTCGACGTAAGAGAAAAACCCTCTTTCACTATGCAATCATAATGTTGCTAGCATTTGATGATTTTTGATGGTTTTCTAAGAATGACATTACAGTATCGACTTCTAAAAATCCAAAACTTCTTATGTTTTTACTGTTTTTTTTTTTGCACTATTATGATGTTTCAAGTATATCCAAGAGAACTGAGTGGGAGGCAAAAGTTAGGTCTCAGACGGGAGTTGAATCTGCGTCTCACCACCCATACGGAGGGCGAATGTTACCCCTACACCACGGAGATAACATCTTGCCACCACTTATTCTGTCATAGCTATCAGCCGCCAAACTATGAGTGGTGAGCAAGCGGTGGCTTCAATGGTGTAGTGGTAACAAGCGACCCGACATGGGTGAAATGTGGGTTCACTTCCCTTCTGAGGTCTTTTTTTTTTGCCTACGTCTTAAATTTTCTTTGGTACACTTAAAACATTATGACACTACGAAAGCAGTAAGACCACAAGAAATTTCAGATTTATGTAGGTACAATGGCTGCCAGCTCAACTGGGATTATGAAGCGATATTGCTTACCTGACCAAAGCTGTTAAACAGTAGTGGCTGATAGAGATGATAGAGAAATCTTGAAGAATCAGTGGCCTGTGAGCGGGGTGGTCTTCGGTGCTCTAATGGCAGCAAGCGACCCGATATGTGTGAAATCCGTTGGGTCACACTTGACACAGTTTCGCTTTCTAGTGATCGCTTTAGACCCATTTACAGCGTGATAGGAAAAACTCTCACTGTTTTTGCGTTTCGCGCCCATTGCGAAGCACATCGAGAAAAGTGTCAAAACTCCCCTACGATTGTGAAGACTCAAGTAGTTCTCAGTTAACGAAAGGTTTCGTAATGCTCTATCTTTCTAGGATTGACACCTGGAGCCTCGGTGTGAAGCGTGTCAGCATCCTCTACTTATTCTTTGCTAGCGCTCGCCGCCACACCGGATACCCCGAAGTGGCATTTCATAAATTCCGGTTTGTGGCACTAGCACAAGTGGAAGGCCAGAGACCCGTAGTACCTTGCGGTACTGGGTTTTAACCGGTGAAGAGAGCGTCCGAGCATCAACTCGGGCGATGATGCAACGTATCGGTGCTGGTTGGGAAGTCATTGCTCTCTCTTTGCCACATGCATGAAACGAAACCCACAATGTCGATTTCAAGACCATTTGTCATCACTGATGCCCGTGATTTTTCCAACCACAAACGGCTCATTTTGCGCTCTGATGGGTTGTATATGTTCAAGTGCTGCTTTAAAGTGCCAAATATATAAAACATTATATATATATATATATATATCGAGTTGAATATACATATAACAAATTAGTATTATGCTCCCACATAAGAATTAATTATGTGGAAGCGAGCATCCGGTCAATATCGAGCTCGTTTCTAAAAATTCTAATAATCACCCATTGATATATTAATATAATGAATACAAATGTAATAAAATAGTCAAATAATATTAAAATATTGGATTAAATATATGCAATTTATTACAGTGTCATATAACAGATGATTTCCTGGATCGCCTATCTCTTAGCCTTGGCATGTATTCAAGAATGGCTAGTCTCGTCTACTTCAGAGCCGTTCAGTTGTTTCAAGTGTTCCAATTATTCATCGGAGACCATCGAGGTTTTAGAGTGAGTTGAAATGGATTGTAAAGCAGCAGAGACAAGTTGAAACACCAACCACGGGTTCGGCTCAGAAACTGCTAACGAACGTTTACTGCAGTGACAGCCAGAAAAGTTTCCTAAAGGAAACGCATTTCGAAAATGCATACAGAGCAATCGCTTTTGTACCAACTTCATCAGAAGTCATGAGAAAAGCAGTCATACTGATCCTCTTAAGACTACACGAGATTTTGTAAAAGAATCAACGTCAATTATTCTATCATTCTAGCTTTCGAATTGAATTAAAAGAAATTTTGATTTGAGCACTCTCTAAAAACGCACTTGTTTTTGCACCAGCCTGTTATCACTACATCGCACTCTTCATACTATCTGTAGAAAATCACACCCCATTAGTACCTTTGTGAATAATTTCTCTTCAACATAGTCTACCTTCAATCCTTTGTGTCAATTTATGCCAAAAATGCTTGGATACTCGTGTGTTGCGAAAGAATTATGTGCGAAAAGCCACAATCGTCATCATTTTTTCAAGCATCTCGATAACTTCTTGTAGAGAAAGCGCCTCCACCTATCAACAGAATGCAGAAATTGCTCTCCAGAAGCTCAGCGAATCCCAAGACATCGATTCTAGTGCTACAAAAACAAATAAACTCACTTCTCATTGGCAAAAATGTGTTGATAGTGATGATTCTCATGTTGTTAATGATGATTTTGCGTCTAGTTATTATGATTTCAAGGTCACGAAAGCGTAACCGCCATTATTTTTGCACCAGAATAGATTTGTCGTCAAGAAACATCATGCTTACACGCAGATTGGACCAGTGATATACATATTGTACTGCATCTATTGGAGCATTCTGAACAGACGTGTTCCTTGCAGCCGATTATTCTCATGCTAATCTATCTAGCATGGTCGGTAGCCTATTTCTTACAATAAAGGATAAAAAGGATAAAGCTCTCGGCGTTAATCTATCCCTGAGGGATGCACCATGCATTCGACTTCAATTTTTAACTTCGTTTGAGGTGATTGAATGCACATCTGGCCTTTACAATGACTCGCGGTGGCCTCCCGCTGAACCGAGTCAGTGCTGCTTATCCTCCCAGACAAGTCTGAGACCTGTCTGGTACCAATTTACCTACCCCGGAGGGATGGATGGCTTGGTGAGCCATGAGCGCGAGATCGAACCAGTGACCTCGTGTGCGACGCAGGGCACCTCTAACCACTGCGCCACATGCGCTCTTATTTCTTACAATAGTGTTCCGTAATTGCCTTGCAACCTCTCAGTTTAGGTGGGTGCTGCTTAGATTTTTTTCTTGCTCACCCCTAGCTGTGTTAGTCTGGTATCAACTCTCAAAAGTTAGCTGGGGATGGATTTGTGCACCACTGGAGCAGAGCTCCATTTTTTACCTAACGTTTCACACATGAGTTCAAAACCACATATGCCAGGATCTTCTGTCATGAAAAGATCGAAGCCGATGAAGAGGAGAATTTATTGTACATAGAAAAGTCCGTTGAATCAAGAAAGAGTTAGGTGAGAAAGAGCAAAATGAAACAGAAGAACAAGGTGATGAAGGAAGCATATAATGACGATTATGTGAAAACAAAGCCTATTATATCATTCTAGTTTTCTAGAGAATTCTCTAGGATTAGTATAACAGATCATCCGACTATGATTCTTCTACTGCTCAAGTGTTTTCTTAAGACCACGCTCAAATTTCAACATATTTCATAATTGCTATGTGAGCCAATTTTTCATATGGTCCGTAAATGGGCTCTTCTAGAGCCCGATACACTTGTTGCCACCTTAGAGTCTCGTCAGTCGGGCAGAACCCTTCGTTTTTAGCCAATCTCTGTGATTGTATGGTCCCCATATTAAGGGTAGCGACGATAGATTTACACTGCACTGCTGTCAAGTGAAAATCACTAAAACAGCAGTTTTGTACACTCGATTGCTCTTCGCTGGTATTTTGAACTACATCATATCGTTAGTTCCAATTGTTTTCTTAAGACTACGCTAAAATTTCAACATATCTCATAGGTGCTATCTGTTTCATTTGACAGCAGTGCACTGTAATCGTTCGACGTCGCTAACTCTTAGTGTGGGGACTGAGGCACCCTTAGAGGATTGGCTAAAAGACGAAGAAGGGTTCTGCCCGACTGGTGAGACTGTCAAGGTCGAAACAAGTGTATCGGACTGTACAAGAGCTCATTTAACAGACCATATGACAAGTTGGCACAAAGAGCAGATATGAGATATGATTCTTCTGCTGAAAGTGTAAAAAAGTTCAACAAATCCATGAGGTTGACGATTCTTGCAATTATTCATCGAATTCTCTTTCTGATTCATGCAGACTAAGATGAAGTTACTCCTTTCAAAAAAAAGCATAACTTAGCTCATGATGAATTTCATGAGGTGAAAGGCAACTATGGAAATCTGCGAATGTATGGCAACATTTGATAAAATTGACTCATCTATGACAGTTGTGACTTCAAATAAACTCATGATGAAAATTCTATCTCACTGAAGTTATGACTCTCATTCAAAGTGATAGAACGAAGCATTTTCAAGAATTATTTCGAGATATCAACATGACAGTAATTATTTGTCCTTTTATGATTTCACAAATGTGACGAGCTGGAAAACAAGTTCCTTCAATGAACGTTTCAAACGTCCCCGTCTTTTTCAGAGCTAATAATCTGGTTATTCTCCCACAGTTGCTCGTTCTCTTTGTGAAACTTCGTAGTCGTTATCGTTCGAATTGAAGAGTTTCGTTTGAGGGAGCACCGTTCAATTGAGGGTTCTGCACGGCGATGTCCTTACATATAGGTCAACATTTATTATTTGGGGTTAAGCAAAAAGTTGTGGAAATTTTTGAAGGTCCATTTTCATGCGCGAATCAAACAACGATAACTAATCTTCAAACTACAGACCACCATTGTCCACGAATTTCTGTCATAGATCTGCAAGATCCTGGGTCTGCGTACCATTGCAGCTTCTTTTAATCGAAGAACTCTTAACAAGCTACCATTTGCATCAAACAATTTTAATCGTTAGCCATTCAAGAATTATTGCATTAATCGAAAGATGCCATACTTGGATAAAGCTAATGCGGATCTCGGCGTTACTTCTTGTGGGCAAAGTAAAATCGGTGCAACTTGTGGGTAACCGTCCACTTCGAGACACCAAGCTCTTCAGCCAATTCACAAGTGCTTAATGGAGGCTCAGCATCCGCGCGGTGTGCAAGTCACTTCCATCCAAGACAGATGACCGCCAGAACGAGGCATTTCTTTGAGATAAAAATTATCTTCTTTGAGCCACTTAAACTATCTTCCCACCGTCGATTTTCTCGCTGTACCACCACCTTCCGAATGCTCCAGTTACATCTATCTAGGTCGTGAAATCAACATGATGAACGACCTAGCCCCAGAGTTGAGCAGGAGGAAACGAGCGGCTTGGGGAACGTTTAAGAGCATCGAAGATGTAGTGAAGAGGACAAAGAACGTCCGACTCCGTGCCCACCTTTTCGACTCGACAATTATCCCTGCCCGTAACGTATGCAGCAGAAACCTGGTCGCTACATAAGCAGGATGAAAGATCACTTGCCGTTATCGAACGCGCAGTCGAAAGGTCGATGCTAGGAGTATCTCGTATTTCGCAAATGAGACAAATGATCCGAACTTCCGACCTACGTCAACGATCGAAAATCAGAGACGCCGTTCTACACGCCAGGATATCGAAAATAAGGTGGGCCGGACACGTGATGCGCTTCAACGACAACCGATGGACGAGAGCCGTTACCGACTGGATTCCTCGGGACGTCAAGCGCTCTAAAGGAAGACCACTGACCCGTTGGTCCGATTTCTTCACGAAAGCGATGGAAGAAAGATATGATGCTCAGCGAATTCCTAGAGCAAGGAGGACCCACTGGGCTACTCTTGCACGCGATAGGGAAAAATGGAAGAGTTGCTGGTACCCGCTCGAGTCACTCGACGATCAACGGGACGACAGGTGGTGATACCACCACCTTCATTCTCATTAATCTCGTCGAGGGCTTCATGTATAGTTGAACCTCTCCTCTAATAAAGGCGGATCAACATGCAAAAACCATGCTGTCCAGTAGGCAATTTGGAGGATAAATTCAAGAACTAGGTAAATATATGCAAAACTATAAATAAAAAGACACGAAGATGTCGAAAAATGAAATTTTCAAGCATTTTGTTAATTTTTTTTGCCCAAATCAATTTATATACTCGTCGATGAATATTTGTTCTTTAGACAATCTATCCTCCAATGGTCGGCATCATTATCAGCCAACACCGAGCCTATCCGTGTAGACCCTCAAGAGGGATTGGCTAAAGACGAATAGCGCCGTGCAACTGACGAGGCTGCAAGGCCGAAACACGTGTAATTCACTGTACAAGTGCCCACAAGAGACCACATGCATGACTCAAAAATAGCTACTAGGCATATATAATATATCAGTATATAAGCTTAGTGGTAACATATATAATAATATAGCATAGTGCATCACAATACGATACAATATGATAAAAAGGATAAAAGGATGAAGCTTTCGGCATTGATCAATCCCTGAGCTATGCGCCATGCATTCGCCTTTAATTTTTAACTTCAATTGAGGTGATTGAATGCATACCTGGTCTTTACATGACTCTCGGTGGCCTCTCGCTGCTGTCATCCGAGTCAGTGCTGCTTATCCTCCCAGGCAAACCAGAAACCAATCTAGTTACCAATTTAACGAATTCAGAAGGGTGGATGGCTTGGTGAGCCAAGAGTGCGAGATCGAACCATCAGCCTATTACAAAACGATACATTACAACAATACAATAATAGAGCAGTGTTACAGTAATGCAGCACAGTAACATAAAAATAAAACAAAAACTGTCAGTGAATAATTCCAAGAAAAGGATGCTTTAAGCCTAAACGAGATTGGTACGCCAGGGTCATACACCGGTGTTTCGGAGGTTTCGGCCTCTCAGTGAATAATTATTGACAACCGCCCAGTATGTAAGGAAATCAGCAGAGTGTGTTTCTTTATTTAAGCCATGGCCCACCAAAGAAATTTCAATTCGAACAATAACAATGATGAGGAGCATAATGCGAACAAGCGAGTACAGTTTATTTATCAACTTTGTCTTTAGCTAAGTCATGATAGAAACTGCTATTGATTGGTAACGCCGAGGTTCAAGGTAAAGCGGTTTTGAAAACAATGCTGATTGCTCTTTTTTCATTTAGAGCTCGCTTGATTAATCACAATAATCGAATGAAACGACTGTATAGTAGAGATACAGAAATTCCTCATTCCTACGAGAGGAAAAGAAAGTGGATTGCGAATATTGTAGTCAACGGAAAATCAGCAAGACCTTATTATTGTTAGAAAACGGAGGGCTCCACATCATCAGAGAATATCGCCCAATCGCTTGCACCCTGCCGTCTAAAATAGTTCCACTATAATAATCTCATATGGGATTGGAAGGGCACAAAACGAAGGACGGTCATGCGAACCAGAATGGCTTAAAAAAGAGTTTAGTACGATAGAGCATATCCACACGATAACAAGACTAACTAAAATTTCGCGGAATACCAAAGATCTCTTTATCTCGTCATCATCAATTTGAAGAAGACCTTCGAATAATTTGAAGAAGACCTTCGAATAAGACCAAAGATCTCTTTATCTCGTCATCATCAATTTGAAGAAGACCTTCGAATAAGTAGGATTTCTAGATAGCTAAAGCATCCTTACTTGATGAAGATTCTTCGTTAACTGTATGGAAATTTAATAAAATGTCACTATAATTAACGATATTCCTATCAACGTAGGAAGTGGAGCTCGGCAAAGTGATACCACCTGTCGCATCTCAGGCATGTCACGTCATACGAACAATGGAATGTGGCAATATGGGAGTAAAATCGACGGTCGACAATACACCCGTCCTCCCTCCAGTAATGACGCTGTTGTTGAACACCAAGCATCAACCATGCGTGACACATGTTGAGCGATTTCGGCAATGCACGTGAAAAGATCGGTTCTCAATCCCTGGGATTCTTGTTTATGAGGAACGGATTGGTTCCGAATGCTCCATTCACGCTCAACAAAATGATTATCTTAGAATGCTCCAGTAACATTTATCGAGGTCGGAAAGTATGTATGATGAACAACCTCAGTTCAGAGCTGAGCAGGAGGAGACAAACGTCTTGGACAACCGTTAAGGGCATCGAAAGGAGTCACCTAACGTTATCGAGCGCGCAATAGATAATCGATGCTAGATGTATCCCGTATTTAGCAAAAGAGCGGAAATATCTGATTTTCTGACCAACGTTAGTGATCGAAATTCAAGATTACTGTTATACACTCCGGGCTACCGATCGACGACAACTGTGACCAGATGGATTTCCTAGGATGTAAAGCACACCACTAAAAATCCGCCAACTCGATGGTCCGATTTCTTCACGAAGGCCTAGAAGAAAGATATGATGCTCAGCAATGCTAGGAAAGAGAGGACTCAATGGCTACTCTTACACATAATGAGAATTTGAAGTTCCAGTAGTGTCCGCTCGATCCACTTAAATATCAACGGGAAACGCAGTTAGTACAAGTCCAAACACGGTCGCGATATCTTTATATTATTCGGAACAATCACTATAGCAATAATAATTTTATTTAGACTGTTCTTTAATAGTGATATGATGCTACAATTACCTGCGCAACAATGTTGAGTGATATGCAAATTTGAACTTTGGGCAGGACATGAACTCCCGTTCCACACTCTTTACGCCTTGGAAAGGGCAAAACGCATGGTCAGCTCTCTCCTCAGATTCGAAAATTTTGCATATCATTCAACAATACTGAATATGTATTCATTAGAAAAACAGCGCTTGTGGCGCAATGGTTGGAGGTGCTTTGCGTTACGCACAAAGTCGATGGTTTGATCTCACTCTCATAGCTTACGAACCATCCGTTACTCCGGGGTTGGTAAACTGGTACCAGACTGGTCCCAGACTTGTCTAGAGGATTAGCAGCACTGCCTTGATAAATCGGTAGACCACCGCGAGTTTTTGTCACGGCCCGATGTCAATCTAATCACCTCAAGCGACTTTAGAAAATGAAGATGAATGCATGGCGCAATTTTTAGGAGTTAATCAGCTCCAAGAGCTTTAACCTTTTGTCCTTTGATCACTAGAATATCTTCAGTTTCTATGCTCTCGGCTCAATCATGATCAGTAGACTAGGGAAAAGTCCTCACAATTCTTCTTTGCGGTTCCCTATCGCTATCCCCTCTTTTGCATCTGCATAATAACCTATTTTGGAATCCCTTTTCTTTTTTTAGTGTGCATTATTAACAGACGGGTTTTCTCCAAATTGAGTTCTCACCCAGCAGTGTGTTCGTCTATCAGTTAATGGCACACATTTGTCTTTTATCATCCATCAAATTCAGCTCGTTGAGTCTCATCAACAGCGAATAGGTCAAAATTCAAGTTTCAGGCAATGCGGGTGCAACTTGAAAACATTGTCTGCATATTTGTATTGTAAAGGTGAAATACATTCTTTTCTCTAAACAACCCTCAAAGTTTTTGAATACACATGACTCTGTCACACCTGCAAACCTAACGCATTTTTTTCGTCATGATACTGATCGTGAAGGTGAGTTATTAAAGTACACAAGTATTCAAGTAACAATAATCTAAGTTTCAATTAGTAAATCGACGGGTATTGTGCAACTAATATTACCAAAGTACGCTAGAAATTGATTACGAAACCTTTTCAAATTCTAAAGCGAAATGTTTGGGAAGTGAAAAATAATAAACTGCATTGCATGTTCAAAACGTTCTACTTTTAGATGTACAAGGCGCATCGTTTTCTATAAGTTGAAAATATTCTCAACCCTATGGGTCTTCAGCTGTTCGAATTTATTTCGAATCAAAGAATTACGCCATTGTTGTGTTCAGATCAAAGACAATTTCATGGCTTACACAGGCCCGCAAAATAAATTTTGATAGTGAGTGTGTTGAATTATGAAGTGACACTTCATAAGACAAGACAACAATGATAACAATAATAATAGCAGTGACAGTGGCAATAGTAACGGTAATATTGATATACCTAAGAGAACTGGCTGGTGAGCAAAAAACGGTCTCAAGCGAGAATCGAACCCGCGTTTCATCATATTCGGGGGCTACACCACCAAGACATATACCCGACCACTCATTCTTCAGCATCTCTAAGTTAGCTATCGGCCACCAACCTTCAACACGTTTGGTCGAGTATGCTATTTCGCTTTATAAACGCAGTTGAGCTGACAGCCACTATTAGGTATAATTACTCCAAAATTCTAATATTTTCACTGCCATTTTTCGCAGCATTGCAGTACTTAAGATAACTAAGTGGTGAGCAAAAATTTTGAGAGTTTGGGAGTGTTATATCTAACAAAGGCTGTCAGCTCAACTGAGTTTATATAGCGACATCGCATACCCGATCAAACCTCTCAAAGGTTGGTGGCTGATAGCTAATACAGAGATGTTGAAGAACGAGAGGTCGGGCAAATGTTCCTCTGTGGTGTAACGGTAGAGCACGCGTCTCCGGATAGGATGAAACGCGGGTGCGATTTCCGCCTGAGGCCGTGTTTTTGCTCACCACTCAATTCTCTTAGGTATATAAGTAACATCATAACACTGCAAAAAAATGCAGTAAAAATATTAGAATTTCGGTGTAATACTAATATCAATAAGTTATAAGTAAGTAATACCAGTATAATTAACAATAATGTATAATATTAATAATAGTTAATAATAATAGTTATAACGGTAATAATAAAGTAGTGACAATAATAACAATAATAATGCATATCCGTTAGTGAAAAAATATAAGTTGCGAGTGCACTGGAATTTTCGGATTTCAATGCCGCAGTTACCCAATGAAGGTGACAACTAATTCGAGTCGCTAAAGAAACTCTTATAGTCATATCTTCAGGCTAGAACATAGTGTGAAAATGATTATAACACAGCTCATCAACTATATCATTTCAGAAGCATAAAATTTTTATTTTTCTGAATGATGTTCTGAAAGTTCAGTCAAATGTTGGGAGGGAAATTTGTATCTTCCACAGCAACGATAATCTCATACTACTAATGCCATAATGGGAAGCTTTGTTCTCCTTCCATCAAAAGCTTAACGTTATGAATCTGTCCTTTGCCCATATGAGCTCATTTGTGGTCGTTTTCAGATTAAGCTCTTATATCTAAACGAAGGAAATTATGTTTAAATCAACTGCTACATCTTTTTAGAGGCTGTCGTTCATGATGTAAAGAATGATTTTTTTTTACTTTCTGTATCGACTTGCCTACAAAATTAGGTTATTTCGTATTCATATCTGTGATCTTACGGGATTGCATTGCCACATTTCATTTCTACTCCCTTCAAAGCTGGCAATAAATGGTACAGTAGGAAAGTCATTAACCATGTCCTTTAAGACGATTCTACTTTTACTGAAATGCAACAAATTCCCAGAAATTGAAGACTGATTATTAAGCAAATATCTTGAACATGAGGCTTGATACTGGCGGAGACATTTAACTCACTTTAGCTGTAGTCCTTGTGAAAGGGTAATCGTGGGTTCAAAGCCCCATGTGGTTCTGAGGTTTGCTACATCTCAGCATTATCGTGACTCTATTTCACGTCTTATCCTGTCATCAATACCAGAAGCTGTACAAAAATTTGAAGCATATCGAGAAAAACGAAAATAACTAATACCTAATACTCTATATGACTTTTTAGGAAACACTGCCCAAAATCGTACTTAGCACTGGTCTTACTGATGTACCAATTCTGTGAGGCTTTCTTCTTCATTTGAATACTTGAAAAGGACTATACTAGAGATGCCTCACCTCTGAAATGTAGACCTCTTGAAGGCTTAAAACGTTCTTTCAGATTACAATGACTTTTAAACAAGGTCTCAAGATAGTTTATTCAAAGGTTATGATGGAAGCTTTTCGACTTTTGAATAGATTGATTAGTATATATACGCTCTGAGAGCTAAAGAAATCATAATTCTTTCATTATTACTATGCTAAGAAAAGAGGCAGTTATTAGAGATGGCCTACAATACACAAGTTATCGATTGAGTTTTGACTCAGCACCTAGAGTTAAATTCGCTGTCTATTTCACAAATGTCACTGATTTGGCAGCGGATTTGTACGTAAAGATAAAAGCAATGACTGAATACATCGTTAGGCTATCGCAAGTTATCGTAAAGGTCAGTTGTTCATTCTCTCAAATTTATATTAAAGTCCAATACATCCCTCAGAGTTTGTCCACATCGGTAGGCTTATCCACTATCCCACATGATGTTTGATCTGTGACGATCTTGATGTCATTCAACACTTTTTATCAGCGAGACATCAAAAGGCCAAAACTTTTCACGTCATTTTCAACATATTTCGAAATAGACTAGAATTAGAAGAAATCTCGCTGTCGTCTGTTGCAGCCTGAAATCTTTTCAAAACCCGTTTTTTAAGTATCTTAGACTTTTTTCAATTTTTTCTAGTTATAATAATGGTAGTGAAGGTGATATCACTTTACGTTTCCAAGGTTCGCCCTCTTCATCAGTGGCAGACGCCCCACACTGAACTCTACCTTGTAGCAGGGATGCGGAGACATTGCTTATGGTGATAAACACGGCAATATGTTATCATCACTTTCTCAGTCGTTAAATTACGATTAGTAGCGATTACAGTTCGCGCTCAATGTGGGGCATGGACCACTGATGAAGAAACCGACACTTCCGAAACATACGTATGGCTCTAACCTATCAACCTCAGTAAGGCTCTAAACATTACCACAGACTATACTGAATGTTTATTACAAGCAGTCAATGAGGTGGATTTCCACATATCCTCTAGAAGCATCGATAAAGTTAAAACACGGGTAAAAGCATAGCGAAATAAGGGCCTCGGTGCCCTATTGGATTATAGCTAAATTCTGAAATGTAAGCGCCAACACAGTTTAACTAACAGAGTAGAAGTTCAACAGAGGTACTAAGCTTTGTCAGTATCTCGCATTCTTGTGATTGTATTTCAGAATATATCATGTCATGAAGAAGATCAAGTAGTAAATAGATGTTGAAGTATTGTAATTTCGCGAACAAAGATTTGTGGTGTTAGTTAGTGAAGGAGACTTCTGTATAATTTGCGAGCATTTGGATTGGAAGCAGTCAAATAGAACACTGCATTTCAGAAAACATTATGAATGACTACAAATATCCGTTTCATGACCATTTTTTTATCTTCTATATATTTTTGGGCTCTACTCTCGTGCTACTGAATTTGCAAATGATGCTGGTAAGAGTATTCGTGCCACATCGATACCCTAATGTTTTCTATTTGTTTTCATCGTGGCACAAAGTGGTCACAACATTCAATCGATTGTAAAAAATACGAAAGTTGCACAAAATTTTCATAATTTCTTCGTGTAATTCTTCCCCGTAACCTCTTTTGCTTAGGTTATTCAACGATCCAAATCTCTATGGGCTCTTTCGGCCTATCAAATCATTTACCTCGGCTCCGCAGCCGATGTTGTGAATTGTGGAGTTCAAGTAGCTGCGGTGGCCATCACTCTCCGTACTCCTGCCATCCATCAAACGATGAGTATGGTGAGCAGGAACTCCTGTACTTCAGCTTGAGTTCATGACAAAGTTCTCAGTCTTGAAGTTGTGGAAAACGTTATACACTGCTTAGACTCGCCACATTTCTTTTTCACACTTAAGTCTGACAATGAAAGACTATCTTTTGAGGAAAACGTTGTTGACTAGTCTTTGTACTCGAAATGTTGTACCTTAAGCAGTCGAATCTGCTCACAGCTAGACTTGTTGTTTGATACTATTTTCACCTTTGCAAGGCGATACCTTGAAAAGGGCGATGAGAAAAAAACAAGAAATGCCATCTGTTTCAAAAATAGATATCTTTACCTTTAATAAAATCTTTCTTTCAATGGAGATAATTTAGCTGTTGGGTGCACTTTTCCAAGCATCCTACGCAATCGAATTCCCAACACTCTTCATCCTCTCTGTGAATCGGCTCGTCGCAGTGGTTTTCCCATCGAAGTTAGATGCGATATTTGATAGAAAGAAAATGACGGTATTTTAGCACAGAAACCGCTATATTGAATTTACTTTATTTTTTTCAAAATTTCAAGAATGCTGTTCATAGACGATCTTATCTTCTTGCAGATAACATTATTTCTGTGCTGCTTCTTTGGTGTTTTGAACCTTGCTAATTGCCTTTCTGGAGAGATTCATATGCTATGGGACCCATCTGTTCCATCGTTTTATTACACAAGTGAGTTCGATAAAATTATTGCTAAATCATGATTAGTGTGACGTAAAGCCTCTATATCCAGTAACTACAATATAACCTTTAACCCATTGGGAAGCACGTACCACACGCACAAGAAAGGTAACACGCCGCGCGTCGTCGCATCTCACTCAGCTAATGTACTGGCGGCGTTGCCTGTTGGAACAAGACAAGAAAGCAGCTTCTGCAAGAACAATGGACTCACAGATGCTGCCTGCCTGCGACTGTCACGCGAGCAAATCACCGCGATGCCGTCTGCTGTCAATGGCGGTCCCCAAAGGGTTGGAAGATTTGTGCTCCACTTTTTCCTAAACACACATTTGAGATCACTTTTATTCGATTACTTGGAATTCGAAGCTGGCAAACTAAAGTACTTGATAGGCAGCCTTGTAGCCGTAGTTGACATTTCATAATCTTGAGTTTCTTACAGATCAATCTTTTACTCCCATCTGTATGCGTCCCATGGACTTATACTTCGGCGAAACTGTGTACTTTGCAACTCTCATGATCTACCTCATAATCATGTTATTAATACTGCACAATGTATGTCACGGGCACTTCAAAACTTAGCCATTTACAACGTTTGTTCTGCAAAATCGTTTGAAAAAGGGGATTTCTACGCGAAATGCAAGTCTATATCAACGTATACTTTTCAGCAACAGTTGGTCGATTGTGCTCGCGTCGAACTTCCACTGCTGTTTCACTCCTTTCAAGTATTTACGTTATCGGGAATCTTGCTTTACTTATGGTTTCATCCGCTTTCTGATAATGCGCACTACAATCACATCGTAAACTCTTTCATGATTTTCCGTTTTGGTGCAACACCTATATTGCTATTAATTACAAACAGGTATAGTGCAATACATGGTTATTTAGTAAAATTTTTCTGCCGTTGCTTCAAATGTTGCTTGAAAGTCCCTTAGATTATGTTTGTTCAGTTGAACATTCGAGTAGTCTACCGTCGCTAATCGCGAAGGAACGTGCGCTTTTACTGTTTACATTTGCTTCCCGTCCTCATTTGACCACTAATACACTATTTGGGTGGGCATTCCGTGCAGCTCGCAAAACTGCTGGATAGAATACTAAACTATCAATGATTCAAAAAACTGCCGAGGTAATCTCACTACATACTGCGAATTTAGTGGGTATAACGCTTTTCAAAATTACATCGAAGCCTCAAACGATGACGTGTGAAATTAGAGAAGAGTTAGGGTTACGCATTTATAATAAGAACTACAAAATGGTCATACAAATTTTGCAGAAAATAGACAAGAGCAAAGAGAAAGGATACGTAACTCCGTGACTGAAAGATGACTCACCTAAGAGAACTGTGTGGTAAGCAAAACTCGATTGCAGACATTAGTCGGACACGTGTTTCATTGATAAGAAAAAAGCATGCTACCACTGCACGAGCGTAACCACCGCTTTGCCACCACTCTTTATTTGATATATCTCTATTATAGCCAGCAGCAACCAACTTTCAGCAGGTTTGATCGCGTAAGCACATACCGCATTGGACCCAGTTGACATGACAACCATCTTCTATATATAATCTTGAGATTTCGTTCTGTATACTGTTTTTAACAGTATTATAATATTTCAAGGATACATCTAAGAAAACTGGATGGAAAGAAATCTAAAGATATTAATACACAATGGGTGTCTGCTGAACTGGAACCAATGCCATATGTGCTTACCCAACCAAACCTATAAATAGTTGGTTGCTGAGAGCTGCATTAGGATTTATGGAAGAAAGATTGATAGCAAGCGGCAGATTCGGTCGCGCAGTGGCAGCACGAGCTTTCGGCATAGGTGAAACGCGGGTCCAACTCCCGTCTCTCAAGTTTTTGAGTACCGCTTACTTCTTTTAGGTATATCTTTGAAAGATCATAATACTGCGAAAAAGCACAAAAAACAAAATAAGTCTCAACATTGCAAGACGACTCCTATGCAATATTTGTGCCTAGTTTCTTCTGCTAAAAGTCTGAATTGCTTATCCGTCACACGATTATGAACACGATGAGACTTCAAAACTACCTTGGACAACCAATGTACTCAGAACATGCTTTAAAAGCGGATTTACAACTATTTTAAAACATTCTGAAGCTGGGAGACTATACGATCAAGAAGAAATGATAATGGAAATAAATGTTAAGGGTACTGCGTCCAATAACATGCTCTGAAATCAATGCTAACCCAATTTTGCGGAATCCAATGAAAAAAAGTGAAATATGCAGAAGAAATCGTGTGAGTAACAACACAGACACGTAAAGAGTTAAACATAGTCTCCACAATTCATGGATATCGATGTAACAAATGCGTAATATAGAGTGAGGATAATACGTGTACGACAGTACTAGCCTGAAGGGCGTGATTTACTGAGTCCTATATGCTGAAGAGTATGTGGCGCAGTGGCTAGAGGTGTTCTGCGTCGCACACGAGGTCAATGGTGCGATCTCCCGCTCATAGCTCATCAGGCCATCCATCCGTCCGGGGTCGGTGAATTGGTACCAAGCTGGTCTCAGACTTGTCTGGGAGGATAAGCAGCACTGACTCAGTTCAGCGGGAGACCACCACGAGTCATTGTAAAGGCCAGATATGCATTCAGTCACCTCGAACGAAGTTTCAAAAAATTGAAGACGAATGCATGGCGCGCTCCCTAAGGAATGATCTACGCCGAGAGCTTTATCGTTTATCCTTTATATGCTGAGGAGTACTTTATGAAAAATCGTGCACTTTAACGCAAGAAATGTATTATATATATTCATCATTTAGAACATATCGCGTCCAATATTTTGGCTGTATCCGACAACTTCTTGGTAGAACAACCGGAGCTGTGAGATCGCAAGCCATTATTCCCTCAAAGAGCACCAGAATTTTTCATCGAACCCCTTAAACTTCTTTCCATTGTGTTACAGCCACATTTATTACATTTGTTGCATATGCTCCTGATACTGCTGACAATAAACCGATAATGATAGGCACACAAAGTATTGTTTGACTGATACTCTCGCCCAATCTCTTGAAACTATTTCACTCCTTTCGTTGACAATCGTCACTCTGTAGAATTTTCCAAGTTCGATTATCTGTCAATCTTGGCATTGTTCAATAGCTAGCAATCCCTTCTTGCTGAGGCGCATGACGACATTGCTGCACAGCAATCTAATTAAAGAAGAGACATTTTTATCAAGCTATTTTTGTGATGTAAAAGGATGAAATAATCTGAGAAAGATATGACATGTTTTGAGCTGATAGGTCTAGTGTATACAGGCGCCTGTTTCATCCTATTGGGACTCATCAGTACCACCCTCGCTCCTTATATTAATTATAACAGCTACAGTACATCACCTGACTTAGAGTGATTTTCACTCGGCGTCGATTCCTCTGGAGGATTATTTTAGCTCTAGGAAACGGCTGAACCGATGGAGGGTGGTACTAATGAGTACCAGTAGGGCGAGATAGGCACCTGCACATTACTAGACTTATCAGCTCAAAACATGCATATCTTATTATATCATATATATTTTTATCATGTTATCAGATTATTTCATTTTGAGCGGGTCCAAAAAACACTCGATAGAAGAGGTAAAAGGATGAGTAAATTGAACGAACTTAGATAAATGTTTGAATGTTGTCTAAAGGTTTTGTCGAAGTTCAAAAGAAATTCCAACCAAAATTAGAAAAAAAGTCTTTTTGACATGAACGTTTGACATAACCTTCATCAGCTATGGCCTCACACTGTTTCCATCAAGATGTGGAAATTATTGTTCTCTTTTTGATCAGGTTACATTTCTCGCGTTAACGTGGTCTAATAATCAAATATTCCAGCAGGAAAGTTCTTTATTTGATTTCGTGAAAGTATATATTGCCTTATGTTTTCAGACCTAATCATAATTTTTCTAAATGCTGTAAATAAAATGATTCAAAGGTCTCAGTCGAGCTGTTCTTTACCCAAAAGAGTGTTACTACTGCGGCATATATTACAGTAAAATTTGATATCACCAGCTGCTATGGAAATCCAAGTCAAAAAACATGCATATTTTCTAGCCATTATTAGAGATCTTAAACGAAAAAGTAGGCTTAGAAGAATGCCTAAACAGCGGTACATTGGGAACCATGGATCAGAATAGATGGAAAAGGGAAGCGGTTGTCTGAGTATATCATAACGGCCGGAATATCCGTGGATGTCCAAATTTTCAGTCGCCTCACTCTCAGTGGTGGACGTGAGTGTGTCTTTATGGTGAGAATCGCACTGAAATAGACTACATCAAAGTGAACCGAGTGTTTTGTTTGGCTAATGTCGCTGGTGTTCAAAATTCTGCACGTGATCACACCATTGCATCTTCCGCACAACATTCCATTTTTCGCAAAACGAGAAAAAGTCGAAGAGTTTAAGAAACAAAACTTCAGAACTAGTATCTCGTCACTTATTTCGACGTCCCGTCTTCACGTTTAACTATGTGCATTCTGGCACGTGCTGCCTTCTATTAATTTCATCGTGTTCATCGTCTACAAAGGTCTTCGAACATTCCACGTTTTGCTTCAACTACTGCTTGAGGACTTCGTCATTTTAACCCCTAACGGACGACATGTGCCAGCTGAGGTACACGATTGTTTGGAGAGCTTTCTTGCTAGACAAATTTTTTCTCTTGAATACTTTATAGTCATCCGAAGGCTTAAATCTCTGCGATTTCAACAATACGTTTGATTTTTGAAAAAGCCTTTTAATCACGTTTTAGCAGCGATGACAGAATTATGTTTGACACTCATTCGCCTTATATGCTCGTCTGGAGCTTGTACATATATGGTTACTCCAAACTTATAAGTCATTCGATAGTGCGAATCTCGAAACTTTCGATGCTGCAATTGGTTTTTGAATGGCTATTATAGAAAGCTGTAAAGGCGAAAAGGAGATTACGTTTTGCACCTAGAGTTTTTTTTCGTACAGAAAAGTTTTACATTCTCTAAAAGCATATAACCATTCCAAAAAACTCATGAAGTTCAAGTAGAATTTTTTGTATTTAACCGCTTTTAGTGGTGGTATAATGTTATAGATATACCCAATGAGTCGCGCAGCATAGTGTGATATAAGGGTCTGAATTCTGCCCGACGCAAAAGTTTTGCACGTCACCCTACATCACTGGGCAAAATCATGAAGTATCGGAGCAATACGAAAAAGCCTAGGGTTTTACTTTCCAAACAGGGCATAAACCCCAATCAAAAAACGAAAGTCGCGTGCTTCTTACGAGTTGCGCTGTGCGATCGATCAGCTGCTGTCTATGAAAGGTTAATGAATATCACAGAATGGTGGCCAAGACGTTTTCCTTACGAGCCGTTCACATGTTCGTTGAATTATTGCAAGAGAACATTAGAAGAGGTAATAGAACAAGCATCTGGCTTATCACACTTTTCCAGATCCGCTGCACTACTGGCCACTCGTTATTCCCTCATTTGTCCCCCATACCACTATACTATATAGACTCCTTCGCAATTACTGCACAAATTTCTTCTATAATCACGTCTTCCTGCTGTAAAATCAAGCATAAGAAAATGAATTTATCGTCCCGCCGGTCTCTCATCATAAGCCCCTTATGTTAAATCGTTAGTGAGAAATCTAATAACGTTCATTTAGATATAATGAGACCTACTGAGAATGCGCTGTTTTGCTTTCATCAACACACTGGCTGGGGTCTTTATGCGTTTTCCATCAAGACAAAAGGTCTTCAATCACCAAGATCTTGCTACTGTTCAATAACGCGACCTATATGACATTGGTATTTATCGCTCAATCTGCTTCGTGCCTGCTGTCTATGAACTCTCAACTCAAGTCATCCTAACAGAAGTGTCAGGAAAATCAGACAAATAACAAACATAAGACCGAGCAGACTTTTGAAAAGGATTCGTTGCTATAAACCAGTCCACTCGGTAAAAAAACTCTCCATAATCATGCTGTTCAATCGGCAATTTGGAGATGAAAATGATGAACTAGGTAAATATACAAAGCTATCGCTGAAAACTACACAAACATGTTAAAAAATAAGGCTTTTCAATATTTCCCAAAACTTTTCACTCAATTTAATATAATGACATTACTATGGAGTAAGCAAAAGGTCTCGACAAGGTGACACCATTTCTTCCAAATTGCTTAGAGACAACCTCACCTGAGAACTCAGTACAAAAGTTGGAACTGGGCACTTTGGACTGGGAGGAGATAGCTTTGAATGCATCATTTTCGCTTTGCTAAGTGCATCGTTTTCATAACACGGAACAAGATCCAAGCAAAATGGATTTCACTGAAATTGACAATGCTTGTGAGAAAACGAGGAACGGGTTGATATTCATTTCTCATTCATTTTAACGTGAATATTTCCAAATACTCCAGTTACGTCTATCAAAATTGCGGAGTCAATATGATGAGCGAAGTTAGCTCTAGAGTTGAGCAGGAGGAATCAAGCGGCTTGTGGAGCTCTCAAAATTCGAGTATGTAGTGAAAAGAACAAGGAACATCACAATCTCTGTTCACCTTTTTTACTCCACGGCTATCCCTAAACATGCATTACAAACTTGGTCGTTGCGTAACCAGGATGAAAGCAACTTATCGTTATTGAGAACGCAACTGAAAGGTTGATGCCAAGGATATTCTGGATCCCTCATATGAGAAAGAGGGTCTGAAGTTTAGCCTACACTAATGATCCAAGAATGAAGGTTACCGCTTTGCACGGCAAGCTACATAATATCAAGTAAACCTGGTGCGAAATGCGTTCTGATGATGACCGATAGAGAAGAACCGTTAGCGATCACATTTCTCGGGATGTAAAGGCACAAGAGAAAAGCCAACGGTCCGATAGTCCGGCTTTTTTACACATAATTGAAAAGAGTGATATGATCTACCCTTTAATAAGAGGTTATTTGCAAAACAATTTGCGTCAGTTGGGATTCGAGCCCAGATTTTACCCTATCCGGAGGCGAATGCTGAACCGTTGCACTACCGGCGGCCGTTTTGACACCAGTTTTTTTTTTTGGCTACAACGCGTTATCTGTCAAAGCCAAACGTCAACGGTGAAGCAATTGTTTTGCACATCACTCTTTATCATTGCGTATGTTATAATATCTTACCACTGCTAAAAGCGGTCAAATAGAATGAATTCTGAATGATATGATGCTCAAGTGATCCATATGGCGAGGAGAGCTTATTGGATTTTTTGCACGGTTTAGAAGCAGTAGAAGCCTTGCCGGCGCACGCTCGAGTTACTCGACATACGAAACGACAGGTGATAAATGTAATAAGAACCTTTGAAGTTGTCTCGTTTTTGCGAGAGGGAAAGAAGGTGGACTGTAATGTTCTTAGCCAATGGAAAATCGGCGAGATCGTATCATTGTTAAAAAATGGAGAACTCGACGACTTCAGAGAACATTGCACAATCGTCTGCTCTCTGCATACTATAAAATTTTTACTCGAATAATCTTATACGGGATTGAAAGAGCACAAAGCGAAGGACGATCATGAGAACCAGAAGGGTTTCGAAAAGATTTTAGTAGGATAGACCATATCCATAGGATAACAAGACTAATTAAAATTTTGCGAATGTACTAAAGATCTCTCTACCTCGTCACCGTCGATTTGAAAAAGACCTTTGAATAAGTTGAAGTCGTAGAAGCTCTAGATAGCTTAGGCATCCTTTCCCAGTGCATGAATATTCTTCTTGCAGTGTATGGAAATTTCACAATCAAAACGTCACTATGATTTACGATTTTTTTATCGGCGTAGCAAGTGGAGTTCGGCAAGCTGGGACTATCTAACCTAACTTATTCTTTTCAGGCATGTCACACCATATGAACAGTAGAATGTGGAAACATGGGAGTGAAAATCGACTGCCGACAATACACCATCCTCCCTTCAGGATAAAATCGTTCTTCAAACACCAGCATCAACCATGGGCACCAAATTTTGATCGATTTCCACATCGCTCGTGGAAAGATCGGCCCCTAATAAATTCCATGAGCCCGACATTTATGAGGACAGATTGGTTTTGAATGCTTTATCCACGCTCAACGAAACGAACATTCCTGAATGCTCCAGTTACGTCTATCTAGGTTTTGAAGTCAGTATGATAAACAATCTAAGCCCAGATTTGAGCAGGTGGAGGCAAACGTTCTAAACACCTCTTAAGAGCATCAAACATAAAATGAAGAAAAGAGAACACGCCTGCTACCGAGTCCATCTTTCCCGACTCTGTGGTTATCCTTGCCTTAACGCATGCATCAGAAACCTGATTGATACGTAAAGAGGATGAAAGATCACTTAACGTTAGGGAACGCGCATTCGAAAGGTCGATCCTAGATGCATCCCGTATCTCCCAAGAGAAAGGAACCATCCAAAGTTTTGACCTACGGAAAAGATCGAAATTCAAGATAGTCGCTCTACACTCCAGGCTACACATGATATGGTGGATTGGTGGATTGGACACGTAATGCGTTTTAATGACAACCGATGGACGACAACCGTTAGCAGCTGGACTTATTGATATCAAGCGCACAACTGGAAGATCGCCAACTTGAAAGTCCGATTTCTTCACGAAAGGCCTAGAGGAAAGGTGTGATGTCAACGAATGCTAGAAGGAAAGCCCAAAGGCTACTCTCACACGTAATTGGAAATGGAAGGTTCAGTAGTGCTCGCTCGATCCACTAGAATATCAACGAGAGCGAAGTTGGTACGGTGATATCGTGAACCGTGATATCCTATATTTTTTTGCAAAGACCACTGGAACTGGCTAAAATTTCTATTCAATCGACTCTTTAATAGTGATATGATGCTATAATTGATTACATGCCCAATAATGTTGAGTGATACTGCAAAACTTTTGAACCTTGGGTAGGAGTTGAACTCTCCTCCCACTCTCTCTATGTCCCGGAAAGGGTGAAACGCGTGTTCAGCTCTCACCCTAGATTCGAAAATTTTGTATATCATTCAGCAATATTGAATATATACTCATTAGAATAGGAGCACATGTGGCGGGGTGGTTAGAGGTGCTCTGCGTCACACACGCAGCGTCGATGATTTAATTTTGCGCTCATGGCTCATCAAGCCATCCTTCCTCAAAGGTTTATAAATTGGTGCTTGTCTGGTCTCAAGCTACTCTGAGAGGATATACAGCACTGATTTGATAAAGCAATAGGCCACTCGCGAGTCATTGTTAAGGCGAGATATGCATCCATTACTCAAACGAAGTTTTAAATTGAAGACAAATTATATAGCGTATCCCTTAGGAATTGACCAACGTCGAGAGCTTCATCCTTTTATCCTTTAATCAGCAGAATATCTCCAGCTTTTATGCTCTCCGTTTAATCATGATTAGTAGCCTAAAAAAAACCTTTACATTGTTTCTTTTCGCTCTCCTATCGCTATCCTCTCTTCTGCCTCTGCTCAATGAGTTATCTTGACCATCCTTTTTCAGCTCAATTTGGTAGATAAGTTTATTTCGAAATCAAGTTCCTACCCAGAAATGTGTCTATGCATCACTTACTGCTATACATTTGCTGTTATACAACAGATCCCGCTGAATCTTATCAAGACCGATTCGGCCAAAATTTAAGTTTCAGACGAAGTACTACTTTTCACGTTGCAATTTCTCCTTTAC
Source organism: Parelaphostrongylus tenuis (assembly GCA_019055375.1). Taxonomy (NCBI): domain Eukaryota; kingdom Metazoa; phylum Nematoda; class Chromadorea; order Rhabditida; family Metastrongylidae; genus Parelaphostrongylus; species Parelaphostrongylus tenuis. The sequence goes on from JAHQIW010007200.1 coordinate 357,062, forward strand.
CATGCGATCTGAAAACGTTGTCTGCATATGTGTATTATACCGATAAAACACATTCTTTTCTCTGAACGACGTTGAAGGTTTTTTTCATTATACACATCGCTGCCATAACTGCGCTATCTGCCACATTTTTTCTCAAGTTGTGGATTGCAAAGGTGATTTATTGAAGTATTTGAGAATTAAAGGATATCTGAGTAATATGTTGACTGGTACTGTGCATCTACTATTTCCCACCACTTCTCAAATTATCAGCTATGCAAAATTCGTCATATAGTATTTCGAATGTGTTATATCTTTTGCACAGTTCGATCAACTCCAATCTGATGACAAAGACCGATTAATAGCGAACAGCTGCCGTTTGCACAAATGGTCCTTTTCTTCCCAATTCTAGATAGAAATTTCTTGAAAGGCTCTGAGTTGAGATGGAAGGAGGTTAAATCGTTCTTAGCATATAAAAAAAAGGATAAAGCTCTCGGCGTTAATCAATCCCTGAGGGATGCGCCATGCATTCGACTTCAATTCTTAACTTCGTCTGAGGTGATTGAATGCACATCTGGCCTTTACAATGACTCGCGGTGGCCTCCCGCTGAACCGAGTCAGTGCTGCTTATCCTCCCAGACAAGTCTGAGACCTGTCTGGTACCAATTTACCTACCCCGGAGGGATGGATGGCTTGGTGAGCCATGAGCGCAAGATAGAACCAGTGACCTCGTGTGCGACGCAGGGCACCTCTAACCACTGCGCCACATGCGCTCATATCTTCTTAGCATATAGCTCATTTTATTTGACATCTTTTAACTTGATTTATGCATATTGTTTGATGGGACGAACGTTGCTGCATATCAGTAGGGTTTTCAATTTCTTTTACTTGAGATCAGTGATAGATAGCAAAATAAGTCCAAATTGCCTTTTGTCGATATGAATAAGGTCAATCAAAGTCAATTTCTTGACCAGTAATCCAGTAGCCCTTCTTTCCAGTTGCTGAGAAAAATCTCCACGATCATATGGAATAAGCCAGGTGAAGCGAAACAATATAACTGATCTAAATTTCTATTGTTTTCACTACCTTTTTTCGCAGTGTTAGGACGTTTTATATATTCCTAAAAGAACTGAGTGGTAAGTAAAAACACGGTCTCAGGCGGGAATCGAGCCCGCGTTTCAACCTATCCGGGAACGTGTGCTCTACTTCTACACCACCGAGACACATTTGCCCAACCACTCATTCTTCAGCATCTCTATGTTAGCTGCAGAGCACGCATCCGCGAATAGGATGAAACGCGGGTTCGATTCCCAGCTGAGGCCGTGTTTTTGCTCATCACTCAATTCTCTTAGAATTCTTTCATAAACTACGATTAGAAGCTATATAGTGCAGTAGTTGGAGATGCCGTGCAATACACGCGTAATCATTCACTCGATCTCGCTCTACGAGCCCACCAGACCTTCCATCCATTCAGATCAGTATATTGGCGACAATCTTGTTAAGAAGGACAAAGAAGGAGATTTGACATGCTGGCGGAAAAGCGCAAGCCTTGTGTAGACCAGCAGCACTTCAGGATCCTTGCGATACTTGGTGAAGTCGAGTACACAGTTGTTATCGCTAAAATTAAACAACACGATAAACTTCATCACTAAGGTCCCGAGAAATATGCGCTAGCTTTCTAACCTAGATCCACTTAGAGGTTACTTCTACGACTTTCCCACTTCAATCTGGGCGCTCTTTTGTGCAGGCATAAAGCGCTCTACTCGTTTCGCCCATCTGATCTTCATCAGACGCACTTCAAGTGGTCAGGTATATGGTACCTGAACTTATGCAGTTGTTTCGCTTTCTACAACAGGGCGTATCACGCAGTCACCTGTTTCACACAATCAATCGTACAGGCGGTTCCGAATCAAACAGCGACGTATGTGTTAGGCAGATTTCTAAAATTTCTATACATAAGATCGATTGTTTTCAAAAACCTCGTGATAAATATTCGAAATAATTCCGAAAAAGAATGTTTTAAGCCTAAATGAGGTTGGTACGCCAGGGCCATACACCGGTGTTTCGGAGGTTTCGGCCTCCTCGTCAGTGACCCCGCCACACATTAACCCTGCATTGAAGCAAGAAGGGAGGCGTATAAGAAACAGTCGATCTTATGGAATAATTGTAGCCTGCCACTCGGAATCCATCGACTGAAAGTGGTGATGGACCAGTGTCATTGTACATTAGGCCAACACCACATACGCCTCCCTCCTTGCTACAATGCAGGGCTTAATGTGGGGCGGGGGTCGCCAACAAGGAGGCCGAAACCTCTGTAACACCAGTGTATGGCGCTGGCGTACCAACCTCGTTTAGGCTTAAAACATTCTTTTTTGGAATTTCTATACAGTTTCCCAGACCACTGTTATTAGACATTTCTAAGTCGTAGCACTTACTTCGTCTAATATAAAGTTCGCAAGCTTAAAGTTCTTAGGACCAACCAACGATTAACCTTAGCAGTATTCGAATAATTCCCTAATTTCCTTATTCACCGAGCACGAGGTTGTTAACACCACTTTGTACTAAATATACTGTGTGAGAACAGCAGTTGCTCACAGCAACATCTGCTAACAACAATGCTCACAATAATGTCTGTCAATACCAGCAACGACAAGTACAGTTGTGCTAGATAAATCGTCTCTGTTGATAACCATGGCTCTTTGAATGAAAGAATTACGAAGCGATTTCCTCATATGGGTTTAACGTAATATTGTTATCCTTATGGGGAGCTTCTCCTTTATTCCCTAATCTTAGTGGCTGCTCTCTCGTAGGCATTTGAAATGGGCATTTTTTTCCGCTAAGAATAGGCATTATTGTTTTTCTTTGGAACTCATTCATAAATCTTAATTTTTTACAAGCGCCCCTAAACTTTCGTCCAAGCCTAATATTAGATAAATAGCAAGTGATACGTCATTAGCAACAAAACATAAAGCAAGAAATACACTTCAGAATTATGTATAATATCACCACATTTATCGAAGAATATATTCCAATATCAAACGACAAATTTTGACAACGCACAAACCGCCACTATTTTTACACCATCTCCATACCGACCAGTACCCAAGGATCAACGCTTATCCACACCAGTTCCCACTTGGCAAACCACAAGCTGAAGTTTGGTATGTTGCAGCAGGCTACGGCGAGATCTCAGCTAGGTCAGTGGTTCAGTGTCTATGTGTAACCTTCCGCTCAGCTACACCTGGGACCACAAAAAGTCAACTCAGTGACGACGACTGTGTGTAGCTCTACCAAGCAATGCCAGCACAAAAACTACACGAGTATATATTTATTCTTCAGAAGTAACAAGATTTAATTATATACAAGAGATCTTCGAAAGGCGACATGGCACCAAATCTAAGCCACAGCCTTCTTCGCTTTAGAGCTCGAGGTTTTCGACTTCTTGGCCTTTTTCGGTTTGGCGCTCTTGCTAGCAGGCCTCTTCTTGGCAGCCTTCGCTTTCGGAGCTTTAGGCTTCTTCGGGCTCTTCGTCTTCTTTTCCGCCTTGGGCTTCTTCGATGAGCCCCTGCTGGGAGACTTGTGCTTCCTGGCACCCGGTTTCGTGCTCGTGTGCTAAACGGGGTGACCTTATATTACTACTCAGGCCAAACATACCTCAGAATGGAACATACCAAAAAACACTTACCCTCTTCTTTGCGGATGACGCGGACTTCTTCTCACCGAGCCTGAAGCTTCCTGATGCTCCGCTCCCCTTCACTTGCTTCAGTTCGCCCTTCGTCACGGCCTTCTTGAGAGCCATGCGAAGCTGAGAGTTGATCTGCAACAAATCGTACTTTGAAATCGAAACAGAAAGAACTACTGCTAAAGTCTATAGTAAAATCACCTTGTTGGTATTAGCACCAAGCTTGTAGTGCGCCATCAGGTATTTCAGGATGGCAGCCTTGGACGATCCGTTCCTATCCTTCAACTCGGCGACCGCTTTGTGGATCATGGCCGAGTACGTCGGATGAGACGGAGCCTTCTTCCCTGCCTTCGGCTTCGAGCCTTTGCCGGTTTTAGGAGAACCAGCTCCAGCAGCAGCCGTGGCGGTAGAGGCGCCTGCCGTAGTAGAAGACATGACGACCCAAGCAGTGTTGAACAACAAGCTAGCGCCCAACCCCGACGTCCGCTTATCCACCATGAGGGGTTCCCCCTCCGCGCCCCCAAGCGCGTTGACCCTGCTGTGGATCTAAAGCTCCCTGAACCGTGTTTAGTATGGCTTATGAAAAGCACTGTAGCAATCGATCTAATACTTGGTTTATCATGAAACCTTGGGTATATATAGAAAATATGTTTACCTAATAGAGTACAAAATTTCTGTGGCCACATTACTTTCCAAGACGAATTGAAACGGGTTTAAGCGCAGCCTGTCGGAGTCGCGGCGTCAACTATTGCCAGTTTGGTGGAAAAAAATCCCGTTATTAGGTGATGAAACAAGAAACCAACTACAGCGTGCTTGAAAGAAAGTATTTTGACACAGAAACAACATGGAAATCATTTGCTTTTAGACTTCTCCAAAAAATATTTCAATGGAAATCTTTGACAGAGTACACGAACAAAAAGTTCAATCTGGCAAAATTTTACCACTGAGCTTAAAATCGCCACTTATTCCACTTCAGACTTTTTTGAGGGGACTTTCTACATTACTACAGCTTCTTGTGAACATTTAATTAACATGTGCCTGAATAAATCCTGATGTTTGGGTTCGTTTTCAGTCCGAATTTCCATGTGACGTGACCGATCTTTCACTGCGCATTAAATACTTTATCCGCAGGTGCTAAACTTTTCGGATCACTTTCGTGAAAACTACTCATATTTCATGATGTATGCAAAATTATCCCTTATGAACGAAGTAGAATGAGTCGTATTAGTTAACTGGAAATCGCATAAGCTGTTAACTATTTGAAAGGGTGTGACGCAATTTCGAAAAAGTCAATGCAGGGATACATCAGATCCTGATATTATTATAAATGTATTACCTATATATACGCTGCTGGAAGTCACAGAATCATTTCTGATAATTGGAAAAGAAAATACTGTAGTGGGAAAATTTCTTTTTCTACGTCATTTATACTGTTAGCGTCAAGAAATCGTTGTGTTCAAGCGATTTTCTGCATTTCAAAGAATTTTCACTTGGTATCATATTCTTTAATTTGTAATCGCTGCTGTCACAAAAAATCATAGCTACTTTGGAGGGATCCGAACCGCAAGCAAACGGACTTCTCCCTTATCCATGAGGATTTTGACCAACAAAAGAGAATAGTATAGAGCACACTGTCAAGCTTCTCTGGTGTCTCACCTTCCAATCTCGGTGAAAAATCAAAAGAGAGAAAAGGATTGTTGCTCAAAGTGATGCGATCAGTCGTCTTAGACTTATCAAGATCACAGCATGTTAGTAGAAGATGAAATTAAATGTGTTCGGTAAAATAGATTTTGCTTAAATCGGTAAATCTGAGCTCGTTCGTATAATGAAACTAAATTGAGTAGCATCAAAATCAAGACATTTGACCAAACTATCGATAACTTTTGGACAAGTACTGATTGTATATAGTTGAGTTCATAAAGCGGATAACTTTAGGTAGAAGGACTTTGGGCGAGAACCAGTAGCTTACGAATTTAGTACCTTTGGACCGTCATGCTTTCACTTACTAACTTATCCGCATGTGTCATTGATTATAAGCTAAGTTTAAAAATTTTCGTACCGGAAATTTACAAAGAAGCATAGAAAAATGGCACAAGCTGAAAATTTCGCTGGATGTTTGAGAATATATGGATCAATGCATGCCTCATAGAGTGAAGAGAATTAAGCTTATAACGATCTAATCCTGGATCAAAATTACATTTTCTTTGTTTATTCTTTTCTGATAGCAGTTTAGTTTGAACACTACTAACGCTGCTGAAGTTCCTGTTTTTTGCTGTTAAAAACTTCAAATGTGAAGGTTGTTTGTGAAAAAATGCGTTTATTTGGTCATTTAAATTCAAATTGGGCATCCAGACAGATATACCTCTCGCGCACAAGAGGTTCTGATGAACCTGAAATTTCAAGTTTTTACAAATAAATTTGAAGTTTTTGAAAACTAAAAGAGTTTGGAATCCTGAATGCAATAAAACTAATACTACTAGATGAACGCTAAATTGCAACCTAGAAGTATTGAATCCATTAAAGTATTTGGCAAAGAATAATGATTGATGTCCTCATGAAGGGAATTTCTTGGCCCATATTGTTTCCCATATTGTTGTACATCGGACGTGAAGGGAAAATCTGAGAGTTTACTACAGAAATTTACTGAGGTTCCTATGTTTTTGTTGTTAGTTGCCATTAGAAAAATGTATGTAACTACAAATGTTTGGGATTTTACTGATATCTTTCATGAGTTTGTATTTAACTTCGTTACGATCAGTGTTTGATTTCTGTAGATAAGTGCTTTGGACGTTTCCCTTGCACATAGATTTTGATACAGTCGTCAATTTATTGACCCTACAATTTCGTCTTTCAGGGTGTGTCTTTTATGAATTTGCTTTTCTTCCAATAATACAACAAAACACAGCAAAAGACTAGATCGATTATCTTCGAGAAACCGCTTTATCGTGCCATCATTTATCACTAGTTACCAAGTAAATAATGGTTCTGGTGCATATAAAGATCGTGGTTAGAGTATACAATCTGGATGATGAATTTCCTTGCTGCGATGGTAACGGTCGTGAAGAGGTTGACAAAATGTACCTAAGTATCTCAGCATATACAATTCTTAGAACTCCGCACTAACTGAGGAATTTCGATAGCTTGTGCGAATATCGAGAGCGCTGTAAGACTGAATTCCACTTGACATGGTGGTTGTCGAAGACAGGTATAAGAACACCTGTGTGCAAAATCGCCTGCATAATTACATGATCGGTCATCGCGCACACCTCTTTAAACTCTTTTTTTCTCTAAGACCTTTGGTGATCATTCGACGGTTTGAATCTCGGATATTTTACTAATGTAAATGATTTTTTAAAAAGGCCTTCTAAGCAGAGAGAGTAAGATCACGTTTCACTTCCAGTGCACATTTTGTTAGTTAGGCTTCGTAGATGGGTTTTCGACAGACTTTCAGCACTTAAGCGATAGTCTGACAAGCAGCGATTCTCAGATTAATTCTAGTTTGTGAAAGTCTTCAGAGAGCGAAAAGAATATTACGTTTCGCACTCAAAGATATACGCACTAACGCACATTAAAGTGTAAAGAAAACGGAAGTATCAAAATTTCTTAAAAATTATAAGATATTGTTGGATTTGAGGTTTAGAAAAATCTTAATGAAAACGGAAATTGCGCTCCTCTAGAATCGCGCTGCGGAGCAACTGTTATGTCAAGCCGAAGGAAGCGATTTTCGTTGATTTCTAGTTGTTTCTGAGTTTCAAGGAAATTTTTAGGTTTATTGCATTAATATTGTAGAAGAAACTTTGTCCTATCGTTCTATAAATACCAGCTTGTTGCCGCTATAAATCAACGACGAAACTGAAGAAATTGATATGAAGTTCAATTAGAAAGTTACCTATCTTAGGTGTGAAATGTAATCCTCTTTTTGACTTTGCAGCGATCCAAAAAGAACTTATGGAAAAATCAATCTCAGTTTCGGGATTATTGAGATCTGTGTTATTGAACCACCGCTAAGTCTGACAAGAAACCATTCCCAGACTACTATTATTGAAGCATATAATCACGGCATAAGTGTGATAAGTAAGTGAAAGAGATATATTCAAACGTAAAAAAGCGAAAAACAGGTAAGATAAACACTTACGTGTTGGACATCTTGCCGATATATGAGAAATCTCCACAAATTTCTATCTCAGAGCCGTTGAGCTTTCAGGCAAACTTGTTTTCCTGGATTTGAGGTAATACTGAAGATGACATCCCCAAAACTAAAATAAAGTGTGGCGTATTTCGCATTGACATTAACAAACACTAAAAAAATCATACACAAAGCAAACCTATCTAATCCTCCAGCATTGTTCACCTATCTAAACTACACAAAGTCTCAAGTCTCTAGGCCTAGATAGATCATGGTTGGAACTATCATTGACTGGTAATGCTAGGTCAGAGGTAGGCCGATTTGAGAAGTAATGATTAAAACTCTTTGTTCCTTTCCGAATCGGCTTGGTGAGCCATAATTATCGAACATAGCGGTTGATCAGCAGGAATACCAAAGTACGTCAGAAATTGATAACGAAACATTTTCAAATTCTAGCAACGTAATGTTTGGCAAGTAAAATACGATTAACTATATCCAATGTTGGGAACGTTCTACCTCTAGATCGATAAAGCAGAACGTCTTCTTCAACTTACAAATATTTCCAACCTCATAGGTCCCCCAACTGTCCACAATTCATGATTCAACGTCATTGAAACCAGTGTCTACCGTTTCCAAATCCAGGATAATTTCACGGCTTATACAGGTCGACGAAATCAATGTTGGTCGTGAGTGTGTTGAATTACGGAAGTGACATTTCCTAAGACAAGACAACAATGATAACAATAATATTAGCACTGACAATAGTAATAATGATAATACAAGTATAAATAATAGTGGTACAGTTATAATAATAATTAGCAATAACTGTAATAATCACAATAAAAGTAACAATAATAATTATAATTATAATCATAATTATAATAACAATGGGTAATAATAATAATGACGTACCCGCTAGTGGAAAAATGTGAGGTGTGTGTGCACGAGAATTTTCGAATTTCTTTGCATCAGTTACCCTAATGGAGATGATAAGTAATTCATGTCGCTGATAAAATTGTGATAGTAGCATCTTTAGCCAAAAACATGGTGTGAAAATGATTATAATACAGTACATCAGCTATGAAATCTTTCTAAAGAGCGAAGTATTTATATCTCTCTAAATGCTGTTTCGAAGTTCTCTTAAATGTCAGAAGGAAAAATTTGTATCTCCTGCAGCAACGATGATCTCATACTACTAATGTCATAAAGGAAAGCTTTGTTCTCTTTCCATCAAAAGCTTAATGTTATAAGCCTTTTCTTTTTGCTCATATGCGCTCATTTCTGGTTGTTTTCCAGAAATGCTCTTATATCTAGGCAAGGGAAATTCATTCTCAATCGATTGTTCCACATTTCTGAAGAGTTGATGTCCATATGTTTAAAATGATTTTCTATACTTTCTTCATCGGCTTGGCATACAACATTAAGTTGTTTTGTATTTATAATCGCATTCTTACGGACAGCATTACCACATCTCAATGCTTCCTCCTTCAAAGTTAATAACAAATAATACAGTAGAAAAGTCAATAACGACGTTTTTCAAAGCTATTTTATTATAGTAGAAATGAAATACATTCCCATAAATTCAAGAGCGAATTTAAGCAAATATCTTGAATATGAGGCGTCGTACTGGAAAAGACATTTGATTCACTTTAACTTTGCTCACCTTAAGAGGGTAATCGTGCGCTCGAATGCCCCATACATGTGGTTTTGAGATTTGCCTATATTCAAGCATTATCGTGTCACTTACAAACACGGAGAAATTGAGAAAAGCGAAAACCGTCAACGCACTCGAGCAATGTGCAAATTTAGAAATCTAGCAATGAAGAGCTTTTGCTTAGAAGGGCAACTTGATAGTCCTCTTAGAATATTTAACTGAAAAGAAAGTTTCACGAAAGTGGTACATCAGTAGAACCAGTGCTAAATACATCATTTTGGGCAGTGTATCCTTAAGAGTTTTACAGCATTAGTTGTTTTGATTTCTCTCAGCTTGCTTCATTTTATATACAGCCTTTAGTATTGGTGACTGGATGAGATGTAGAATAGCATCCATTGTCCACGATCAATATTGTGTAAAATGGATAATGGATGAAACCCTTGTTTTTGAACGGTTCGTGTGAGGTGTATCATTCATTGCTTCGCTGAGCATCCTTAGAGGTGATTGTGTGCATACCTATCCTTTACAATACGAACCAAAGGATTTGATCAAACAAAAGTAGCATTATACAGTGATGTAGAGTGATTTGAAAAACTTTCGCATCAGGCGGGACTCGAACTCACATCCCACTCTATCCGGAGGAGCGTGCTCTAACCCGTTGAACTACTGACGCCCATCTTACACACCACTCTTTCTGCGCTACAGCGCACCTATCTGTCAGCCGCCAACCGTCAACGGCCTGGCCCGTGTAGTCGCTAACGACATTGAACCCAGTCACGTTGACAGATATTGAGTATTAAAGTTTAAACGAAATTATTTTATTTAAGCGCATTGGCGAAGGCAAGATTTTATAAATATACTCAGTGAAAGAATGTTGTGTGAAATGGGTGTCAGTAGTGCAACGGGTTAGAGCACGCGCTCCCTTATAGAGTGAGATGTGCGTTCGAGTTCCGCCTGACGCGAAAGTTTACCACATCACTCCACATCACAAGGTATATTTATAAAATCATACCACCGCCAAAGCGGTTGAATAAAACCATTCCATTTGATCAAAACTAGGAATCACGGCAAAATGTTGCAAGGCATAGTTACATATGTTCACTGATAGCCGTGAGCCATACAATCGACAATCAATCAATCTAAAGGAAGGCCACATCTAATGACTTTTTTACTTGACGTGAAGTGATACGTCTTCGGCGCAAACTGCTACTAGAAGGGGTGAGCCGTGAGAGATATGATACTGATAAGGCATGCGAGAATATGACGAAATAAACGAATATTACAAGAGATGCCTACCACTGAAAGGCTCAAGACATTCTTTCAGATTTTTGAATTTTTTGAGCAAGGTCGAAAAATAGTCTATTATTGAAAGGTGATTTTGGAAGGTTTTCGACTTTTGAATGGATTGACATGTATATCTACATTCCGAGCGCTGAAGAATTTGTGGTAGTTATGACACGAAATGCCACAGTTGTTCGAGGTGGCCTATAGCACACAAAGTGTCGATCCCTAGTGCTTAACAGCCTTCTATTCCATAGCACACAAAGTGTCAATACCTAGTGCTTATCAGCCTTCTATTCCACAGATGTCAGTGATTGGGTAGCAAATATGTAGATGAAGATAAAAGCACCAACTGAATACATCGTTAGGCAGTCGCTAGTCATCGCAAAGATCAAATGTGCATTCAATTATCTCTAACGATGCTTATTGAAGTCCACTTCATCCCTCAGAAATCGTCAACATCGGTAGGCCTCCTTTTATCCTTTATAATGCTGAAGCTGTTACGATCACGACGTCATTTAATGCTTTCTACCAGAGCGGCGTCAAAAGCTCAAGAGCTCTACACGTCTTCCGCAAAATGTCTCAAATCGACTACATTTGAAAGAATCCCGTCATCAAACTGCTGCAGCCTTACATCTTTTCAAAACCAGTTTTTTGAATGACTCAGACTCCTTCTTAATATTTTTAGTCATTATAATGGTAGTGAGGGTAATACCACTTCCAAAAGGTATCCTAGCAAATTCCAAGCCTTAACAAATGCAACCACGAAGATGCCGATAAAGAAGTAAATCTTGGAACAGCATGTGGGTTCCAAATTCTCAATTATCTCTTCCAGGAGCTTGCAACTTAAGTGGGCTCGATAACTATTTGTATTTCACATGGGCCCCGTTGACGGGTGGTTGCTGATAGCATAGAAGAGTCTGTGAGAATGTTTAAAGCCTTACCGAAGTAGTACGTAAGAGCTAAACGTACGTTTCGCAAGTGTCGCCCTATTCATCAATGACACACGCCTCATACTGAGCCCTACTTTATAGAAGAGATGGGAGACATTGTTTATAGTGATAGCAGATGATGATGTTTCATCACCTTATTTCAGTCGATGGAATTCGGCTCGTAGTGAATATAGTTCAAGTTCAGTGTGGAACGTGAGCCAGTGATGAAGAACCGACACTTCCGCAACGTATCCTTGGCTCTGACTCGAAAAGGCTTCAAACATTCTAACAGATTATACTGAATGTTTGAGAGAGGTTTAGCAAAACCGTCGAGATGGATTTCCACATAATCACTCCCACCATCGATAAGGTTAAAACATGGTTGAGAGAAAGCGAAATAGGGGCCTGGGTGCCCTATTAAATAACATGTAAGTCTCTAAGGTGCAACAGTGAATGGAAGTTAACTAGGCTACTATGTTCGACCAGCATCCCGCATTTTCGTGGATGTGTTCCATGAAAAAGAGCAAATAGTGAATAGAAGTTGAATCATTGTAATTTCGCAGGCAAATATTGGTGGTGTTAGTCAGTGAAGGCGACGAAAGATGGCGTTTCTTCTGTGTGATTTCGAACATTTGACTAGGAAGCAGTCGAATAAATTACTAAATTTCAGAAAATATTATGAACAACTACGACTATCCGTTTCATGACCATTTTTTTATTTTCTATATCTTTTTGGGCTCTACTCTGGTGCTACTGAATTTGCAGATGATGCTGGTAAGAATATGCATGCACACCAACGTTCTCATGTTTTATACACCTTTTTGCAGTGACACAAAGTGATTGCAACATTTCATCGTTTTTGAAGTAAATGAAAATTGTCCAAAACTGCTTCCACAATTTATTTGTGGAAATCTCCCCAGTAACCTCTCTTACTTAGGTTGTTCAACGATCCAAATCTCTATGGGCCCTTTCGGCCTATAAAATCATTTTTTTCGGCTCCGCTGTTGATGTTGCGAATTGTGGAGTTCAAGTAGCTGCGGTGGCCATCACTCTCCGTACTCCTGTCATTCATCAAACGATGAGTATGGTGAGCATGAACTGCTGTACTCCAGCTTGAATTCCTTACAGAGTTTTCAGTATTGAAGTTGTGGAGAAGGTTACATACTGCATGGACTTTCCACTTTTCTTTTTTCACGGTTGGGTCTCACAGTGAAAGACGAACTTCTAGGAAATAGTCGTTAACTGGTCTTTGTACAAAAACATTGTACCTCACATGATAGCTGACAGTCGTAGAATCTGCTCACAAATAGAATTATTATTTAGTACTACTTCAATATTTGCAATACCTCAAAAAAACAACGAGCAAAAGAATAAAAATGCAGTCTCTCTGAAAAAAGGATGTCTTTATCTTCATTGAAATATTCCTTCTGTTGGAGATATTTTAGCTGTTGGGTGCACTTTTCCAAGCATCCTACGCAATTGAGTTCCCAACAGTTTTCATTCTCTCCGTGAATCGGCTCGTCGCAGTGGTGTTCCCATTGAAGTTGGATGAAATATTCGACACAAAGAAAATAAAGGTACTTTAGCACAGAAGCCGCTATAAAAAATTTGCATCACTTAGTTATTTGTTCCGTAAATTCAATGAAGATCTTAGCTTCGTGCAGATAACATTATTTCTATGCTGCCTCTTTGGTATTTTGAACCTCGCTATTTGCCTTTCTGGAGAACTTTATGTACTATGGGATCCGTCTGTTCCAACATTTTATTACACAAGTGAGTTCGTAAAATTACCGCTAAATCACGGTTAAGATGGCGTGAAATCTCCATATTCAAATTACAATGCAGCCATCATCACGTCGCGCGACGTCGGACCTCAGTCAGCTAATGTAATGGCGGAGTCGTCTCTCGGGACAAGGCAAGCAAGCAGCATTTGTAGGCGAAATTTTGCCTACCTGCGACTGCAACGCGAGCAATCTAGTGCGACACCGAGTGCTATCTCCGGCGGTTCCCAAAGTGTTAAAAGTTTCTTTATTCACTTTTCCTCAAGCACACAATGCAAACCAGTTCTACTGAGTCAATCAGATTTTGAAGCTGGGTGAATCAAAGCTCAAATACAGAACGTTGTAGCTGTAGTTGATAATTCACAATTTCAAGTTTCTTACAGACCAATCAACTTTTATTGCCAAGTTCATGCGTTCTATGGACTTTTACTCCGGCGAAACTGTGTACCTTGCAACTCTCATTATCTATCTTATCATCATCGCATTATTACTGTACAATGTATGTCAATAATGCTTCAAAAACTTGGCCGTTTACAGTATTTGCTCCCACAAAATCTCTTGAAAAAGGCGATATCTGCACAAAATACAGATCTAAATTAACGTGTATTTTTCAGCGACAATTGATCACTTCTATCCGCGTCGAGCTTCCGCTTCTGTTTCACTCCTTTCAAGTATTTACCTTATCGGGAATCCTGCTTTACTTATGGTTTCACCCGCTTTCTGATAGTGCGCACTACAATCACATCTTCAATTCCTTCGTCGTTTTCCGTTTTGGTGCAACACCTATATTGTTATTAATTACAAACAGGTACAGTGCAATACAAGTTTTTTTAGTAAATTTTATCTGCCGCTGCTTCAAATGTTGCTTGAAAGTACTCCAGAGTATATTTGTATAGCTGAACATTTGAGCAGCACATCGTCGCTAATCGCGAAGAAATGCACGCTTCATTGTTTCCATTTGTTCGCTGTTCTCGTTTGACCACTAATATACTATATAGGTGGTCATTCCGTGAACCTCGCAAAGCTACTGCTTAAAATATCAAATATCAAAATGTTTAAAAACTCTTGAGTTAATCTCATCATATGCTGCTTAGCCACTGATCAGAGTACAGCAATTGTTAGTTGGAGAGAAATTGTCCGAAGGACGATCGCAAATGCACAGAAGAACTTGGAGCCTACGTAAACCATCAAGGAGACGAGTGAAGACGCTAAGAAAAAAACAAAGCGGAAAATTCATTAGAAGAGCATAGTTGTCATCAAAGACGTGGTATATTGATCTACTGGATTCCATGCGTACTACGCTCTTCGAAATTACATTGAAACCTCAACAATCAGGCTTGAAATCTGATAAAAGTTACAGTTATGTATTTATAATGAGAGCAACGAAAAGAACATAACATGCTAATCTTATTCCAAGCTACGAGGAATAGACACTTCATAGAAAAATGGGCAAAGGCAAGGAGAAGTGGATACGTGCTCGCGTAGGTGAAAGATATCCATCTGAGAGAATTGAGCAAGCAAATAGTCGAATTTGGCGGAAGTTGAACCTGAGGATCCCTTGTACCGAGAGTGCATGCTACCACTAAACCACCAATGCCATCATTTAGACACCACTCTTACTTTGATATCTCCAATCGTAGCTATCAGCATCCAAACTTCAACAGATTTGGTCAGGTAGGCACATATCGCATTGAACCCAGTTCAGCTGGCAGCCATCGTGCATATGCAATGTTGAGATTTATTTCGTTTTTACAGTTTTTTTACAGTGACACTGCGGTTGTAGAGAAAGTTTCGGAGCACTTCAATAACCATGAGATAACTCCCATGCATATCATGGGAATACTCAAGTTTCTTATGCGCAATTTTCCCACTGAAGGCCTAGATACTATTCGTCTTTGAAATCACTTTGTTACAAGCCTCCGCCATGTCTAACGATACAATCGAAGTTCGTGTTTTGATGCGTCGTTATTGGAGAAAGGATCTTACACAGGAGCTGCTATCGATGAAATGAACAAAATTGAGGGGAAGGCACATCAAGCAAATCTGCTGCTGGGCGCTGGTTTCAACGCATTACTGCCGTAGATCTTGACCTCGAAGACAAGCCTCGTTCAGGACGTCCAACAAAGTCGATTTTACGAGGATTTGATTGCTGCTTTCGAACATGAATCGTCGAATAAACCTGATTCGAAGTCGAAGGGATGGTACTTCGATCAGATCAGGAACTTGACAGACCGATGGCAGAAAATCGTAGGAAACGATGGCCTTTATGCTGAAGAATAGTTATTCTTGTTTTTGTTTGGAATTCATGCAAAGATTTTCAATTTTTTGAAACCGTCCCAGAACTTTCTTTTCAACCTAGTATATGTTCCAAAAATGCACCTAAGAGAATTTAGTGAAGAGAAATCCAAACGATATATATTTACACAATGGCGATCAGCTCAGTAGGGATCAATGAAATATGTGTTCACGCAACCAAACCTGTAAAAGCTTGGTTGCTGATGGCTACGATAAGGTATAACGAAGATAGAGTGGTGGCAAATCGGTGACCTCGCTGAGCGTACTGGTAGCACGTGCTCCCACTATGAGTGAACGCGGGTTCAACTCTCGCCTGAGGCCGAGTTCTTACATATCACTCGATTCGCTTGGGCGCACCTTTAAAACATCATAACAATGCAAACACTAAAAACAAAAGAAGTTTTAAAGTGAAAC
Source organism: Parelaphostrongylus tenuis (assembly GCA_019055375.1). Classification (NCBI taxonomy): domain Eukaryota; kingdom Metazoa; phylum Nematoda; class Chromadorea; order Rhabditida; family Metastrongylidae; genus Parelaphostrongylus; species Parelaphostrongylus tenuis. Next base: position 373,203 of record JAHQIW010007200.1, read on the forward strand.
GATGACTTTTGTGCAATTCTTGTACTTGGTGTTTTCGGCTGCGTACGAAGTGGATGATACTTCAGAACTACGTCGGACAACCGATGTACTCACGACATGCTTTAAGGGAGGATCTACAAAATTCTAAAATATTCTGAAGCTGGAAGATGTGCGATTAAGAAGAGATAATTATGAAAATAAATATTAAGGGTGCCGCGTCGAAAAACATGCATTGGAACCGATGCTAACCCAACTTTGCAGAGTATAATGAGAAAAGGTAAAATATAAAGTCAAAATAAGGTGTGAGTAACAGCATAGACACGTAAAGAGTAGATGATAATCTTCACAATTTATTGTCATCGATGTAACAAATGCGTTGTATACAGTGAAAGTTGTACGTGCACGACACTACGAGTCTGAAGAATGCGATATACTGAGTTTTGTATACTATAAACTATTTTATAAAAATTATTAACTTTAACGCAAGAAATGTATCAAAAAGGTTAGTATTCAGAACATATCGCGATCAATTTTTTGGTTGTGGACGACAACTACTTGGTGGTAAAACCGTAACGAAGAGATCGCAAATCACCATTCTCCCAAAGAGCACCAGAATTTCTCATCGAACCTCTTGAATTTGTTCCCGTTTCATTGAAGTCACATTTATTACATTTGGATTATGGCTCCTTTTACTACTGACAATGAACCGATTGCGATCGCACAAATTATTGTTTGAATTGTACTCTCGTCTACTCTTTTGAAAATATTTCGCTCCTTTCGTTGACAATCCTCTGTGAAATTTTCCAAGATCGATAATTTGTTAACTTCTGCATTGTTCAGTGTCTGACGATTTCTCCTTGTTGAGCCGAAACACGAGATTATTACAATAAAATCTTTTTGAATAGGAAACATTCTTATCAAGCTAATCTTGTGATGGAAAAGGGTGAGTAAATCGAACGAACTTAAAACAAATTTAAATACTGTCCAGAGGTTTTTTCAGTGCTTTGAAGAAACTTCTTCCAAATATTGAAAAAAGCTTTTTCGGCAAGAATATTTGACATGATCTTCATCAGCGATGGATTTACACTGCTTCTGCCAAAATGTGAAAAATGTTGTTCCGCCTCTGATCAGGTACATATTATACCTTCTCGCTTTAGCGTGAGCTAAAAATCAAATACTTCTTAAGAGAGCTCTTTGATTGATTTCGTGAACGTGAATATTGCCTTATACCTGCGAGCTTGATTAAAACTTTTTCCTAAATGGTGCAAATCCAAAGGTCTCAGTTGCGCCATCCGTTTACACAAGAGACCACTATTACTGTGGCATATGTCAGAGAAAATATAATATTACTATTTGCCATGGAGATTAAAGTCAGAAAAGAAACATGTAATTTTTCGAGCCATTAATGGAGATTTTAGACGAAGAAATGAGCTTATAGAAACGTCTAATCATTGAGGACCACTAATGAGAATAGATCGAACAGGAGAAGAGCTTGTCTGAGTATATCATGACGGCCGGAACTATCCATGGACGTTATAATTTTCAGACACCCCACTTTCAGTGGTGGACGCGAGTGTGTCCTTATGGAGGGAACCACATCGAAGTAGACTACATTATAGTAAACCGAGTATTCTATTTGGCTAAGTCGCTGTTGCTCAGAATTCTACACGAGAAGACTATTATATACCCATACAACATTTCATTTTTCGCAAAAATGAGAATAAGTCGGTGAGATTCAAGAAACGAAATTCCAGAACTAATAGTTCTTCAACTTTTAGACAACCCGTCTTCACATTTTTCATGTGAACCCTGGTATCTGTTGAATCTGATTAATTTCCTCATATTCATCATCAACAAAGGATTCCACATGTTACTAGGCCAGTGCTTGAGGACTTCGTTATTTTAATCCCTAAGAGAAGATGTGTAGCACCTGAGGTGTACAATTGTTTAAGCTGGACAAAACTTTTCTCTTAACACTTGGTAATCTTTCAAAATCTTGAATCTCTGCGATTTCAGCAATATATATGATTTTCGAAAAAGTCAATACGCTTAAGCAGCGAAAATGCTTTATTTGCTGGGCTGGGCTTGTATGTGACTCCTCGCCGAACTTTTATTAGTTATTCGATAGCCCAAAGCGCGAAAATTTTAATGCTGCAATTGGATCTTTTGAAAGTTTTGGAACTTTGTGAGAGCGAAAAGAAGGTTAACATTAGCATTAAAAGTTTTTATCGCACAGAAAAGTTATATGTGCACGAGAAGACGCGCATTGACCTCTGCGACGCCAAGCGATCGTGCGCATCCCAACTATGGCGCGAAGCCAATCACATCGACAACGGAGGTGTTTGCTGCAATGACCTGACGAAGCCATATGACCCTAGGGCATTGGCATTTGTATGAGCTGAGAACGACGGGAGTACTGAGCGCAACTGCTAGTGATATGAGTGGGATCGTGAATGGTCACTGTCAACCAAGTGATAGTTAGTGGCCTTGTAAGACAATGATTAACCAACGATTTGGGGAGAGAGGAAGTTGGACTCGGATGAAGGTGTCGCCTAATCGAAATTACGTATTTCAACAGAAAGAGAAGGCATGAAATGCCTGTGAGTCCTACAGATGACGACTGATGTCAACCGATACAGTCCAAACACGGCTAAAAGTCGCGCAGATTGAATGCCTCGATGGTGTAATGTAAGCACGCGCTGCCCCAAAACAAACCAGTGATGGTTCGAATCCCTCACGCAACACATGAGTCGCCTTGCTCTTCTCGAACCTCGCTATTCTATGGTTATATTTTGCATCGTAATCTGCCACTTAAATTAATCCACGTATAAGGAGAATTTGACAAAAAATCGAATAATTAACGTTGCTTTTCGATCTACTCGTAGCAGCTTATCGCAAGCACAAATAACTTGTGGATCAAATCCTGTCCTCCCTCACCGAGTACTACTTTTATTAATCAACCTATTTCGCGTCGTAACACTATGCGTTTGCCAGCGGGGTGACCAAAGTAATCCAAATGACTCATATGCCTTAATCAGTGTTCGACTTGAGGCGCGGAACAATTCGGCGTCGGATCGGCATTTGGCGGGTCGCCAAGTGTCACGTTCGGCACCGGAAAATATGAGCTTAGGTCACTATAATGACTTTTGTGACATAATGGACCAATAAAAGTGAACATAAAGCCAAAGTCCAGATCTCCAATACAGATCAGGAATCGCCCTCTATAAAAGCTAACACGAAAAGGGGGATGTAGATCAAAAGATACACCACTGCAATCAATAAGTATGCGTCTATTTCAGAAGTGGCTGATAGTTTTTGAAGCATAAATATAGTGGATGTCACGTACTAGATTTGAAGAGGAGAGGTTTATTTTCAGGGATATTGGTTTTGCATATTCTTTGAACTTCGTTACTTTAGGTGGGTGCTTGTTTTTAGGCCTCTGCCGTAATGATATTCAATCAATGACGATCATTCGAAACTATGATGGCTTCGAAGTGAAGAAAAACCTTCTGCCAAAGTTCCTGACAAATGTTCCGATAAGAATCTTTCGAAACGCTCCCAAATTGAAACTCGGCACATACTCAAAGACGTATCCACTACAGCTAAAGTTTCCATATATTAAGAAAACAATCTGATCGGTACCAACAGGAGATATCTCTTCGAAAATTCAGCTATGAAATATGTCTATGTAGATAGAGAACGCGGTTATCATTTTCCGTTGAAGTGACGTATTAACATTTTATAGACCGTTCAAATATTAACAATGTTCTTAGCGAATTTCATTAAAAGAATAAAGGTACATGAAATAATATTTCATTAGACATTTTACCACTAATATGATTACAATAACTGATTTTCAGTTTGGATGATTACCAACTACTGATGGTTGAAATCGCACGACTTTTATCCCAGGCAACTTATCCTATGAAAGAACCTGTCGACAATATCATAATATACGTTGGAATAAAGGAAAGAAATATTCTTAGATCCATGAACATGCAGCTCAGCTATGCGCGTGTTAGTGAGGATGCACTAGGCGAAGTCAAACTCATCACTATTTAAGACCGTTTTATTGAAAAAAAAACGAGTTTCTCGTCAAGGAGATTTTGAGCACAAGAAGAGTAAGAAAAAAAGTAGAAAGCTGCTAACAGCTCGTCAAAAATATTGCAACGGATTTGAATGATTGCGATATAACGCGTAATGAGACCATTCTTTAAAAATATGAAATTGATTCTGATTTGTTCTTATTGTGAAAACCTTGTGATTACGCACTTTCTTATCCTTAGACTATAGAAGCCTCCACTGGAAATGATTCTAACATTGAATAGAAGATAACATACATTTTGATTTCAATCACGGCTTCGGCTTCAGTAGGTCTTGTGGCGATTTTATTGTCCCAAACCAATTCCGTTGAAAGATTGCTACTGATATTAGCCGATGCAATGGAGACACGATTTAAAGTTACGCCAAGTGGAAGCCCCGCTGGTGTAATGTGAGCGTGCGTTAGCCCGAAACGGACCAATGGTGGTTCGAGTCCGTCAAACAGCACATAACTCGCCACGCTATTCTCGTATCTCGGTATTTTTTAGTTGTACTTCGGATGGTAACGTGCCGATAAAAATGAATTGGATTCAAAGGAGAAGTTGATAAATTGTAGAATCGTAAGCGTTATTCTTTGATTTACTCCTATCAGCTCAGCGGAATTACAAATAACTTTTAGATTAAATCCTATACTCACAGACAGCTACTTTTTTGTTTAACTCATTTTTCGCCATAGCACTACGCGCCTGTCTTTTGTCTAATTCCGTTCGAATTTCGGCGCGGAACCATCGGCGTCGGGTCGCTGTTTGGCGGGTCGCCAAGTGTCACGTTCGTCACTGGTAAACATGGGTTAGGTCACACCCTGAGTTTTGTGAAGTAGTGGAGCAAATAAAGGTGAACACAATGCCATAGTCCAACTCTGCACGGCACACCAGAAATTGTCATTTATAAAAATCACTATGAAGAAAGAATTAAACTAGAAGATTCAATTAGTGTGTTTAAATTTAGGTTCATCTAAATGTTGACTATAAGTCAAAAAATTGGGAAATCTGCCAGCAGTTCGGCTTTGCGCATTTCTCCAACAAAGGCATTTCATTTAGACTTTATTTTGCGAAGCGGCAATAGCAAGTACGAGAACCAAAACGAACATCTTTTCATAGAATTTGGATTAATTAATGCTATCCGTTTTCAAAATAGAAAGAGTGGAGTGGAAAACGAGCGCCGGTGGTGTAACGGTTTAGCACATGCTCCCGGAAAGAGTAAGATCTGAGTTCATATCCCTGCTGACGCAAACGTTTTTGCACACCCTCTACATCATTGGATTTATCTAAACATCATAATATCGCGATCGGCGGTCAAATAAAGATGATTTCGATTGATTATTGAACCCAATATCTGTCAACAAAAGAGTGTTCAATGTTGATAATAATTGCCCCGCCACACCGTAGACTTGCTGTTGACAGATAACGCGTTGTAGCGTAGAAATGTTGACTGTTGACAGATAACGCGTTGTTGACAGATAACGTTGTTGGCTGTTGACAGATAACGCGTTGTAGCGTAGAAAGAGTGGAGTGCAAAACGAGCGTCGGTGGTGCAACGGATTAGCACATGCTCCCAAAAGGAGTAAAATCTGGGTTCAAATTCCGGCTGACGCAAACGTTTTTGCACACCCTCTACATCATTGGATTTATCTAGACATCATAACTGTGCAATCGGCGGTCAGATAAAGATGATTTCGTTTCAAAATACTTTAGAAACATTGATACAGATGACGGTTGATTGGCAGATTGTACAATTTCTTTGGCCATGCCATTAACTGTAAACGAGAACATCGTCTCGAATCGTCTCACCCCTCACATTTGGATTTCATATGGTTTTTCGTATGAAGTGAACGCATCATCTAGACACAATGCCACCTGATTATGTGCAATTACTCGTGCATAATTTTCAATACACTACCGTCCAACTGGAAAAAACGGCAGAGTACCATGAAATTTAACATGTTTATTCATAATTCTTCAAACGTCACGTATTTGGAATTGATTGTGGCCCTAAAGAGGAACGTTGGGTTAGATGTGTTTTGACGAAAATGTTGACTGATCCGTCTTATCCACCGAAACCGTACAGGGTCCGTCCTTGGCGCTTGAGGGCATAGACGACGTCCATGGCGGTGACGGTCTTTCTCTTGGTGTGCTCACAGCTCAGGGACAACATCCAGGGCATCACCAAGCCGGCGAGTATGTGACAGCGTCACGAATCACATTCTCGAAGAACACCTTGAGCACTCCACGAGTCTCCTCGTAGATCTGTCCGGAGATACGTTTCACACCACCACGACGATCCAGACGACAAATAGTCGGCTTGGTGATGCCTTGGATGTTGTCCCTGAGCACTTTGCGATGGCGTTTCGCTCCTCCTTTTCCGAGTCCTCTGCCTCCTTTTCCACGACCTGAAATGACGACAATCGAACAGCTGCGACACTGACAAGCGAGATGGAGAACGTCGCCGCAGTCCTAGTTATATAGTCTTAGATCAGATCCGACGCTGCGACTCCACTGTAGCAAATGTGCACATCCTTTATCACTGCCACGTCTTTTGAGTGCACAGAATGATTTTGAACTCAGTTAATAAATGCTCCGTATTTCTCCTTCATGTCTACACTTTTTGTTGAATTTTTAAATTCAAAACTAGAATAGTTATGTTCTGATGTTCATCTGAGTAGCTCAGGAAATGGACTTATGAAAAGCTGCAGTAACACCGTTGTAGCAACACGTGCAAGTTTGACTTGGAGTTTAGCCGGCGTTTGATGTTTTGGCTAGTTCTTAACTCTATAAAGCGTTGTTATAAACAAAACGAACGCGAGGAAGATCTAGTACCAATTATCAGACTGATTCAGAGAAAAAAAGGACGTCTTTGCCGTTATGAATTGTGAATAAACATTACAGTGACTGTTTGGTAGAGAAAGTTGATGTAATCGGATTATAGAGGTTTATTTCCACCTCTCGATTAGCGCAATGCTTTTTTCTAGATGCTTTTTATAGCAAAGCAGATTTAGATTTTAGTCTTAGTGCAAGAAGATTTCATCGTTTTTCTTCTCCTTTCATGAGTTCAAAATGTGTCATATATGCGATAATTTCAAATATCAGCCAGAAGGCGTCTAATGCACAGTGTGATAGTTTGCGATTTTTTGATGAGAACACTGCAGTCCAAGAATATGGTTGAACGGCAAGTTGAATCGTTCGCGATCGATTCACTTCCGATTCAACCATATTCTTGGACTGCAGTGTTCTCATCACAAAAATCTGCACACTATCACTACTTAGCATTAGATCGCCTTCTGGCTGATATTTGAAATTATCGCATATATGACACATTTTGAACTCATGAAAGGAGAAGAAAAACGATGAAATCTTCTTGCACTAAGACTAAAATCTAAATCTGCTTTGCTATAAAAAGCATCTAGAAAAAAGCATTGCGCTAATCGAGAGGTGGAAATAAACCTCTATAATCCGATTACATCAACTTTCTCTACCAAACAGTCACTGTAATGTTTATTCACAATTCATAACGGCAAAGACGTCCTTTTTTTCTCTGAATCAGTCTGATAATTGGTACTAGATCTTCCTCGCGTTCGTTTTGTTTATAACAACGCTTTATAGAGTTAAGAACTAGCCAAAACATCAAACGCCGGCTAAACTCCAAGTCAAACTTGCACGTGTTGCTACAACGGTGTTACTGCAGCTTTTCATAAGTCCATTTCCTGAGCTACTCAGATGAACATCAGAACATAACTATTCTAGTTTTGAATTTAAAAATTCAACAAAAAGTGTAGACATGAAGGAGAAATACGGAGCATTTATTAACTGAGTTCAAAATCATTCTGTGCACTCAAAAGACGTGGCAGTGATAAAGGATGTGCACATTTGCTACAGTGGAGTCGCAGCGTCGGATCTGATCTAAGACTATATAACTAGGACTGCGGCGACGTTCTCCATCTCGCTTGTCAGTGTCGCAGCTGTTCGATTGTCGTCATTTCAGGTCGTGGAAAAGGAGGCAGAGGACTCGGAAAAGGAGGAGCGAAACGCCATCGCAAAGTGCTCAGGGACAACATCCAAGGCATCACCAAGCCGACTATTTGTCGTCTGGATCGTCGTGGTGGTGTGAAACGTATCTCCGGACAGATCTACGAGGAGACTCGTGGAGTGCTCAAGGTGTTCTTCGAGAATGTGATTCGTGACGCTGTCACATACTCGCCGGCTTGGTGATGCCCTGGATGTTGTCCCTGAGCTGTGAGCACACCAAGAGAAAGACCGTCACCGCCATGGACGTCGTCTATGCCCTCAAGCGCCAAGGACGGACCCTGTACGGTTTCGGTGGATAAGACGGATCAGTCAACATTTTCGTCAAAACACATCTAACCCAACGTTCCTCTTTAGGGCCACAATCAATTCCAAATACGTGACGTTTGAAGAATTATGAATAAACATGTTAAATTTCATGGTACTCTGCCGTTTTTTCCAGTTGGACGGTAGTGTATTGAAAATTATGCACGAGTAATTGCACATAATCAGGTGGCATTGTGTCTAGATGATGCGTTCACTTCATACGAAAAACCATATGAAATCCAAATGTGAGGGGTGAGACGATTCGAGACGATGTTCTCGTTTACAGTTAATGGCATGGCCAAAGAAATTGTACAATCTGCCAATCAACCGTCATCTGTATCAATGTTTCTAAAGTATTTTGAAACGAAATCATCTTTATCTGACCGCCGATTGCACAGTTATGATGTCTAGATAAATCCAATGATGTAGAGGGTGTGCAAAAACGTTTGCGTCAGCCGGAATTTGAACCCAGATTTTACTCCTTTTGGGAGCATGTGCTAATCCGTTGCACCACCGACGCTCGTTTTGCACTCCACTCTTTCTACGCTACAACGCGTTATCTGTCAACAGCCAACAACGTTATCTGTCAACAACGCGTTATCTGTCAACAGTCAACATTTCTACGCTACAACGCGTTATCTGTCAACAGCAAGTCTACGGTGTGGCGGGGCAATTATTATCAACATTGAACACTCTTTTGTTGACAGATATTGGGTTCAATAATCAATCGAAATCATCTTTATTTGACCGCCGATCGCGATATTATGATGTTTAGATAAATCCAATGATGTAGAGGGTGTGCAAAAACGTTTGCGTCAGCAGGGATATGAACTCAGATCTTACTCTTTCCGGGAGCATGTGCTAAACCGTTACACCACCGGCGCTCGTTTTCCACTCCACTCTTTCTATTTTGAAAACGGATAGCATTAATTAATCCAAATTCTATGAAAAGATGTTCGTTTTGGTTCTCGTACTTGCTATTGCCGCTTCGCAAAATAAAGTCTAAATGAAATGCCTTTGTTGGAGAAATGCGCAAAGCCGAACTGCTGGCAGATTTCCCAATTTTTTGACTTATAGTCAACATTTAGATGAACCTAAATTTAAACACACTAATTGAATCTTCTAGTTTAATTCTTTCTTCATAGTGATTTTTATAAATGACAATTTCTGGTGTGCCGTGCAGAGTTGGACTATGGCATTGTGTTCACCTTTATTTGCTCCACTACTTCACAAAACTCAGGGTGTGACCTAACCCATGTTTACCAGTGACGAACGTGACACTTGGCGACCCGCCAAACAGCGACCCGACGCCGATGGTTCCGCGCCGAAATTCGAACGGAATTAGACAAAAGACAGGCGCGTAGTGCTATGGCGAAAAATGAGTTAAACAAAAAAGTAGCTGTCTGTGAATATAGGATTTAATCTAAAAGTTATTTGTAATTCCGCTGAGCTGATAGGAGTAAATCAAAGAATAACGCTTACGATTCTACAATTTATCAACTTCTCCTTTGAATCCAATTCATTTTTATCGGCACGTTACCATCCGAAGTACAACTAAAAAATACCGAGATACGAGAATAGCGTGGCGAGTTATGTGCTGTTTGACGGACTCGAACCACCATTGGTCCGTTTCGGGCTAACGCACGCTCACATTACACCAGCGGGGCTTCCACTTGGCGTAACTTTAAATCGTGTCTCCATTGCATCGGCTAATATCAGTAGCAATCTTTCAACGGAATTGGTTTGGGACAATAAAATCGCCACAAGACCTACTGAAGCCGAAGCCGTGATTGAAATCAAAATGTATGTTATCTTCTATTCAATGTTAGAATCATTTCCAGTGGAGGCTTCTATAGTCTAAGGATAAGAAAGTGCGTAATCACAAGGTTTTCACAATAAGAACAAATCAGAATCAATTTCATATTTTTAAAGAATGGTCTCATTACGCGTTATATCGCAATCATTCAAATCCGTTGCAATATTTTTGACGAGCTGTTAGCAGCTTTCTACTTTTTTTCTTACTCTTCTTGTGCTCAAAATCTCCTTGACGAGAAACTCGTTTTTTTTTCAATAAAACGGTCTTAAATAGTGATGAGTTTGACTTCGCCTAGTGCATCCTCACTAACACGCGCATAGCTGAGCTGCATGTTCATGGATCTAAGAATATTTCTTTCCTTTATTCCAACGTATATTATGATATTGTCGACAGGTTCTTTCATAGGATAAGTTGCCTGGGATAAAAGTCGTGCGATTTCAACCATCAGTAGTTGGTAATCATCCAAACTGAAAATCAGTTATTGTAATCATATTAGTGGTAAAATGTCTAATGAAATATTATTTCATGTACCTTTATTCTTTTAATGAAATTCGCTAAGAACATTGTTAATATTTGAACGGTCTATAAAATGTTAATACGTCACTTCAACGGAAAATGATAACCGCGTTCTCTATCTACATAGACATATTTCATAGCTGAATTTTCGAAGAGATATCTCCTGTTGGTACCGATCAGATTGTTTTCTTAATATATGGAAACTTTAGCTGTAGTGGATACGTCTTTGAGTATGTGCCGAGTTTCAATTTGGGAGCGTTTCGAAAGATTCTTATCGGAACATTTGTCAGGAACTTTGGCAGAAGGTTTTTCTTCACTTCGAAGCCATCATAGTTTCGAATGATCGTCATTGATTGAATATCATTACGGCAGAGGCCTAAAAACAAGCACCCACCTAAAGTAACGAAGTTCAAAGAATATGCAAAACCAATATCCCTGAAAATAAACCTCTCCTCTTCAAATCTAGTACGTGACATCCACTATATTTATGCTTCAAAAACTATCAGCCACTTCTGAAATAGACGCATACTTATTGATTGCAGTGGTGTATCTTTTGATCTACATCCCCCTTTTCGTGTTAGCTTTTATAGAGGGCGATTCCTGATCTGTATTGGAGATCTGGACTTTGGCTTTATGTTCACTTTTATTGGTCCATTATGTCACAAAAGTCATTATAGTGACCTAAGCTCATATTTTCCGGTGCCGAACGTGACACTTGGCGACCCGCCAAATGCCGATCCGACGCCGAATTGTTCCGCGCCTCAAGTCGAACACTGATTAAGGCATATGAGTCATTTGGATTACTTTGGTCACCCCGCTGGCAAACGCATAGTGTTACGACGCGAAATAGGTTGATTAATAAAAGTAGTACTCGGTGAGGGAGGACAGGATTTGATCCACAAGTTATTTGTGCTTGCGATAAGCTGCTACGAGTAGATCGAAAAGCAACGTTAATTATTCGATTTTTTGTCAAATTCTCCTTATACGTGGATTAATTTAAGTGGCAGATTACGATGCAAAATATAACCATAGAATAGCGAGGTTCGAGAAGAGCAAGGCGACTCATGTGTTGCGTGAGGGATTCGAACCATCACTGGTTTGTTTTGGGGCAGCGCGTGCTTACATTACACCATCGAGGCATTCAATCTGCGCGACTTTTAGCCGTGTTTGGACTGTATCGGTTGACATCAGTCGTCATCTGTCCAAGAAGAGAGCGAACAATATGGGGCATCCGATATATCAGAAATCACATTCAGTGCATTCCACGCGACTACAATAAGGAAATCTGTGATTAGAGGACTCACAGGCATTTCATGCCTTCTCTTTCTGTTGAAATACGTAATTTCGATTAGGCGACACCTTCATCCGAGTCCAACTTCCTCTCTCCCCAAATCGTTGGTTAATCATTGTCTTACAAGGCCACTAACTATCACTTGGTTGACAGTGACCATTCACGATCCCACTCATATCACTAGCAGTTGCGCTCAGTACTCCCGTCGTTCTCAGCTCATACAAATGCCAATGCCCTAGGGTCATATGGCTTCGTCAGGTCATTGCAGCAAACACCTCCGATGCCGATGTGATTGGCTTCGCGCCATAGTTGGGACGCACACGATCGCTTGGCGTCGCAGAGGTCGATGCGGACCGCATTGGCGGCCTTCTCGGTTCAGTCATGCAGTAGGAACGTACTACGTAACCAAACGAGTATGCCTTACCATCCTTTCTCAAACGACTCACTCGTTTTCGGGATAGAATTACTCCTTACCACAAAAGTACGCAGAGATTCCAGCTTGCACCCATCAAATAACTGCCATTCCTTAATGCTTAGAGAAACACAAACCCTCGAGTATCATAACAACTAAGCAGTCAATGCTGCCTTTTTCGCTCCTTTACCGGACGGTTTGGGTGTCATGATGAACTCTCGTTGAAACTGCGAATGATGGACAGCTCCTCTCAAGCAAATTTATAGCGCTATCGCGGTGTGGCCCCGCCTCCACGCTCGGTCCTTAGGAGGCGGAGCGTTGCATCAGAGTCCCTATAATTACTCGCTCTTGGCGGGACAGATACATCCGTAAGTTTATCTCGCAAATCGTCGTTCGTGGTCGCCGTGGTGTCCGGACGTGGCAAAGGAGGCAAAGCCAAGACCGGAGAAATATATATAAAAGACATATTGAAGAGCTGGGAAATTCGAAGAGATATGTCCTTTTGGTGCCGATCAGATTGTTTTATTAATTTATGGGAATTTTAGCTGTAGTGGAGACGTCTTTGAGTATGTGTCAAGTTTCAGTTTGGGAGCGTTTCGAAAGTTTCTTATCGGAACATTTGTCAGGAACAGACGAAAATAGAAGAGAGGAACAAGGCTGGCAAAAGGTTTTTCTTCACTTCGAAGCCATCATAGTTTCGAATGATCGTCAATGATTGACTATCGGCACGATAGAGGCCCAAAAACAAGCACCACCCAAAGTAACGATGTTTAAATAATATGCTAAATCAATAGCCTAGACGGCCGCGTAGTGCAGAAGTCAAAAATTTGAACTTTTGAACATTTACTAAAGGTCTAGTGAAATGTCTTTGTCTAAGGAAAGGGATCGTTTCTTCATTTGTTCACCAACAACAGAGGAGAACCCAAATTCTATCATTTTTACTGCGCCGCGCTTCACTGAAAGTTTGTCCCGACACCGCGCAGCCTCGTGCAGAAAGTAATAAATCGGTGCAAAAGTAATTGCGGCGTCAGACTGTGTTGAGTCGGGCTACGAGACTGTCAAGGTGGAAGCCGTGTATCAGGTTCTACAAGTCAGCCTTATATAACCGAACACATTCGTGGCTCAAAAACTGATTATGTGGAATATTGAAATTCGATCGTGGTGTTAAGAAAACACTCGAAATAAAACGTATGTGATGGTTATGCATTGCTAAAATGCATCTACTTCACAAAATCTCTTGAACCATCACTGCTCTGTACGTTCGCAACCAGTTCTCGGGCAAAATGCGTTGTTCATGTTATGGATTTTCTCCGCTGCTTCACGACCCATTTCAAATTCACGGTATGAAACCGACATTACTTTTGCACCAACCAATATTTCTTCTGTAGTCTAAGCTAAATATTAGATAAAAAGGAAGTGATGCATCATAGCAACAGAACATAAATCAAAAAATAGACATCAAATTGGTGTATAATATCACTGACCTTTCTCAAGAATATATACCAACATGGCAAATCTGAACAGCGTCCAAATCGCTATTAGCTTTCCACCAGCCCGCAACTAAGCGGTACCCAAAGGATCAACGAGCAGACCAGCCATTACTTTTCCTCCGACCCGACACCAAGCGGTTCCCAAAAGATCAACGCATAACCGCACCAGTCCTCACTAGACACGCGAAAGGCTGAAGCCCAGTAAATCGCAGCGTTCGGTAAAAACCCTAGGCAGCCCAGTGGTCCGTGACCTATGTGTAACCCTCCACATTGCCATACGTTGTAACACCAAAAGTCGACTCAATAGCGACGACAGTGTGTAGTTTAAAAAGCAATGCCAGCACAGACTACGCGAGCATATATTTATTTTTCAGGAGTATAAAAATACAATTATATACATGAGATCTTCAAAAAACTGAGGCGTCTTGCCAAGAATCTACGCTGCGCCTTTCTTCGTCTTAGAGCTCGAGGTCTTTGGCTTCTTGGCCTTTTTCGACTTGGCGGCCTTGCCAGCAGGGCTTTTCTTGGCAGACTTCGCTTTTGGAGCTTTGGTCTTCTTCGGACTCTTCGCTTTCTTTTCCGCTTTAGGCTTCTTCGATGCAGCCTTGCTGGGAGACTTGTGCTTCTTAGCAGCCGGTTTCTTGCTCGTGTGCTAAACGGTGAGATGTATGTAGTTATTACTTAAGCCAATCTTACCTCGAAAGCAAACTTGTCGAAAACACTTACCCTTTTCTTTGCGGAAGATGCGGACTTTTTCTCACCGAGTCTAAAGCTTCCGGATGCCCCGCTTCCCTTCACCTGCTTCAATTCGCCCTTCGTCACGGCCTTCTTGAGAGCCATGCGAAGCTGAGAGTTGATCTGCAACAAGTCGTACATCACAATCGAAGCAGAAAGAACAATTGTTGGAGTCTAAAGTAAAACCACCTTCTTGGTATTATCTCCAAGCTTGTAGTGTGCCGTCAGGTATTTCAGGATGGCAGCTTTGGACGATCCGTTCCTATCCTTCAACTCGGCGACCGCTCTGTGGATCATGGCCGAGTACGTCGGATGAGACGGAGCCTTCTTCCCTGCCTTCGGCTTCGAGCCTTTGCCGGTTTTAGGAGAAGCAGCTCCAGCAGCGGCCGTGGTCGTAGCAGCGCTTGCAGTAGTAGAAGACATGACGACTCAACGAGTGTTAAACAACAAGCTAGCGCCCAGCCTCGACGTCGGCTTATCCACCATGAGGGGTTCCCCCTCCGCGCCCCCAAGCGCGTTGACTCTGCCGTGGATCTAAAGCTCCCTAGACCGTGTTCAGTGTGGCTTATGAGAAGCACTCTAGCAATCGATCTTATGCTTGGTTTATCATGAAACCTTGGATATATATAGAAAATATGTTTACCTAATAGAGTACAAAATTTCTGTGGCCACATTACTTTCCAAGACGAATTGAAACGGGTTTAAGCGCAGCCTGTCGGAGTCGCGGCGTCAACTATTGCCAGTTTGGTGGAAAAAATCCCCGTTATGAGATGATGAAACATGAGGGCAATCGTAGCATGTTTGAAGGAACGTATTTTGACATAGAATCGACTTGGAAATTATTTCCTTCTGGAATTCTACAAAGAGATATCTCAGTGAAAATATTCGAAGGAGTACACGAACAGAAAATCCAATCTAGCCAAACTTTCACTATTGAGCTTGAAATCGCGGCATATTTCACTTCGAACTACTTTTAAGGGGATATTCCACAAGATTACAGTTCCTTATGAGCTTTGAACTGACATTCGTTTCGATAAGTTTGAGTGTTTGGAATCGTTTGCAGTCCGAATTTCCATATAACATGACCGCTTTTACTGCGCATCAAACAATTCATCAGCAGGAGCCTATAGTTTTCAGATTACTTCTGTAAAAATTGCTCCAATTTTACGTTGTATGAAACATTAATTCTGAAGAAACCAGTAAAGTACGTCGTCTTCGTCAACTAAGCTTCAAAGCCGAGATAAACTGTTAACTATTCGAAAATGTGTGAATTTAGTTCGAAGAAGTCAATGATAAGAAGCACCAAACACTGATTTAATTATAAATTGGTCACGTACCTATACACCGTTTGAAGACAGAAACATTTTTAGGAAGTGGTTAAGTGAAATACAGTAAGGTTAAAATTTCTTTTTCAACGCTGTGGACAATGTCAACGTCGGCATGTTGTTTTCTCCAAGCAATTTTCTGTATTTCAAAAAATTTTCACCTAATGCCATATTCTCCACTTTGTAATCCCTGTTGTCACAAAAAAATCATAGCTATCTTGGAAGGACGAGGATCGCAAACAGGCAGACCTCCCCCTTATCCATAAGGATTTTGACTGCCAGTAGAGAGTAGTTTAGAGCGCATTGTCAAGCTTATGTGTATCCTAAGAGAATGGCGTTGTTCAAGGACAACAGGCTTGGACAATAAAGTGGCATTGGTTGAAATACCTAATACCTCCAAAGCACTTTAGGACGTCAATCGAAGCGATAAACTGCACAGTTTGCCCTAAGATAGGGATGGCAATTACATGAGATGTGGCACTGTATACCTAACTTCGCGTAAGACATGAGAGGAGTAAATAGATTGGAGAAACGGGTAGAACACTCTCCGTCCGTACGAAAGAGTCCCTATCTTGGAAGCTGAATGCTAAGCAGTATACTCCCCTAAGTACACACAAAGAATAAACGATTTTGATGCAAAACTCACTACTTTCGCCCAGGAATCCAAAAAATCTGTGAGAAATTGTTGAAGCTTTTTCTTGAATACTAGAATTCCATGAGTAGAGCGCTAGGAGGAGCGCGTTGTGACTGAGCGTAACTTTGCACTATAGCTCAGGCTGATCTTTTCTGACCCTAAGCCAGACATGTTCCTGTTCCGTACAAGGCTCCGAGTTGCTTGTCTCTACTGAACATTTGGATAACTTAGAAACAACCGATCCCTTGAAATTTTAAGAAGCGAATTTTGTCATACGACCTGAAAATTGATCACTGGTCTCTCCAACCGGCTTACGAAAGTATTTAACTGAGTGGATTGCCAATGAACTTGACCTTTTCACACTCTGACGAAAGCGGAACTCACGAAACATCAAAAGTCCACTACTATTATCGTGCTGTGACATTGCTCGTATTTTGCACCACTAATCGGGCCAATACGACTCGTTGAACGTGACCATCTATATAAAATTTTTCCAATTACATTCCTTTCTGGCAGAAAATTTCTCTCGATTCTGTCATTGAAATTCTTTTGCAATTCTACACTTTGAGCTTAGACAAGTAATCCTTTTAACAAAGTTACGACGATATTGATTTAATACGGGATTGCCGAACTAACATATTATTCTAGAGTATAATTAGGTCTACATTTCGACTACGATGTTCAGCTATACGATGTAAAGCCGCTTCTACACAAGGCACCCACAGCATGCCATGGAAAGGTGAATTGAGCCACTTTTGGGTACACTCAATTCCTCAGCTGAAGCTATATTGATTTACGTTGATGTAAACCGTCGTTAACATAAATGACGGCCTAAATTTCCAGATCCACAAAGGTACTTTGCCAACATTGCACGGATGAACACGGAGGGATGGAAACCTTTTCTTTGGCTCGCCGCGGTGTCGAGCCAAGGCAGCCTTTGTAATGAGCGATTGACAACCACTGCGCTACTGTCCCTTTCTGCCATAATATCTATAAAATTACTTTGATTGTATTTGTGCTTGTATTCTATGCCGAACCTTGCTTTCAAAGAATAAAGCACTACACAGTGAGTCATTGGCTGAAGAACACCAATCAATCAAAATGAGATTGGTACTCCGATACCATTCGAGAATGGAACAATAATGAGGCGAGGCGAGAGAAGTGGAACCCACTTTGACTACTCTTGTATTCCATATCGCAAGACTTTCAAGTGCCCATCGTAAAATGTTTGAAACTTGTTGATTCCCAAGACCGACTGTCTATTAACCTCGGCATGTTTCAATTCAATTCCTGATTTTCTTCTTTGAGCCGATCACGAGGTGTTATAATAAACTTTATTTGACAGCTGACGCTTCGGCAGTTCGTCTCCTACAGGACAACCGTCTGTGTATAACGAAAGATCGTAAAATATGTCCTGACGGCAGAGACGGTGATTGCATGAGCGTAGGTGCAGTCTACCTAAAGCGTGCAGCGATAAATATATTGGCGAAACGGGTAGGCCGCTCTATGCTCGTATAGAAGAACACCTAGCTGAGAAGCGCCTTGATAGACGGAACACCCTGCTAGGGACGCATAGAGAACAGAAACACGGCGGAGTTGATTTTGAGATCGAAGTCACCTTCCTTGCGCAGGAACAAAAAACATCAGCGCGAAAATTCTGGAATCACTTTGGATTAACACCACCACTCCAACTATAAGCCGCAGGGAGGAATGCCTCGTTATCACACGTGATTCGAGTCGGTATATAAGACTGTTGTTTTGATGGGTAAGGTGCATTACGAACCTATGTAATCTCCCTGCTGTGGTCTCCACTTGAATCATTCGGTGGAGCACATATAAAAAGCGGTGAGTATGTTGAAAGTTGATTTTGTGCTTGATGCGATTGAAAAGTAGGCCTGGTGATTTTTTCTAAAGGAGTAATGAAGGTGTTTGGCTTATTGGATTGCGGAGAATTTGACCTTTCGAGGGTCTGAAGAAGGCGAACTGCCGAAACGTCAGCTGTCAAATAAATTAATTGTAACACCTCGTTTTCGGCTCAAAGAAGAAAATCAGGACTTATTGATTCATCTAAAGGACGATATTGGATGCGATTACTTTCTAAACAGTAAATAAACGCTGACAGAATTAGAATGTCTCAAAATTTCTACAACTGACTGTAACTGTTTGAGGTCTCCAGAGCATATAAGAATGATCAGAAGCGAGAATAATGCTTGATAGATGTAGAATACCCAGATTTTTCCTTACTTGCTCCTTCATGTTTGAAAATGTGCTCTTCCAGTATCTTTGGTGCTTCGCTTAGCTACCTCGACGGAATATAAAGAAGGAAAAAAAGACTGTTTGTTCAGAATGTTAAGAACCAATCATCTTAGACTAATTAAGATCACACCATATTGGTAGAAATTGAAACGAAAAGTATTCAATGGAATGGATTTATTTGAATCAGCAGATCTGAGCTTTTTCGAAAAACTAGACTGAATTTAGCTAATTCCGTATCAATATCAAAGCATTTTACCAAACTGTCTTTAACTTTTGAAAAAGTACTAGTTGTGTCTAGTTGCTTGTATAAAGCGAATGACTCTAGATAGAAGGACTTCAATGGAGAACGACTAGCTTACGATTTTATTTGGGCCGTATGATTTCACATACAGAGTTATTCACATATGTCACTCATTCATAACCATTTTACGAGCTTTTTGTTTTGAAAATTCTCAAGGAAGCATAGAAAAATGGCGCAAGCTGTAAATTTCGCCAAATCTCTGAGATCATATGAATCAATGCAGGTCTGACAGAGTGAACAGAATCAGCGCAAAAGTTGGGTTTTTCAAATAAAAAGTATGAAGCATCCCCTATAACAATCTAGTTCTAAATAAAAATCACATTTCCCTTGTTCATTCTCTTCTGATAGCAGTCTAGTTCGCATACTACTCTCTAGATGCTAAAGGTTGTCAGTAAGAAATGCGTTTATTCAGTCATTCAAATTCAAAATCAGCATCCAGACGGATATATTTCTTGAACACGCGAAGTTCTGATGAATCTGAAATATCAATTTCTCATAAATAATTCTAAAATTTCAAGAAACATGGAAGTTTGGAATCCTAAATGCAATAAGGGAGTGCGACTAGATGAGCGCTTAGATGTAAACTAGAAGCCTGGATTCAGTGAAGCTTTTGGTAAAGAGTAATGATTGATGTCCTCATAAAGAGAATTTTCTGACCCTCTTCGTTTCCCATATTGTTGTACTTCGATAGTAAATTGAAAGTCTATGCGTTTACTACAGAAAACTATTGAGGTTTCAATGTTTTTTGTTGTTAGTTGTCATAAAAATAATGCACGGAGTACAAATGTTCGGGAAATTACTGATATCATCTATGAGTTCCGCATTCAATATTGTTACGACCATATATACTGATTTCCGTAGATAAGTGTTTTTGGACGTTTAACCTCGTATACACAGATTTCGATGCACCGGTCAATTTATTATCCTACACTTTCGCATTTCAGAGATCTTTTATTGACCTGAATTTGCTTTTTCTTTCAGTAGCACAAAGAAACAGAGCCAAGCAACAGCTTGCTGATTTTTGAAAAATCGCTTCGTGCGTCTTCACTTAGCACTAGTAACTAACTAAACAATGTTTTCCGTGCATTATAAAGATCGCGTTCAAAGAACACCATTTGGATGATGATTTTCCCTGTTACAACGGTAACGGTCGTGAAGGGGTTTTGACAAAATGTAATTGAGTGTAGTTTAACCCACGAAACTGCCATAACGCCACAATGACTGAGATATTTCGGCAGCTTGTGCAAATATTGAGTGCAATGTGTGACTAAAACCCACTTGAAATGGTGATGTTGTCGAATATAGGAATGGGAACACCCGTATGCAAAATTGCCTGCATCATCACATGAGCGGTCATCGCGAACACCTCTTTGAACATCGCCAGAAATCTAAACTTCACTGTTATTTTGGATCATATCTACGCTCAAAAAACAAAATTGCTTAGTGGTTTAGCTGCCCTGAGCTTGAAGTGCTTTTACAATTTGACAACTAAGTTACTAACATAGACAGTTCGGAACGGATTTTTTTCTCTATTCTCTAAGAATTTTGGTGATCATTCGATAGCTTGAATCTCTAAATTCATTAGAGTAATTGGTTTACGAAAAGGTCTTGTTAGAGACGTTGTGGCAGCGGGAGTAAAACCACGTTTTACATTCAATACTCATTTTGCCAACTAGGATTCTTAGATGGCTTTTCAGCAAACTTCTAGCATTTAATCGACAGTCTGACAAACAGTGATTCTCAAACTAACATTGATTTGCGACGATTTCCAGAGAGCGAAAAGAGTACTAGATTTCGCAGTCAGAGCTATACGCACTAAATGCACATTGACGTGCCAGAATTTCAGAAGAATTCTGATCATCTTGTCAAATTTGAGGAAGAAGTTCCGAATACATATGGAAATTGCGCTCATTTAGAATCGTGCTGAAGAGCAGTTTTGGTGTCAAATTGGAAGGACATGATTTTCGTTGATTATCTATTGATATTTTCTCAGTTTCGAGAGAATGTCTAGGTTTCTTTCATTACTATCAGGAAGAAAATGTGTTCTATCGCTCTATAACTACTAGCTCATTGCAGCTATAAAGCTACGAAAAAGCTGAAGAAACCGGCATGAAGTTCAGTTGATGGGTTACCTACTGTAGGTGTGGAATGGAATCTTCTTTTCGTACTTACAGCGATCGAAAATAAACCTTTCGGATTTGCGCTATCCAATGACCACTGAAAGTCTGACGAGAAATTGCCCATTACTATAATTGAAGCACAAAATCGTGGCATAAGTGTAAATCAAAGAGATATGTTTATTGTAAAAACAGAAAAACAGGTATGGTAAACACTTACGTTTTGGACATCTCACCAATATGTGAGAAATCCTCGCGAACTTCTATCTCAGAGCCGTTAAGTTTTCCCACAAACTTGTTTTCCTGGATTTGAGGTATCACCGAAGATGACATCCTCAAAACTGAAAGTGAAGTGTTACGCATTTCATATGCGCATTAATGAACACTAAAAAGTCATATAGAAAACAAAACAGACCTGTCTAATGTTGCAGCATTGCTCGACTATCTAAAGTACACAAAGCCTCAAACCACTTACTAATTCTGGCGAGGCTCACTTGATGGAGCTTCTCTGGATGAATGTAGAAGTCAACCGCAAAAGTGGCGCTAGCATTGGCAACACCATTCGCCATTATCACCTCGGGTGAGTCGAATGTGCGAAAATGTAAGTCGATATACTGCCTTGGATATTCTCTGGATAGTTTGGAGAAGAAACGTCCAATACAAAGCGACAACAGAGAGCAGCTGAAATCGGGGAAAAAAAAACTATCACGTTGACAATTTTTTATGGTGACGCTAGTCTTACAGTTTGTAAATGCAAACTGAAAGAATCTCTTAATTTTCTCAATTTCAGTTCCATTAATTTCTCTCGTGCAATTGTAGTAAACGTAGATTTTGCATATTTCTTATATATCACTTTCCCCTTGATATCAGAAGCGATTTCTTACAAAAACATCCTTTCATTCTACAGCAGTTATACCTCGTTCGCAGATAGGGGGCAATTTTTGGCACATCTTTAGTGACGGTGAATTGTAGGAGTTTTCCCTTATGTGCAGTGCTTAGAAGACAGTTCGGCACACTTTCACTCATCCACATCACAACCATTCGTGGAACCAAACCTTCCTCTAAAATAGATTACAACGAATTAATGTGATCACATAGGAGGAATATATAGTTGATTTGCACAATAGTTATCTTCACCTACTTATCGAAATTGTCCGTCTGCAGGAGGGCCCGCATGAGCAACAACACTTTTTTCACACCACATATCATATTTTGTATATTAGAGCAACTTAATATTATTTCAACGATACTTTTGTGTAATAAGAAAATTGCTTTTTTTTTGCTGGACAAAGAGATTTCACTAGGCTTTCAAAACTCATTAGGAAGCTTAAATCTCTACAATTTTGAAGGTGTACTTGTTTCTGGAGAGGTCTTCTTAGTTCTCTGTATTAGTAAAAATAAAAATTGCGTTTCCCACCTGGCACATTATTGCGTGTTTTTTCGTTATTTATTTAGAAATTTTCCACCGTTTAAACAGAGATTCCTAGGCTTTTTGTATCAAGATTGTAGAAAAAACGCTCTGTTCTGTCGTTCTGTGGCTTCACCTTCTCATCCCTATTTCATAAAAGATAAAAGGATAAAGCTCTCGGCGTTTCATCAATCCCTAAGGGATGCGCCATGCATTCGACTTCAATTTCTAACTTCGTTTGAGGTGATTGAATGCATATCTGGCCTTTACAATGACTCGCGGAGGCCTCCCGCTAAACCGAGTCAGTGCTGCTTATCCTCCCAGACAAGTCTGAGACCTGTCTGGTACCAATTCACCGACCCCGGAGGGATGGATGCCTTGGTGAGCCATGAGCGCGAGATCGAACCACTGACCTCGTGTGCAACGCAGGGCACCTCTAACCACTGCGTCACATGCGCTCCCTATTTCATACTGCCAAATAAATCAACTAATAAGCCTATGCCTAAGGTGGCTAAACGTATGCACGAAAAGCAGATGAACATGTATAGAAAATTTGAAGTATCAAGAGATCGTCTTAGCAAAAGCTTTTCGAAGCGAAGAAGAAGCCGTAAATTAAATATCAAAGATCTAGCTCCACGTGGCTCTGTGGATCAACCGTGCTGCGCGAGCGTAAGTTGTCGCAAAAAAAAGTGAGGATTACAAGTTTGAAACGTGACCTTCATTTCGCTGCTACAGCACTCTAGGGAGATTTGTTCAAAAAAATTGTGATATTAAAATCTCCTTAGTTAAGCAATCAGATTGAAGAAGCTTATAATGTTTGACATAAGCGGATTTTGGAAGGTACTTTCCCGTTTGGACTTGGTATAGCAACGTATGGGACTCATTTCTCCTTTTTGACCTCACCTTAGTGGCTGTGCCTTATATCAGTCTGAGTCCCAAACGCAGTGGTCCCTTTCTCTTCCTGTGGCAAACGCTTGTGTCTGTACGTTACATGTTTCGTGCAAGTGCTTTGTACGTGTGTGAGTTATGGAAAAAGAAATAGTGCGCCAAAACATTTCAATTGCTTCCGAACATTTCGTAACCTAGCCACTTTTGGAAAGGCGTATTAAAATGTTCAAGAATGAAAAGCAATTTTTTAAAGTTCTTTTTTGTGTCAACTCAGCATACTCTAAGTGTGCACTTAACAATTCGAAGCATTTATCTGTCGCCTGATCCAATTTCGATCTATTAAAATCCAGTGCATAAGAACATTTTTTGCCTACAGCACCGTTTTGGTAAGACCAGCACTGGGATTAGGAAAACGTAAGAACCTTAGGTAGGAAGTCATAAGCATCACCTACACGAGAAAAGTGCTCGCTCAGCGCCGTCTATGATACCGAAATGAAAATTTTTATCCACATTTTAGACAATAGATTGACAGGAACCAGCGGCCTCGTGCACGCATTCAAGTGAAGTGTGGTATAACGTACTCCACCAAAGTCCTTTTCCTAACTGTTTTCTGTCCTCATGTGATCACAATTCGAAAATCAGGCGGTCCGTGCCTGCTCTGTCTGATCGACAAACCGATATAAAATCCGTTTCCGACTAATTTCGCCAAATCCTAAGCTCACAGCAAGAAGGATACTGCTTCTTTTACTGATCGAGTCCGTATTTCTTTGAGGAAGAAAATTAGATTCTCAGCAAGCCCGTAGTGCTTACGAGCTCCATTGGGAAATCCAAATATTCCCCAAGCGTACACACACAATTTGAAAATCTTTTTGAACTAGGCTCATAGGACAAATGAGAGTAGTTAGAGCGCTGCAGTGCCTAAAGACGGGTCTTATGAATACCGAATAAAAAGACAGAATCATCATTACTGCTCGATATCAAAATTAAACAACTTCCCAGTCTTTCAGATTACAAAGTGGAATAGACTTTCTGGGTAGAAGTCCATCCAAGATTGTCAATCAAACAAGCCATATGCGCATTGGAGTAACAAGCAAGTCTCGCAATCAAAATTCAAATGCACACCTGACCATTTGTCGATCGTCGCCGGAGTGCACGACTGAGAGCCATACAGCACCTCAGCAGTAGCTACACCTTCCAGGAATGAGCTAAAAGCACAACCCTTGGACTTTTTGAGACAACAAGGAAGTAAAATTGCTTTCATAATGCAAATTATGGCCTTGCAAATAACTTTTCAGATATTGAATTTATCTCGTAAGCGTTATTCCCATCTCACAACAATCAAAACTAAACAGTAGCCTATCAAACTTTTACCTGGTATACACCGGATTGCGCTCCAAGGCATAGTCGACGTAGAAGCCCCTGCCGACTGGGAGGTGAAGTGGTAGAGAAAGCAAAAAATCGTTGAACTTGTCGACTAATATCGAACGGGCTGTTTCACAAGCCTTGAAAAATTGACGTTTCATGTAAATTAGTTTCTTGAATAGGAAATTTGATTCCAAATGCAAAACCATGTTACAATGTATTCATCCAAAACACATTTCTAACGTTTTCTGCTAGGGTTATGGAGGTTTTTGGCTTAGTGGATTGTGAATCAATGTGATCTTTCCAGGCTCTGACGAAGGCGAACCCTCCGAAACGTTAGCCACCATCGAATTTTGTATATTTAAGCTGCATTTCTGAATGTATCGTTGCATGCTTCGCTAATATTCAATAAATAATATCAATAACACCTCGGAACGGCTAAACAGAAGAAACTATTCATTTATTCAAATTATGGCGACGTTAATAGATAGTCGGTCTTGGGATGTATTCATCTTGTCCAAACATTATATGCAACTTGAATTCTGGCCAGTGAATGCGTTAAAATGATGAAAAATCTCAATATAATCATGAAAATGGTGAAAGTCAAAGCATTCCTGCACGATCGATCAAAATATAGGATTATAACCTAACAACTGTGGCATTCACTGAACTGAGCACCATCAACAAAGATTTTGCATAGTCCGCCGTAGTCTCTTGTCTTCTTTACTTACCTGATTATGTATAACCTTCTTGATCTCCATCGATATGAGTGCTTGAAACAAATTTACTAGCCATGGCAGCACTCCTCCTCCAATCCTGAGAATTGATTATTTTCGGGACATAATTCAGACATTCAGATAGGTTTTGCGCATCCCATCATAAGTAATCGCCTCAAATCGCTTTCTCAAGTTTTTTATCCAACTAAGACTGAAAGCATTTCAACACATTCGGAAGTGTCCTAAAGTTGTGCGCCATTTGAGCGCTATGTTTATGTAGACGCAAATTCAAACTTAATTTCCTGTGGAACCCGAGAAAGGTGTAAGCAAGGTCTTTCGAGACAGTCGTTGTTCATTCAATTTCCATAAAAGAGAGCAGGAAAGAAATTTTGCAATTTTTCCGTTATTCGCACTGATTTTGAAACTCTTGAGAAATGTGCGTCTTCAGTTTTTTTCCTAGGAGTTTTATATGCTACTCAATAGCATAAATCTCGAGAATTCCATTTCATTGGTGTACTTGGTTTTTAAAAAGGACTTTCTATGTACTCTAGCAAAACAAATAATGTTTTATTTTACACTCAAGCATTTTTCTCTGAGAGCTTTTTCCTTACACTTTCATTAAAAACTCTATGGCTTGAGTCTCGTAAATAATAATCGTTCTTTCAGAAAGGACTTTGCATTGCGCTGTAGCAATCAAAGAAATATTGGGTTTTACACTCGGCGCGCATTTCATGTCGGTTATGGTGCGTGAGTGGGTGCAATATCGATCGTGTGGTTGACTCATCGCGCAGTGCGATTCACATATGAAGTTCGATGTTCGTTATTAAATTCAAAGCTTTTCCCCAGGTTGTATAAACTCTAAATAAAACATGTGGCACTGATGCAATAAGATTTCCTGCACACGTTCATATGCTTTTCGTGCTTAGGCTGAGGTTTACGCTTAGGCATAGTAGCGAGTTTATTTGGCAATTTGAAATGAAAATGACAAGCCCAAGAGCGCAGAACGATAAAACAAAGTTTTTTCTAAGATTACGAGATAAAAACCTGAGAATCTTTACGAAAAGAGGAAAAATTTCAAATTAAATAACAGAGATACCCGCCAAATGTGAGATATAATTTTATTTCCCTTACTAGAGCATATTAAAAAGTTTTTCGAATCTAAAACGTAGTACTACGCTCCTCAATTTCGAGTTTTCGAATGATTACTTAACCTCTAAAAATAGCAAAAACGCTTTTTTTCTTGAAGTGTTGAGAATGGTTACGGATAAAGGAAGAGTAACGGAATTTTTACTCCAAGGAAGGCGGCTTCTAAAGGGCATAATTTCAAAAACAATTTATCCGTCTAGGGATACAATGGCGTCCATATCGTCCAGAATGTGCTAACCACTCCCTTGAGGTGAGATTGGTCAAAGGAAGATGCTATGTAGTCATTTCAATATTCATGGTTTGCACCTTGTCAATCACATTCCAAACTCTTCAGATGTAAGAATACGAGTGTTTTTTACGTTTTACTTCTGTAGATGCGGAAACTAGAGTAGTTGATCTGCTTATCGCTGACTTTGCTTTGTGTTCTCTTCAGAAACACACTTGAAAGTGTCGAATATAAATAAACTACCGCCTCATCATCTGCAGTTTTCTCAATTTGTGCATTCACACATACTCGATATTGAAGTGAGTGACGTCTGCAGTGCAGTCACCAAGGATGATCTGGGGTCGATCGCTAATCGCAACCACTCGTGCGGCAACATTTACGTGAATATCTGACGCCAGCGCCTCGACCCAGCCGGATTCGTAAAACTGCAAATGTAATTTTCATACACGATCTCACACGGATGTCATGACAAACGTTCGCATGCTTTTGGTTTGATATAACCTTGCAAATGTGGCACTTTGTTCAGCTATTCTTCACATTTGTGTTAGTATTCAGGAAAATCAAATAGGAAATGATTTAATTTTCCAGAAATAACAGATGAAGATAGCAGTCGGTTTGAAGAATAACAAAAATAGTATAATCGGTTCGATAGATGCGAAGAGATTCCGCAGTCGATCACCGTGTGATGAATGAGCACGTGAAAGTTTTTGATTTATCAAAATCCACACTTGTGAAGTCGCGTCTCATAGCTTGTCAACTATAATCCTTCAAATCCCGCAAAAAGGGGAGGGCTAGAATTTGTTAACGTAATAATGTAGATCTATCTTGAGTAGGTTTACGAAGATTTGGCTGAAACTCCTATGCAATTTCGAGATGAAAACCTTTGGGTATGAGAATAATCTACGTCCGCTTTTCAGCGAATTCTCAGTCGATAGTATTGTTGAATTAATAGACACTTGTTTCATGTCCCGCAGCGCATGTGGCGCAGTGGTTAGAGGTGCTGCGTCGCACACAAGGTCGATGATTCGATCTCGCGCTCATGGCTCATCAAGCCGCCCATCCCTCCGAGATCGCTAAGTTGGTACCGGACTGGACGCAGGTTTGTCTGAAAGGCTCAGTAGCACTGACTCGATTCAGCGAGAGACCACCGCGAGTCATTGTAAAGGCCAGGTAAGCATTCAATCACCTCATTCGAAGTTGGATTGATGAGCGTCGAGAGCTTTAGCTTTATACTTTGTCTCATTACTTGTATAATCGTCTTCTACATTTTCAAAAGAATCGTTCCTTGCTTATGAAAAGGTAGAAAAATTTTTCACAACCGATAAACAATGCTATCATCAATGGATAGTTAAACACGGACGGTTATTAATAAACGAAAGCAATACGAAATCATCTCAATGCTTTTATGAGATTTTACCATAAAAGATTCATCTTTTATTTTTAGAAAGATATCAGCGAAATATCCACCAACCGGAATCAGAAATGTATAATCCGCCTTCCAAAAACCTCCGATTTTGATTGCTCCTTCACTGGATGACCACGATAAACCGTCGTCACTCAGTAGAAAATTGAACCTTTAATTTTTTCAGTTAATCAATGAGTCAAGAGTTCATGATGACGTATGAAAAAATCTAACATGAGCAGTCGAACGACTTTGACTTCAAAAGCCGACGAAAACATCTAAAATAGGCAATGACGGAAATTATGACAAAATACGACCTTTATTAAGTTCTACTTACCACCAAGTTCATTTTCAACGGGTACTATACGAGATGTAGCAATTAGAACACCCAAATACATGAAAATTTGAAATCTCATGCATATGTAAGAGATTTGATCCGCGACTAATCCTTTAAGAAGCAGCGCGCTGGAATCACCCTTGCGCGGTCTTCCGTTCTGCCTTTTGCCATTCTCGTAGAAGTGCCTTTACCGTATCGGTTGATATCACCAATCAACGGTGACGGATTATTCATGTTTATGAGGCTGTATTGTGACTCTCTTTTTATCTCGTCACTGCATGGAGAACGTTTATTTGACGTATACCACTACAATTTCGATCCCACAGCCGAATTAATACCTCCAATCAACACCACGATGTTCTTGATGCATATTGCAAAATCAACAGCAATTAGGAAGCAGAGGACACCGTAGAAAATAGGTTTTCATTAAAAAAAAAGGTTTTTGTTTTACATCAGTTAAATTTTGTTTCAATCATGATCATGAATAATTAGAAGGCAATTGTATTGAAAAAGTCGCTGGTGGGCAAACTTTCTAATGATTCGGAACATCGTGAATCTCTGGAGGACAACTACGTTCACATCCCCGTATCTGTGGTGAGTCATCACTGTCGACAGACGTCCATTGTTCGTGGATTTCTGAGTGTAGCACAAGTTCATTTAATGCAAGAGTCTCCTGTAACAGGTCTGAAATACCTCTACCTACGGAAATAATGCGCGATATGAATTGCTCATAGGGTGGCGAGAAGAGTGAGAGGTCTATTCTCAATCAGATTGTACGTTATTATTGACCGATGGATAGTCGGGTAACGATGCTGATACCCGAAGAAATCTCGTTGTATGGAAGCAAACTGTCATGCAGCACACGAAAACAATCTCTATACTTCACGGAAAAGTAAAATGATCTAATGCTCCATCTACTAATAACGACGGAAAATCACAAGTCCTCAAGTCACTTGAAATCGCACACGAACACAACACTATCTATAAGTAAAGAGTACATATAGGGAATAGGTTAAGGCAAAACTGCTGGGACCCTCATAAATATAGGGGATGGTCACCTAGCATCAAAACACCTTACTATCTAAGAAAACAATCAAACACTGCTGTACTTACTTTGGAGAATGGAATTTCGTTATCTTTAGGTTATAGGCTGTCACAGTTCCATGACCTGGCCCACCTGTGATATCACAAGAAATAACTGGAAGCTCAATCTTTGGCACTTCGATGTCAACCTTGAAAATTTGTACGATTAGATAAGTCTAAAAGTTTACGAAAAGCTGCTTTAGGCAAAACCTAGACCGTCAAATTAGAATGTGAACAGCTAGTAACTATTTTACGGATAATTTTTTTTGGAAAAAAAGAATTTTAATCGATCCTTTGCTGTACAGTTTGAACACTTACCACATGACGCGCAGTCTTCGAGAAGAAATTGAAGGCGGCAAGATTTATTCGTGCTTTCAAATTGGCGATAGGTGGCGGCCCAACTGCGTTGGCGTTGGCGACCAGCAATATCAAGAGCGGACAGTAAGCGCTCATAGTCACTGACAACACTGTTTATGTTGCCCTCATGGCTTAGGTATCAGTTTCGCATAAACAACGGCGACCCATAGTGTCACTGCTCCAGAAACCTTCACATGGACATCAGCTGAACGCGCAACCATCGGCTATTATGGGCAAATGTTTGAGAACATGACAATGATCGGAGTGCCAGGTCGTAGAAGAGAAAAATGCGCAATGCCTAGGTCAAAGACACTATGCACACTTCAGAGTATGTCATGAAAAAGGAAATAATTCGCGTAACCTACTAACATTACTCGTTAGGACTTTTACTCAGTTCTACGCCTATAAGTCATTGCTGCAAGGCATACTATGCTAATTTGCCAAGTTTAGTAGAAAATGCTTGCGACAGATAGAGCAGTTCAAAGCCCGTTTGAATCATAGATCAGTCGATACATGTTCCATCCGTTAGCTTATTATCATGTGAGATAAAAGAACAGTTGTGATTTTTTCAAATAAATAAGATGCTCTTTTCTTTTAGATAATTAGCGTCGCGAAAAGCAGTAAACGACAAGTCAACATCAGAACTTCTAGTTTTATAAAATCATCTGTGATAATAGAGAAGCACCAACAATAGAGTGCCTAATCACCATGAAACTCATGGTCAAATCTGATTTCTCTCTATTTGTTCGAATTCTTGTTTGAGCACCTATTTCAGTTCGTTCCAAAACTGTTGTGAGGCCATTACTTTGACATTTTATCCATTTTAGCACTGATACAGAACTTTTACCTTTTTTTCTTGGATTTCCGGAAAAGGACCATTGTTAATGGAGCCACATGGAGCAGTGGCTTGGATCGTCTCGCAGCTGAATGCAATCTCATGGCCAACATGCACATATTATCAATCGACCGAATGCTCTCATGACCGCGTTCTAATTCTCTCCTGGTCATCTTTATCAACTAAGTCAACTCCAATTTTATTCCTTCCCATCATACGACATCGAAATGAAAGATTCCTCTCTGTAATGATATCAGCTTTGTGTCTAGATGTTATAAAATTTTTTTGTCACGCAGAGGAGATGAAGACATTTCAGAAATACAAGAACATGTTAGAACAAGAGAATACGTTGAATATCACTCGGCACAGTGTGAATGTCATTTTTACCTTCGAATTCTCGGAGGTATTTTATCGCTAAACATGTTTTTTATTGAGAAGCTAAATAACCATTTACAAGCTCAAATCTCGGGGACTACGACACTTCGCTTGCTATTCAAAAAGGCCTGTGCAGTACGATGTAGCAGCAAAAATAAAAGTATATTTGTCACTCGGTCTATTTTATTTGCTCAGTTAAATTCTGTAGATCGCTTTTCATAGGACTACACTAAGCTCAATTGATAATCCAGATCTCGACAAATTTGATGCTTAGAGTGGTTGTAAAAAAACTTTTCATAGCGCACTGCGAGGGCGAAAATAAAAATACGTTTCACATTCGTAGTTTTCCTTCCACCTAGGATATATATGCATCAAAAGTAAACTTGTAAAGTAGACTTGTAAAGAAAATTATGTTCTATGAGCAACATAGAAAACCTAAAGTATTTCCCGAGAAAGGAAGTAAATCCTCGTTGAAGAACGAAAATTGTTCATCAGTGGTATTGATTATACTGCCGTCCGCAAAGGGTTATAATGACCATCGAAATAAACGATAAAACAGTCTGAGAAAGCGAATTATAGAGCGATAAACACATTAATGTTTACTAACAATGTTGATGCTGATTATCTCAGAAATTGTTGTTATTTCATGTACCGGTGCTTACTATTTTTCAGTGTGTTGACATCCACTTCTACTGAGCATGAGATGTTCATTATTAGAACGATCTTATCTAGAAAATCCTAGCAGAATGCCCTGTTGCCTTCGCTACGTAAGCCATGTACAGCCATGTGCCTATTATTTTTCAGTGCTGTAACGATTCAAGTCTAGTATGCACAACAGTTCGTTCTTTTAGTGCGTGTGATCGTAGTTGTGTCGAATCGGATCCATTGGAACAGAGTGGCATAACGTAGTATGCCCCTTTAGTTTAGATTATACAATTTTTTCAATTCTCACTACAAAAGTTCCTAGGCACAAAATTTTCATGGAGGAAGTGTTCAGAAGTTGAACTTTATTTAGCAGTTACGGGATATTCTGCTGAGGCTTGAAGTCGATGTGAAGGTGAAAAGCGGAGCTCTGGTGCTATGTGAAATGAGCAACGACACATGTTGACTTCTCTCAAGGTCGCTACATCTCATTATGCTCCTTTCGATAGAGGTCCATCTTGAACTTCATCTTTGTAGAACGGAAAACGTGAGTAGTGACTGTCTATTATTCTGAATGCAAAGGCGGTTAGCACCCAACAAACAAACGACCACTCATGCATTTCCAGAAGACAAATTTGTTAAACTAGTAGAACTAAAAGGCTGCTGCTTGCGCGCAAAGAACATTAGTGCTTTATATGCCCGGTGTTTGGAATTATGTGGTTAGGTATACTGTAATCCTTGTAAGTTGTCGGTGCCGGCGAGCGAATGTGCAGCTGGCCAGCGTTCTTTGTGCTTACGTTCCCATCGCAAGATGAACTTGTCGCTTTTTATGCTGCGAGCTTTTTTCCCATTGGTGTGAGCAAGAAATCCTTTGTGTTGAATCTGTTTCAAAGCAACATCTTGTCTATCCTCCTTTGTACGCATGTTAACCTTTCTGTTTTCAAATCTAATCGTTTGAGTGCGTAGATTTTTTATGTAATCGTAGGATTACTGTAGCGTTTCATCTGGCAAGCTCTTTCTCTGTGGTCCATATATAAACCTTCGTCAAAACAGAAAGTTCAGTTGTCATTAGTTGTCATAGGTTGTCATCAGTTAGCAGTTAGTGGTTGGGTGGCTAGGGTTACCGCAATCCTACCGTACTCGATCCACTTGTCCGAATGGTCTACTAACAGCTTATCCACAGTAAACTAATCTTACCGTGTTCTACACCTACACTACCAGATCAGTGTCAATTGCAATCACCTTAAGAGAGTTCAGAGTCAATTCCAAACAGCTGGCGATCACTGTTGGTCGCAGACCACAGACTGTAGGACAAAAGTGAGATGAATTCAACACAGAGAATTTCCCGCTCACACCACATGGAAAAAAGTTCGTAGCATAAAAAGTGGCAAGTTTATCTCGCAATGGGAACGCAAACACAAAGGACGTTGGCCAGCTGCACAATCGTTCGCCATCACCTACAACTTACAAGAATTACAGTATACAAAATCACATAATTCCAAACACTCCCGCCGCAGAGGAGAGTAGAAAAGAGACAAACTTAGCACTTTATAGAGATAGTACGGGTGATTGTACAGGATCATGTGACAATAGTTGATACAATAAGTCAAGGCAATGTTCAAAGCCATTAAGGTGACTATGGGGCACGACTATTTGGCGGAGTTTAGTATGTCGCTATGTACACCCCGTGAAAATAAGCACCCAAGTTGATAGCTAGTAGGTGATTAAATATGTTGCAACTGGGCCATATGGTCTGATGTATGATGACCGGGTTGGACATGGGATTAGTTACTTTGTCTTTGGTGGCGGAGAGAACACAGCTCATTTGTTGAAGTGGCCCGCCGCAGAGTGTCCCATATTATACAAACGGAAAGGGATACAACGTCAATGCGGCGAGTAAAAGAGTTTAAGAGGATTAATAGAGTCTGGTCTTAA
The DNA here is from genome assembly GCA_019055375.1 of Parelaphostrongylus tenuis. Classification (NCBI taxonomy): domain Eukaryota; kingdom Metazoa; phylum Nematoda; class Chromadorea; order Rhabditida; family Metastrongylidae; genus Parelaphostrongylus; species Parelaphostrongylus tenuis. Next base: position 407,213 of record JAHQIW010007200.1, read on the forward strand.
CGAAGCGAATTACATTGAAGTTTAGAATGAAAGAGTATACAAAGAGAAGAAGGAATAGGATCGGTATAACGAGCAGATAGTTCTTAAAAATCAAGAGATTATCAGAAATCTTGGAGGAGCTTAGAAAATTAACTAATCCCTTCAAGGAAGTGGAATTGTCTGTTGGCGGCTGCTTGACCTTGTCTGAAGGAGAACGAAGAGGCTTGTCGTCGACGAAGAAGAGATTTCCTTTGATAGGAAAGGTAATCGAGTCTGCCCGGCAAGACGCATTGCAAAAAACTGAAACAGATGAGAGTTAAAATATAATATCAACTCAATGAGATAGCCTATCATGGTACATCTGGCGAGCAGATGGTTCGATGTACAGATGATGTCCGCTGTTGCTTCACCATGAGTCGTCGTACACCCCAGATTGATTTCGCCACCGCCCAAGCAACTGTAGCATCTTTTTCAGGCTTACGACAGGATTTTCAAGCTTCACAATGATCGGCAACCTTTTGAATTCTAGTAGTGACGAGAAGGACAGATTCGACCTTTTCACTGCAACGCACGGAGACTATTGTGAGACAATTGGCACTCCCGTTACTCTGTTGGAATTTAGACCTTTTATTTAATTCTCTCGACTCTGAACTTTTGAAACGTGGGTTAAAGATCATGTCTGACGCATCCTATGAAGCGTCAGACAGAAACGTTCTCTTTTCTCAGAAACGGCGTCGTCTACAACAGCTGCTAATCTCGTAATTCCCCATGACAACTCTTTGCTTAATTTTGTCGACGCTTCTATTTTGTCCAAACTGTAACTTCCATCATTTGATGGCAGTTCACTGGATTATGCAGAGTTTTCAGCACGTTTTACAAGTTGGTTGACAATAAAAAGCAGTTAGACGATACAACCGAGTTTTCCTTGTTGAAAACCTGCTTGCGTAGGAAAGCTCCCTCTTCGATACAGGGACTTGCCATCACTCCAGGTAACTGTCTTGTTGCAAAAGAGATTCTTAGAACTTTATACGACAATAACGCTGCCTTAAAACACCTTATTTGCACAAAACTGGCCCATTTACCAGAGTGCGGCGCGCAAGGGCATCAATCACCTACACTTTATAATCAGATGTTTGCTTCAGTGCGTCAACTTTCGCAGGCAACAGGCGCCGATGATTTGCGCGAAATAACACTTGGGGAGCTCTTGGGGCGCTTCTTTTAAATAAACTTTCTGCCCGTTTTCGTAGTTTAGTTAATGGCAAAACTTCACATAATCAGTGTTACTCCCACTGAATTACTTAACCTTCTTAGAGATATTGTTCGCTAAACAGCTGTTATGGACGTCCGGAATCGGCATTCCCATCATCTGAAGTTGCCGGTGCCGGCGAGCGAATGTGCAGCTGGCCAGCGTTCTTTGTGCTTACGTTCCCATCGCAAGATTAACTTGTAACTTTTTATGCTACGAACTTTTTTCCCATTGGTGTGAGCAAAACATTCTTTGTGTTGAATCTATTTTAGAGCAACATCTTGCCTATCCTCATATGTACGCATGCTAACCTTTGTGTTTTCAAATCTGACTCTTTGTGTGCATAAATTTTTTATGTCATCGTAGGTTTAATAAGCCTTCTTCAAAACAGAAAGTTCAATTGTCATTAGTTGTCATCAGCTGCCATCACTTAGTAGTTGGTGGTTGGGTCGCTAGGGTTACCGTAATCCCACCATACTCAATTCACTTATCCGATTGGTCCGCTGACAGTTTATCCACAATGAAGTTGTTAATCTTAATATGTTCTACATTTACAGTACCAGGTTAGTGTTAATTGCAATCGCCTTGAGAGAGTTCAGTGTCAGTTCCAAAGACCCGGCTTGGCTGGTCTCGACGAGGCGGAACTTATTTAGTATGCACATGCTACGAATAAATGTCACAGCATGACAAAGTGTTGCGATATCAACGTTGTCTTCAATGCAGACTTTCTGCTTTAAACTTTCCCTATTCACGTTCATTAATCTGAGTTTGGAAGCACCTATGAAAGGAGTTTATAAATACGTTTCTTCGAAAGCCACAACTTTTGGCTGATCACAAACCGAATGCACCCAGTTGGACCTCACAAAGGGGAGATACATAAGAGGCAAGTCCGGCTGATGGGAAATCATAATCAAAGTGAAAATCTACGATCTATAAGCGAAAATGATTACAAATCATTCATAAGGCGGGAAATTTGAAGCCGGATGTATTGTGGTGCCTCGTTTTCTCTTCATTGCCAACTATTTGAGAGGACAAAATTGGAGCTTACTGCGCATGAACTAAAACTTTTTGTAAAAATTTTGCTAAAGGATGCAAAAACACTTCTAGAAGGAGTCCAGAAAGTGAAACAGAAGATGTGAGAAGCTGGCCAGAGAGAAAAACTTCAGGCGAAGGAATTGCTGCACGTACAGGGAGTGGGGTGTTAATTGAGTATTTGTGATCAAGTATATGAAGAACGACACATCTCAGTGCTACGAAATATCATTATCGGCCAGTTCCTTTGATTAGGAATGTTATGACCAGCGATAAATGCAAGACTGTTCTTATAGTTTCTTTGTTGACTGAACATGTAGTACGAAGTGTTGAGATCAATTTTTATTCTGCTAACGTTTCGACTTCTTCGAAGGCAATGATCCGAGTCGACCGACAGTCCATTGTCATCGCGTTATAGAAGGTAGTTCTGAGTATTCCGTAACCTCTCTCATGAAATATACGGCTATGGAGACGAGCTTGATCAAAACCTTACCAAAAGTGTAAGATAACCAGAGTAGACAAAAAAGAGTGGCAACAGTTTGATTTTGCCCAAAGCTTCGACTTTGGTGCCATAACAGATTTCATGAAAGGTTCAAAATATGCTGTCAGGATGTACTGAGTTTGGCCGAGGTCTCAAAAAACACTGGATTGTAAGGGTATTTACAAAATTATTAGCCTTGAGCATTCGACGGGAAACCACTGCAGTGTCCGTTGATCATGTCACAGCACATGCAATGATATGTTATACGTTGGAATTTTTACTTTGTACGCTGTGTAAATTGTTCGTTCAACCACTGATTGTCCGCGTGTTATTGGACGGCGTCTCTAACCATTGCTTTTCCTGGCATGTTTGAAGACAAACACTTATGCTCACGAGAAAGATTGCTAACGAATACTCTGTTGCCAACACAACAGCAGCGGCGCAGTGTTGATGCAATTTCCTCTGCTTCATACAACAACACCTTGGCTTTCTGAACTAGATAATGATTTTCATTACCTGCTTGGAGGACAATATATTCTATGAAATCTAAAAATAAAAATTTCAATAGCTGTTCTCGTCTAAAGTGTTTTATTATGACGTATCAAATGAGACGGATACAATGTGCATATGACACTTAACATACATGGAAATGACAGCGTCAAATTTTCTGTGCAATAGATCTCCCCATTCGTTGAATGAGTTGCGAAGTACCCACAGCTGCGACAGTGTTTGACCACTGGAAGAACCTTTTGCGAATAGTTCTAAATTCAAATCACTCATAAAGTGCATTGAACAATGCTTAGAATTGATCATTCCTTTTGGACTAGGACATGTATTATATATTCAAATTCATCAAGCGTCGTAGCTCATCTTATTACCATGATAAATTTCGGAGATCTAGAATGTATAACATCCAAGTTTTCATCCTTCCAGACAAGTTTGGTACTACCTCGATTTCAGAGGTGGGGTGTTGTTGAGCTGAAGTGTGTGGTCAAACCAAAGACATTATTATTATTAGTTACGTCACATCTCTGATCCAGACAGTCCTTCCAAATTTTATGCATTCATATATACATACACATAATACATACATACATGCATACAGGCATACATACATACATACACATACATACATACATACATACATACATACATACATACATACATACATACATACATAAATACACAGTTACATACATACGTACGCACATACGTACACATATACATACACACACAACTACATATATACACGCACACATACACACATACATACATATACATATACAAACGTAGGTACATAAGTACCGACGTATATACATACATATATGCATACATATATACACATATACATACATACAAACACACATGCATACATACATGCATACATACACACGTACATACACACATACATACATACATACATACATACATACATACATACATACATACACACATACATACACAAATACATACATGCATACATATATACATACATGCGTACATACATACATACATATACACCGTACATACATACATACATACATAAACATACGTAGATACGTGCATGCACGCATAAACATACGTACATGTGTATGTAAATATATATCTGTATATGCGACAAAAGGTTAAAACATTTTTTCCACACTCCTTTAATTTAAAATATGCCCTCATCCGCCACAATTAGACATGTTCACTACTAATTTGTAGCTCTGCTCTCTAAGATGTTATCCATTTGTAATCTTTCTTTTCGAGTGTTTTCTTAAGATTACAGCTCAAATTTCAATATGGTAGATAATCATTTTTGAGCCACGCATGTCATGTGGTCTGCTATAAGGGCTGACTTATAGAGCCCGATACACGTGTTTCAACCTTGACGCTCTCATCAGTTGGGCGGTTTTGCCCATCCTCTCGAAGCGCTCGTCCCCTATACTAAGAGTGGGCGACGACGTTACCGAACACACAGCGTTGTACTCTCGATTGCTCTTGGCTAGTTGTTTTGAAGTGGTATGAAAAGGAAAAATGAAGCGCAGTGCTTTCAATGCATTTGGAAACTGACTAAGACTAGGCATCATTCTATACGACATACATCAAAAGCCAACGCTGCGATTATGTTAAACACTTAATGATTCTAGAATATTGGATGATACCTATTTGTGACTAGCAGTGATATAGGCGCCAAACCGAAACGAAGAATAACGAGTATATTGAAGACGTGGAAATACAAAGGAGTATCAGATAAGGGAAAGTACCAGAAGTAAAGCAAGACACCGGCAAGCGTAAATGTCAGAAAGGAGTGAAACAGCAACGGAAGCTCAACATTGGCATACTTGTTGAATTTCCACTGAAATGAAAATAGAAGCAGAAATTAAAAAGATCTGTTAATTTTTCAGAATAGACATGATTTGAAAAATTGTAGAAATGGCTCTCGCAGCGACAGTAACAAGTTGTAAACCTACAATGAACACTAAGTAAATCACGATAACAATGTAGATCGTGAAACTTGCAAAGACAACAAGTTCGGTAACATAGAGATCCACACATCGAATGAATCTGGCAGGAAATGATGTCTCGTCTATAAAAAATTCTGTTATCAAAATCGTGAAATCAAATGACGTTCATTGGAATATACATGAAAGATCCGTGATGAACAGTTTTGAATAACAAGAAATTCATAGATCTTAGGACGAAAAGCGAATTGCATTCTTATCAGATATCTGTGACCTAACGAAAGTCCGGATGTCATTCAATTCTTTCACCATAATCCCTGCTGGCTTCCGCAAGCGTTGACATCCCAGTTCTGTGGCACACTCTTGATGTAAAGATCGGCTTGTACTCATGAATTCCCTTCATCATCTTTTTTAAAGAGCGGAATACTTCAATTGAAGAGAACATGATTTTCGATTATACGACTTTTATGGAGTATGCCATAGGTTGGGTATCAAAACGCTAGAAACAGCAATAAAAATGGGCTTCATTCTGACCCCGAAAGAGCCCTCTGTACGGCAGCATCGGGTGTGACAAAAACGAAGAGACTGCTAAAATCTTAAGACGAAACTATGCCGCCAAAATCGAAACGGTCAAAAATGACCATCTCTACCTGTAACGCCACGAACACTTGCCACACGATTCCGCTGTAAAAGATCTAATGATGAAAGCAAGAAGGATGAGGGACGGCGACATCGGCCTAGCTGAAACGAGAATATGCCATCATTTTCACGATGTTTATGACACCGGAGAAGAAGTGTTTCTTGGAACATGCGATCGCAGAGGTTCCGGGGGCGTTCGCGCTCTCGTCAAATAGAATTTGACGCTAAACGTCGATTCATTTGAACAATTAGAAACTCGTATCGGACGATTGCGGTTGAGACGATGTGGAACGATTTCGGCTTAGACCACCTTCGTCGCTTACGCACCAACATTAAGTTGAAGTCGAAGCGTTTCAAATGTACCTCGAAAAATTCTTTGGAAAAGATCATGCATTCTTTAGAGTCATTGTTGGAGATTTTAACGCTAGAATTGGATTTAGAGGAACGTCTGAAGAACGTCACATTGCGACCCACGAACTAGAATGGAATGAACAGGGTGAGAGGCTATTTGAGTTTATCATGAAGACCAAGACCATCCATGGTAATTCACCATTTAAGAAGCAGCAATCTCAACGATGAACGCAGGAGTCTACCAATGGAGTGCGCCATAACAAAATATATCACACTTTCGTAAATCGAAGATTTCGTCTGACCGAAGTCACTGTTGTTCCTAGGTTCTAAACAGGATCAGACCATTGCCTCCCTGGCGCAACGCTCCGTTTTTCGCAGAAAGGAGAGAAAGCTGTTAAATTTAAACAACGAAGCCCCCGAACTACCATAAACTGGGATGTAATCAAATTACTAGCCGGCTCTTCGGAAGATACCGTTGTCGACAACATTGACAAAGAATACGATCGACTCATAGAATATCTTTACGTTAGCGCTATTCAAGCAAAGAGGCCTAAACTCACGAAGAGGCGCCTGTCTCCGCAGACACTCAAGCTGATACGTCAAGGTGGAATCGCACGAGCTACAGGCAACCGAAACCTTGCGTCCGAAATGCGAAACGCTGCAGAGAAGCGATAGAAGAACAGAGAAGAGCAGTAGCTGCAGAAACTGGAAAGAGCTTTCTCAAAGCCCAGCGAGGCTTCAAAAATCATAGGATAAAGATTACTTCGCTCCGATGTCCTGACGAGACACATACAGCTTCTAAAAGTGCAATGGAGAAAATCATCCTCCAATACTACTCGGACCTCTTCGCTAGACATGTCCTCTTACCGTCATATAAATTGAACGGGGATAGTTTGTCGCTCCATAGGCCCTCCTTTCCGAATTCCGACATGCTATTATCGTCGGTGAAGAAGAGAACAACACTCGGTCCAGACTGACTTAGACCAGAACACCTGAGAAACCTAACGCCAGCTCTCATTAACACCCTGGCTCAGCTCTTCACTCGCTACTTGCCAGAATACAAGGTTCCCAATCAATGAAAACCAGCAATACCGTGTTGTTGTTCAAAACGGAGACTTTCACGACATAGGCACTATCGCCCGATCAGCTTGCTGTCCGCTGTTTATAAACTTTTAACATAAGTCATCTCAAACAGGACTGATAGAACACTAGATGAAGGACAGCCATGCGAACAAGCAGGGCTCCGCAAAAGATTCAGTACCATAGATAACAGCCACACGATCACAAGATTCATTGAAGTTTTACGAGAGTGCAAACAACCACTCTGTCTCACTTTCATCGATCTGAAGAAAGCCTTTGATTAAGTGGAAAGGGGCTATAGAGGCTCTAAATAACCAGGGCGCCCCTACTCGGTACGTAAGGATTCTTCGTGAGCTATACAGTCTCTATAGTCTCTATAGACTTCACAGCCACAATACCTCCATTGTACAACAATATGACCATGGACGTGTGGAGAGTGATTTGACAAGGCGATAAAATTCCGTCAAAATTAATCACTGCCACCCTCCAAAACGCCATGTAAACATTAGAGTGTATTTGAATGCTCCATGCACTCTCAAAAAAAAAAAACGAAAATCTCCGAATGTTTCAGCTACGTCTATCTAGGTCGTGAAATCAACATGATGACGACCTAGCTTTAGAGTTGAGCAGAAGGAAAGGAGCAGCTTGGGGAAAGTAAAAGAGCATTGATGACTTAGTGAAGAAGACAAAGAACATTCGACACCGTGTCACCTTTTCGACTCGTCAATGATCTCTGCTCTAACGTATGCAGCGGAAACTTGGTTGATACGTGAGAACGATGAAAGATCATTTGGCGTTATTGAACGCGCAATTAAAAAGTAGATGCTTGGAGTATCCCGTATCACGCAAATGAGAGAAAGGATTCGAATTTCTGACCTACGTCAACAATCGAAGATCGAAGACGCCGTTCTACATACCATGAATTCGAAATAAGGTGGGCTGAACACTTGATGCGCTTCAACGACAACTCATGGACGAGAGCCGTTACAGACTGGATTCCTTGGGATGTCAAGCGCTCCACAGGAAGACTACCGACCCGATGATACGATTTCTTCACAAAAAGCCTTGAAGGGAGATATGATGCTTAGCGAAGCCCTAGAGCGAGGAGGTCTCACTGGGCTATTCTTGCACGCGACAGGAAAAATGGAAGTGTTGCTAGTGCCCGCACGAGTCACTTGACGATCGACGGTACGACAGATGATGCGACTGATTTGTAAGCTTGAGCTATGCAATTATAATTCTTGGTATTATCTCCTTTTAACAAACGTAAGAGATGGTGATATAGTTCAGTATAGATTATCTGTCACAAGATGAAATCTCGTTTCAAATCACAGCTGGACGATGGAGAGCCAATACAGTCACGGCTGACTAGTAGATCAAATCAGTGTGTTCTAGAAAGACATTAGATGAAACTCACTTGTGAAAATGAATCCTGGTAAATGAGGATCCCATAAAGAATGAATTTCTCCTGAAAGAAGAATAGCACCATTTAAAAAAGCGAAGAGTAGGCACACAACCAGCATGGCCTAAAGTTGTATGAACGTTTCCAGATAAAGAAGTGGGTTTAAAAAAGAGGTATGAAAAAAGGCTTACGGTGATTCGCCATTTGCTGAATATGAAATCCAACTTTTGCGGAAAAATGATAGCGACAAACCGATTGACGGCAAGAATAAGATTCATCGGGAGCTCCACGTCATAAGTAGTTTGAAAGACTACGCCCAACAACTGAATAGACTTTTTGCTAAGTAGTAAAGAATTGAAAATAAAATTGCATCCTCCTACCACATTCAAAAGGATGAAATTTTTGCAAATGTTTGATGGTAGAAAGTAAAATCTTATAAAACTCAGAGAGTCTGTCGTGTTTCAGAACCTCATTTTTTTGTCATAGAGACTTCATCATGTTTGGCTAATCCGTATCTCGTAATTAAGCACACAAAAGGCATTCTCAGAAAATAGGCGCTTACTGAGTTCAGCGTTGGATGAATGACAGGAGTTCGAAGGGTGGAAGCAACTAGTGCGACTTGAACTGCACAATTTAGAGCGTGGGCAACAGAGCCATAAAAGACGAAGCGATAGGCGGGAAATGTCCACAGAGATTTGGGTCGCCAAATAACCTTCAAATTACAATATTTATTATGTATAGCTTGATGAAGAAAGCGTTATGGTAAGATTCATACAGATAATGAGCAAAAGTTTTTTCGTGCGCTACAAACGTAATGGATCACGGTATGATATTCGCACCAGCTCCCATGCTCAAATCAGACCACAATCATAGATGACTGTCGCGCAGCAAGGGGACGAATGGAACATGTGCTGGTGTCCGCACAACCAGAGAAGACGGTCCGTTCAAGTATCCGAGGAAGTGAGTAAGTGCAAATGTAAAAAGCAACTATTGATTGGAGCATTCGTTATCATTCAAACAAATCTGAATATTGGAAAATTTCGATAAAACAACAAGCATATGCTTACCAGCATCATCCGTAAATGCAATAATATAAGAATAGAACCTAAGAATATGTAGAAGATAAAGAAAAATCTGTGAAGAAGGTTGTCGTAGTTGCCCATAACTGCTACGTAAATAATAGACTCTGAACAACCTCAACGTAAGTATTTATAACATCATTAAAAAAAATGAACTTCTTTTTTTAGATAAGAGCTTTCAATTTCGTTAAGAAAGTTTTCAGATCAATCAATGAACTGCCAAAGAATGCATATGGTCGGTTTTACAGCATAATATGTAGAGTATGAGAAAAAGTGTGACCTAATTCGGACGATAGGCGTTACTTCAATTTATTTGTCTGGCCATTCCCGAAACAAAAAATGTAGCATTCTACTGCCCTCCAAAAGCTTTATAGTTGTTTTTTGTGATGACAGAGCAGATATTCGGAGAGTGATATTCTAAGAAAGAGTAGAACTCAATCATGCCTATTGACAAAGTACTAGAAGTCACGGAAAGGGAAGTTTCCCCTTATAGTTGCTTCACAGATTATAATTGAAAAATGCAATTCGTGTCTTTTCCTAGTAAGTTAGATAGACGCTATTTCGTTCATACTTTAGAGCTTACAACCATGTTGTAGACTAAGAAATGTTAAGCAAAAAGTCGTCAGAGAAGGAGCTTGCTCCGCTTCTTGGAGCTCGAAGAAAAAGAGTAACACTTTGTAAGATTTAAAGTATAATTTTTTTATAAACGCTCAAATACGGGTTTTATGCTTCTAGAATGAAGATAAATAAAGGTGTTCATAAGAAGCTTTTTGTTATTCTCCTTCTGAAGAACATAGTGTGTTTTCGGTTCCATTGTAGATGTTAGAGAACTTGCAGAATTAATTTCACGCTGCGGGTGTAACATTTACATTGAATGTAAAATTTTTCACGTTAATCGTAACCACAGATATACATGGGACACAAATAAAAGCATTGTTGCATAAAGTATAACAGCTTATATATGTTTTCGTAACAGCCGTAAGCCATTCAACAATCAATCTCTCTAGACCGCGACATCAAGTGATCCTTTCACTTGATGTAGAGTGAGGTTTTAGCAGCGCCAGTCGCTAATAGTGGCAGGGGTGAGCCGTAGGACATGTGGCCCTAATGAGGCGTGCAAGTAATGCCGAAACGTACGTATGCCACTTGAGATATCATGCTGAACATTTTGAAATAGCTTAAAACATTCTACCAGACTATACTGTAACTTTATCAAAACGACACTGGCTGTGATAGACTCTTGAAATAAAATACAACTCAAAAGCAAATGCATACTACTAATTTAGAAATTGGTCGACGTTTTCACTCAAAATTTCCAAGAGATGACGAGAAACACAATAACAAGAACAGTTCCTATTGAACTTACCGAGGTTGACACACATCAGAAAGCATCGAACCATTTCAGCAACGAATTAGTGAAAATTTTTTAGGATCATCATATGATTTATATTTTGAATGCTCACTTTATGTTTAACAACTGGCAAAATATCTTGTTTCAGAGTCGCTTCATTTTCGCAGACTAGAAATGAAGGTACAAAAGGGCTTCTTCGGACTAGGAACTTCACGGAATACCTAGTCAAATTTGCATAAGTTAAATAATCGCAAGTAAAGTGAGTGTAAGTGTGACCTATGAATTGTCTACACACTAAATGAGATCAACAACTCAAAAGAAAACTTGTCTTCAGTTCACGTTCAGCGGTTAATACAATGAGTTCTCGGTGGCCGATCATAAAGTGTCTTACTTCACAAGGACAATAGAGCTGCAATGCTAAGCGAACAATGTTCGACAGGATTTCAGCTCACTGCTTAATTTACGGTAAGGTGCGCCACATGCCGGCTCCCGATGCGGCACAAAAGCGCGTACTGCGTTCTGTGCATTATGTACTGTAGCATGCTATATTTTATAAAAACAGTATTCACATAAATAGTACAGCATGTAAATACCATTATTATCAATACTAGTCCATTATATTTTTGGGAGGCAGTAGTTCGATACCCTCCCTGACACTACCTTGCAATCAAGCGACTGAACGCCCTTGAACACCTTAAAGCGGTTACTTCTGAGATTATAAGAACAATGGCCCATACTAGCGTCCTACCATGTTCATAATGAAGCAAAGTCCTCAAGCAGCATCAGAAGCAATATGTGAAATGTTTGAGAACTTTTGTGGAGAACGAATGCTCGAGGATACGAATCAGTTGTAAGAAATGCTGGGATTCGCACAGTATTAAAGTGGAAAGTTAAAGTTTGGGGCACTTGTAAAAAATCAAGAATTTATGCTTGAATTCCAAACAGAGACATTAATAACTATTCTTCAAAATAAAGGCCATCATTTTCTGCGACATTCTGCCATCGGTCAGCCAAGTTTCTAATCTGGTCGAAGCACACTTCCTTCAACTTTGAATCAAAGAATACTTAACATGCTTCTGCAACTTCATCGAATGATGTAAATCGGTACCCTTCAAAAAGTGTTGACGATAGGAAAATGGCTAAAGTCGGATGGCTGGAATTTTGACTGTAAGGGGATGCGGCAAAATCTCGACTGCGTCCATCGAACTTGTTCTTGGTTTTCTTGGCAGTGTGCGGTCTGACATTGTCTCGCTGTATTGAAAACGCGCTTTCACCTGATCAAAGCCGTTTGTATCGTTGGACATAGAGAAGATTTGTCATAAAGTGAGAACAAAAAACGAAGGATTTCTAGGCATTCAGTGGGGAAATCTCATATAAGAAAGTGTAATATTCCTACGATACGCATGGGAGTCATCTCAAGCTTATTAGAGTGCCCCAGAGCTTCCTTTTCAACCTAATGAATTGCGATTTCGAATAATGTGTAAAATCAAATAATAGATAGTAAGAATCCACAATATAATTGCATGTAAACTTCACTTTATCATTCAATTCAACCCGTCTCGTAACATTTTATTACTGCACGGGTCCCACTAATTCTAGCAATCACCTCGTCCCATCATTTGTTTGAGGATTTCATCTTTTTCCACAGATTTTGTAGTATACTGATCAAGCGTGTTTCCTTGCAGTCTCGAAGCTAACCAGGCTGGAGTTCCGTAGAGCGATCGCTTTTGATTGGTGGAGAGTGTCGCGGAAGGTGGGACTAAACCGGCGTCGAGCAGCGTCGAATATCACTAGCCATCTGGCCACTTGTCCCTCTGTGTATGCACAGGAAGCAAAAAACTGTAAGCTGAATGCCACTGAATGTGGTGTTTGGAACACAAAGGTTGTGCTTATAAGAACTGATAATTGTTTTAGAAAATGAACTAATAACGATCAGTTCATACTGTGTGAACACGAAGTCAATCAGAAGAAGTTTTCTCTATCACCAGCTTATGATAGCGATAAGTTCTTCCACATATCAGATTTCATTGTCGAAGAGCAGACATTCCTGTGTTTCTTCACCAGTTACATTTTTTACGGTACATGCTCTCTTCAAGAGCAAAATTTTTTTGTCGTTAAATGACTTGTCCGGGAAAGGGCTTCTGTATAAGATTAGCTTTGAAAGTAGTTATTTATAAGCCACGCGAAATAAGCAGTCTATTAAATCTAGTTTTGAAAATTAAATTAGGATCAGATTTGCAGGTTACCCACTGAACGCAGAACTATTGAGTAAAGAACAACTTTGTATCAAAATGTAAAAAGAAAATGCACCTGATAGAGTGCACTTGTCTAAGTGTTTCACGTTCTCACACATACAGTTAATTGTTGTTATTCCTATGATCTTATAATTCACGATAGATGCGACTATTCCAGGTTATTGTAATTCGATAGAGGGAACACCTGTAGTCCAGTGTTAACAGATTTCAGCCATGGAGATGTAGAATTAATGAAAGAAAAAAAGAATTAGCTCAGTGATGCGAACAATCAGTGAAGCGGGAAACACCGTCGAAACGTACGCATGGGTCTGACGTACAAACCTCGGGAAGGCTTCAGACGTCTTCACAGACAATAGTAAATGTTTAAGGTGAGGTTCAAAACAATCAATGAGATGGATTGACAAAAATGTTCCGAGTCTGGTGAAAACGAGTTGAAATTTACGCTGTGAAAACTATCTTACTTCTGCACCAATCTAATATAAATATATATATATACATATGTATATATATATATATATATATACAAAAAAACCGAGCCGTTTTTCTGCTGTAATAATAGTGAGAAGAAAGATATGCGAGTTATTTTTTTGTCTGAAAATGAGTTGGAAGCGCGATTTGCTTATTTGTTCCATTTGCGGGAACTTTACTTTGCAGATTTACTAACCAATTAATTTTAATTGATTGACTTTGATATCGTCCAATTGTGCATTTTCTTGCGAGCACGAATGGCGCGTAGGGGACGAATGTTGGTGAAGTGACACACAACATTAATGGAGCCTAAAGCGAGCTCTACCTTCAGGCAAGTACAGGCAAGTTGTATACCAAATTGTTCATCAGAAATAAAACAAAACCAAAAAATTTCGAAATACCCAACAAATTCCGACTAACTAACATAGTCAATGAACCGTGATCGTAAAATTCGTTATTGCAAAAGTTGAACAGGCCATCAACGAAGTTGGTAGGATCACATTTGGGCTGATTGTAGTCTTCATATTTTTTCCCACAGCTGTTGCTTTAGGACGCGGGAGAAAACGTATTTTTTTCCCACAGGTGTTGCTTTAGGACTCGGAAGAGAACGTATTCCGATGAAGCATATCAGGACTATGCGGTGGACGTTGTGCTGAGTTCTAGCTCAAAATGTTTGATTTCTCCAAAACGTGGCGAAACGATTTTATAATGTAGTGTGGTTGGTCAATGCATGAATGTCCATCGAGACATCACCTTGCGCTGGCTCCATATAGATGATAAGTGATGGTGGTACTGTATCCTTTTGTGCTCCAAGTTACTGAAACAAAAATCATATGGAACCCATATTCCGTCCAAATTTCTTGTGCTTCAACGAGGAAACCACATCACTTCGAGAGGTTGCGTATTTCCAACTAGTATACAACATTTGCTTCGTTTTTTAAGGTCATTGCTCTTGCAGGCATTAGATAACTGGAGAAATGCCGATTCTCGTACTAGGGCTGGTTTGTGCTTCATTCTCATACTATGTTTCAGTAGTGGTAAAGGAGATTTTTTAGTCTTTTATGTAGTAAAATTTTGATTATGGGGAAACGTCATCGCTCTAGCCATTTTTCATTGTGAGGAGAGCATGTGGCACAGTGTTTTGGAGGTGTTCTGCACCGCACACAAGATCTATGGTTCGACCTTGCGCTCATGGCTCACCAAGTCTTGGACCCCTCCGGGGTCGGTAAATTATTAGACTTCTCTGGGGAAATAGCGGCACTGACTTACTTACATTGGCAGGCCTCCGCAATTTATTGCAAAGGCCAGATAATGGTGCATCCCTCAGCAATAGATCAACGTCGAGATCTTTATCCTTTATTTGCAGGGGAGGAAATGTGACATTAGCCACTTTGTACGAATATTATCGTGTTTCTTTGTCGTTCAACCGAACCGAGCCCTTCCGCTTAAATATTAGTAATCATTCGATAGCTTAAGAACGGGAGATCTCAGTATCCGAATAGGTTTCTAAATAAACCTCTATAGTAGAGCGCGAAAACTAAAGGAACATAATGCCCTGTTTTCTGTATGGGTACTTCCAACCTTACATCGGGTTCCAACACTTTTTCACATATCTTTCCTTGCATTTCTCTGGTGAGACCATCTCGTGAGAAAACAGGTGCAGACAGCCAGATATGCATGTATGACATGCTTCATCTGATGTGTTTTCACACACTGATTTGACCTTTTCGTAGTATGTACTCTAAAGAGGACTTGTGAAATCATGTCGAAGTTTTAGTTACCCATAAGGAATAAAGGCAGTAAACGTCCATTTGTACTCAAGGATTTCTCCGAAAGTCCTTATTTTCTAATTGACTTACTTTATGCGTAGCAATCAACTTATTGCCATTTTCTTTGATTAGAGCTGGCACAAAGTTGGGGCTTCTCCTTCCTCAAAATTTGACAGACCGTTCCGGCGACTCCGCATTCGTCAGAACCTAGACATACACATCAAACCATATTTGATAACCCGGCTTATATTGCGTACGCATCAAAAATTCAATAGAAAGCAATTCAACAGTCTAGTCCATTGAGAAGGCTGACCTTATTTGTACTTATTCGGGAGAGGTCATCGGTCTTATATAACACACTTTGAGAAATGAGCCATAGTTAGACTGAAAGATGAATCTGATATAAAGTGCCATATTGCTTGTCGTGTCATTTCGAGGGCTGCGAAAGAGCAACCACTGGAGTTAGGTCGATAAGGCGAGATATGCCCTATAACATAAACAACGGAGATAATGTTATTCTAAACTTAAGCGGACAGATGTCTTTAAAGCTACCCTTTCCAACAAATGAAGTAAGAGCCGCTTCCAAAAGGTTTCTAAGAAACAGAGGTCTCAAAAACTCCACAAGAGTCATAGCATTTCCACCTAACAACTCACGTCGTCAGTTGGGTTGGTTCGGAAACCGCTTGTACAACCATTTATCTGAGACCGACAATTGCGTAGTAAACTTTAATGGTAGAGACGGAGAATGCATGAATTTGGGTGCAATATATCAGTTCTATTGCACAACATGAGGTAAAGAATACATTGGCAAGATAGAAGGCCACTTTGCATTTGCAATCAAGAGCACCTAAATAGGAAAGCCAACACCAAAACAAGTCAGCTTTTAGGGTCCACATAGTAGAAGAACACAGCGATAGGGACTTTGATGTGGTAGTAAGAACTCCAGGCAAAAAGTCACAACCATCAGCGCCAAAAACCTTTGAAACCTTTGGATAAACTGCAAAAGTCCAAAAATGAATAGGCGAAGAGAATGCCTGAAAATAACGAATAATATGCACCTTATCTCAGATTCATCTTCTAGTCCGAGTATGGTTGATTTTTCAAAATTTGGCACATGAGAAAGGTGACTTTTCCCAAATAAGTGCAAATAAATGGAGACTTTTCAATTGACTAGACTGTTGAATTGTGTCCTATTGGATTTTTGATGCATACCAAATATAAGCCGAGTAATCAAATATGGTATGATGTATATGTCTAGGTTCGACCAATACGGAATCGCGGAAACGTTAACCATCAAGTTTGAAAAAAAGAAAGGAGCAGGGTTAATGGCTGATAGCTAACATAGAGAAACTGAAGAAAGAATGGTGGCTCAAATGTGCCTTGGTGGTATAGTGGAAGTACCACGCGTCCCCGGTATGGATGAAACGAGGGTTCGATTCCCAATTGAGGCCGCGTTTTTGCTCACCACTCAATTCTCTTAGGTATATTTATATAACACATAGTAACACTGCGAAAAAAAACAGTAAAAATGTTAGGAGTTTCGAAAGGAGAAGTATGAAACTCGTGCAAGTTCTGACTAAAGAAAACGACAGTCCGTGAGGAATTCGCTTTCTCTAATTATGCCGAGGTTTAGAGAGAGAGTCGGACTTTTGAGATATTACAAAATTAACTTATTGATATCTCCAATTGCATAAATATGTTAAACGATCTATAGTGAACGCACACCGTTCTAGAGACTTATGTTCTTTTCGCGTATAGGTTACTTCCAAATTACTTGGTTTCTCTATTACATTATTATAGTGTTTATTTGTTGTTCAAATAACAGTTTAGTTACACAAATTTGTACACCTCACACCAGTCATAGATCTTGCGTGTTTGATACTTACAAATACGAGCATTCTACGTTGAATTCATTGGCTTAATCTGCTGCACTGCCAATTCACGGATATGTATGTAAGCGATCTGATATGAATAATACAAATGATGTTCGTATTTATACCAAAATTGCGTGTTTGAAATACTCACTGCGCTTAGAGCGAGCATTCGCTCATAAATGCAGCCGTGCTTCCGCGAAAAATTCTCTTTTGTCAGCGATCTTCTATACAATTTAGAAAAAAGGATCAAAAGGATAAAGCTTTCGGCGTTGTGATCCCTGAGGGATGCGCCATGTATTCGACTTTAATTCTTATCTTCTTTTGAAGTGATGAATTCATATCTGGCCTTTCCAATGATTCTCGGTGGCCTCCCGCTGTAACGAGTCAGTGCTGCTTATCCACCCAGACAAGTCTTCGACCAGTCCGGTACCAATTTACCGACCCCGGAGTGATGGCTGGCTTGTTGAGCCATGAGCGCGAGATCGAACCATCGGCCTTGTGTGCGACGCAGAGCACCTCTAACCCACTGCGCCGCATGCGCTCAAGCTAGAAGAACGAGTGAAATTCTACTTCGACTACTTCGAACTTAAAAGTGTCTTCAAAAATTGATTCTCTAATGGGTGTCAATCTTGCGAACTTTCGATACTCACACTGAGAATGCGAGCACAAACAGAGCTGGGGATGGCAGTGCATGAATTAACAACCGCTCAAAATGGACTACAATTCTCATCGAAACACAGCTGACACTTTCTTGTTATGGAAGCACTTCCTTCTTTAGTTCCTTGTTAGCCGAACATATAAAAAATACTTGAAGATCGTATGCGATCAAACTAATTGCGAAAAACAAGTGAGTATTTATTTATGTTACTATGAAATTCAGAAACTCAGTGAACCTTTTGAAAACAACCAGTAATTGTAATAAAGCAATCCATTTCATTCCAGAAGATAGATCAGTGGATGACCATATTTATTTGAAAAGGACAGCATCACTTAAATAGTGTAAATATATATGGACGCAAGTAGGATGAAACGTATTACGGAACTCGTTCAAAGAATTAGAACAGCAAAGCACAGCAAGTCTACCGCTTGCGTTCACTCAAGATTTCATTTGAGGATGAAACAAGATATTTCACTCCGACTAGCCAATTTTTTCTGAAATAATGTGCTGTATTAGTATAAACTAGGTTAGAACGCTCAGAAAGCAAAGGTGCTATACTACAATAGGGTAGAACGTACAATATTTCACATATATTCTGGAGGGGGCGTATGCAGCATAAACCTAATGTATACAGCAGAAACATGGTCGTCACGCAAGCAGGATGAGAGGTCACTTGGTGTTATTGAACGCGCTGTCGAGAGGTCGATGTTAGGAGTATCCCGTATCTCGCAAATGAGAGAAAGGATCCGAAGTTCCGACCTACGTCAACGATCGAAAATCAGAGACGCCGTTCTACACGCCAGGATATCGAAAATAAGGTGGGCCGGACACCTGATGCGCTTCAGCGACAACCGCTGGACGAGAGCTGTTACCGACTGTATTCCTCGCGATATCAAGCGCTCTACAGAAAGCCACCGACCCGATGGTCTAACTTATTCACGAAAGGCATACAGCAAGATATGATACTCAGCGAATCGCGAGGAGGACCCACTAGGTACTCTTGCACGCGATAGGGAAAAATGGAAGGAGTTGCTGGTACCCGCTCGAGTCACTTGACGATCAACGGGACGAGAGCTGATACAGGTGATCCTAGAGGGGCCTTGAATCGGTTGAGCCAAGATGATCACAAGTTTTTAGATCGAGTTTGATGTGAGGAACTAGAAAATGCCACTGGACGTTGTATTATATTAGAATAAACTGAGGTAGAGCGCTCAGAAGGCGAAGGTTCCTTACTGTCAATGGGATAACAATTGTAATTTAGTGCGTGAGACGAGTTCAATGGCATAACAAACGAAAGGCGGCACAGAGTAATGACGTTTCGTAAACTTAATAAGGTTTACTCCTGGAAACTCTACGTGCTCTGGTATGTGATTTTTTTCTAACAAAGCAATGTATCCATGTAGCTTTGCGACTTCGTCGAAAGTATGCATGATATTTTTATTTTTTAGCAAAACAAAGTGCAGATTAATACAATAATACGAGAAAAGTAAGTATACAATCAAGTAATCGAGCTATTTTGATTTTTTACTGCTATGAGACGAGTTTAATGGTATAACATTGTAAATTTAGTGTATCGTTGACAGACTTTTTTTATTCTCAGCAGAACCAATCAATCATAATTTCTTTGTTGATCAAGCGTGTAGGGCGAGATCGTTAATGAGGATTTATTATTACGTCTTGGCGCTACAGGCTTAATCAACATACCGAATATATATAGCGTAATAAATAACTGAAATACTACATGTAGCGGATAATCTACTATAATATATCATCACACGCTTTTCGCAAGAGTTGCAATATTCCATTGGCTTTTTCAAGACTCAACAGTTGATATACATGCAGCTCACTCGCCACAATTGATCTGCAACGTTACCAGCTGTACCCACCGAAAATGCCGAGAGGACACACTGACCTGTGACCCTTTCACCTACCTCAAAGGCCTAGCAACGTTATTCTATTAATCTACTCACAAAGCAAATACCAAGACTTGATTTTTATTTCTCGACACTGATCGAACAGTTCACTGTTCTTCTGGATTAATACACTCGGCCTTGTTGAGAGACAAAAAGGATAAAGCTCTCGGCGTTAATCAATCCTTGAGGGATGCGCCAAATATTCGTCTTTAATTCTACCTTCATTTGAGGTGACTGAGTGCGTATCTGGCTTTCATAATGACTCGCGGTGGCCTCCCGCTGTACCGAGTCAGTGTTGCTTACTCACGCAAACAAGTCTGAGACAAATCCAGTACCAATACCAATTTATCGATCCCGGAGAGATGAATGGCTTGGTGAGCCATGAGCGCGAGATTGAACCACTGACCCTGTGTGCAACGCGGAGCACTTCTAACCACTGCGCCTCATGCGCACTAGGCCTTGTTAATGATAAAAATTATTCACAAGACACACTCACTCCTGTTCCGACTATTTCTCCCATGACGCTTGTGTGAATACATACACAATATGACAAAGGTTCTGTCACCTCTGTATTTTGTTAATTTAAGCATAAGTATTATTTTTTTGTAAATCTGATTATTTCATAGATTTTTATCTATTCTCCATAAGGAACTCTATGAATTATAGATTTTGTCTAGAACTGGTTTACTTATTTGTCTTTTATCAAGTGTACTCAAGTTATGTATCGAAAAAAAGGAATCGCAGTAGCTGAGTAGCACAAGACGGGAATGAAAACGACCGAAAATTATCAAAATCAACTGGTTTTAGACCAGCAAGTGTTCACAGAGCCGTAAAATGTTCCAAGGAGACTGGAGGGATTGAGGATCGTCTTCGAAAAGGTTGCTCAACCACTTCGTCTACTCCGGAAAACATTCAAAAGATCCGCTGCCAAATTCAACGAAATTAGAAGCGTTTTAGACGAAATGGCTCGAGAAACGAGGATCAGACAGTGGGCGTCCGAAACATTGTCAAAGACAAGCTGAAGATGAGCAGCTGCAAGATCTCACGTGTTTCCTTTCTAAAAAAAAGATGAAAGAAAAGCGACTCTAAAAGGCTCCCCGAATGCTTTGTTTGACAGCTGTTGGTCGTTCGTCGAAGGTGTTTTTTACGGATGAGAAGACCACACTGTCGAACCACTCCACAATCGCCATAATTGACATTAACTTTTCAAGAAAATTCAGCAGAGGTTCTTGATAGCAAATACGGTGAGGCGAAGTCATTTTTCGGCCTCCGTGATGATGCGAGCCGGCATTTGCGCTACCGGATTGATTTGCTCATGAACAAGATCGTCAAAATCAACGCTTCCAGCTATCGGCAGCAAGTGTTGCGGAGAGCACTGGAGCCTTGGACCACTCAACACTTTGGCTCCGACGAGTTTACGCTTCAGCAGTAGTGCGCTCCTGCGCATTCGGCCCTATTACCATCTGAAAAGAGTAGTTTCCAAGCTTTTGTGGTAGAGATATTTGACCGTCAAACATACCGGATTACTCCGTGTGGTTCACACTGGAGAAAAACGCCTGACTACTCGCTACTCTAACGCGACCGCGCTTAAAAGCAGATTGACATGCGCATGGGACGATTATATGATGGAAACGGTGCAAACATTGTTGAAAATTATTTCAAGGGACTCCATAGATGTATGGAGAGCAAGAGAGCAATTTTGAAAATGTGTTATGAAATTTTTTAGGTTCTTCCTTTGTAAAGAAACAAATGAAAAACCGACCTTATTTGTTAGAGAAGAAGGTCTAATAGGAGTGTAAGTACGTTTCTGTTTGAATTTTAGGAAGTTAGTTGATTTCAGACAAATCTGGTGCCAACTTCCTGATCTCGAAGAGCTAAGGGGCCTAATGAGTCCTGGTGCAGCTAGACCACCACCGTGTTCGTAAGGAGCATCAGCGCTACAACGCCATCCGTCTCTCGAAGTTAATTGCTTGCGAAAAATTGACGGTTGGGCTCCTTTTTCCACAGTAGTTTACGACTACTTCTTTCATTCTTCCATCAGGGCGATTGCAATAATTGTGTCACATCCACTGAGAACGCGTTGAAGTATTTCGACAAATACCTTTCCTCCTGCCACAAAAGACATGCTCAATGGCGCTTTTTTCCAATTGACGCAGCGGATTATATTATTGCTATCTAATTGAAAGCGTAGGAAAATATAGACTTAGCTGTCTCTATTATAACAAGTTTTTGTGCATGAAGTAGCGACTTTCTCGTCCTTTAACGATTTTAGCAGATTTTTCTTTTGTCATCATGCCTTTCTTAAATGTCCTTTTTTTTCATTCAAACTTACGCGAGGTCAGTACTTCTCTTTTCTCAAAATCTGATGGCTAACATTTCGGGACCCCTTCTTACTATAATGAAGTGATACGTACGTCTAACTTTTTACGAAGGCGTGGTCGTCGAAACGTTAGCCATCAAGTTGTGAGAAAGGTGAAGTACCAATCTCGTGCAAGTTCTACTTAAGAAAATGGACAGTTCATAAGGAGATTTACATTTTTATACTCATGCCAAGGCTTAAAGTGAGTTGGACATTTGAAATGTTTGTAACCCTTTCTCAACTATTCTTCATCACCATCGTAATAAGAAAGTTGAAAAGGTGGGAAGCATTGAGAAATCAGCAACATTTCAGTGCATCGAACAGCGTCATAACACTTACATAAGTCAGCCTAATTGACAGCAACGTGTGACTGAATGCAAACATTGTTCTGATAATGATATGACATGTTTTGAGCTCTTGAGGTCTAAGTGCTAGACAGGCGCCTGTTTTCCATATCACTTGGGCTTCTCAGTAGCACAGTTCCTCGGTTCAGGAGATCCCTTGAGGCTACACCCTTTTATGAAAGAATCGACTTCGAGTGATAAATCACCCCAAGTGAGGTGATAGAATCCTCAGGCTCTGCAGAAACTATTAGCCGAGCTCGTAGCCGTTAAATGAATCATACCTCCTTCGATCGCTTCAATAGATCCCGCTCAAAAGGATAGTACTCTGATGATGATCAAAATTTCTAGTATTTTTACTGCATTTTCCGTAGTGTTATTACGTTTCATGTTTTTATTACTCTGATATTGATATAACATGTTTTAAGCTGTTAAGGTGTAAGTGCTATAGCGCAACTGAAGAGCCCAGGTAGGAGGAAACAGGAGCCTGTTTAGCACTTGGACCTTAACGACTCAAAATATCATTATCATAGGATCTTTGTTTTGAGCGGTGTCAACAAAAAAGTGGGCGAATGGAGAGGCATGAAACATTTCAACAGCCACAAACTCGGATGCTAATTTTTGCAGTGTCAGGGAATTCTATCACTCGACTTGGGATGATTTAGTATTGGGCGTCAATTTTTTATAGAGTAGTTTAGTAGCCCAGGTAGGACGAAACAGGCGCATGTCTAGCACTTAGATTTTAACAGCTCTTAATATGTTATATCATTATTAAAGTACTATCGTTTTGAGCGAGGTCTATAAAGAAGCACTCGAATAGAGAGGTAAACATTACTGCAACACTTTAGTGTTCAAGAAATGTGAGCAAAAAGCTTATATCATTGGAAGAACCACGAATGCTGTTGTTAGCAGCAAAAAGTTTTGACTTCAGTAGGAGTGATTTTGGCAAAGATCGCGTTTCTTTCTACTTACTCCACATATTTGACTGTTACCTTCATTTGCATACTTAGAAAGGAACTCACTTGATTACTAGTATGATAATTATACCGTGCACACTTTTCATACAGCACATGAGAATCATCAAATCTTCAATTGATTTTCATCACTGTCGACCGCCATTCAAGAAAGCGATTGACTTTACATGATATCTCAAATAGGTTAGATCTATTTTAAACCTATAACGCTTTTCCTTGAGACTGTCGGTCCACATCATTATGATGAAATCCTCTGAGGTAACCTTACTGACTGGAAACTCAGTGAAACTTTTTAGTCGTTGACTTTTCTTCTTTACTCTTTCTACTTATCATGACTAATACACGTTCACCATAGATTTCAAGTGTGGTTTTTCTAGCTGATCAACAAAGGCTGAGATTGCCGCTTTTATTTATGAAGCAAAGGATAATAGGAATATTGTCATATAACTATACGTTTGAGAACGCGGTAGAGGGGTGGGGCAGTTGTATGTGCACCTTATCAGGTGCATTTTCTTTTAGTGGTTCATCTCAGTTGTTTGCCTTGTGACTTCGAGCTGATCATACCTCATTACTATTCGCATCCAGTCGATATCTTGTGGAACACAGGTTGCATGTTACACGCGGCCTCATAGATAGCTACTTTCAAACTTGGTAATTGACAAAAACCCTTTCCCGAGCATGTCCATTTTGCTCCAACGAAACTTTACTTTGAAGATAGCATTACAACAGAAAATGAAGCCGGTGGAGACACACAAAAATGTCTCTATTCAACATCAGAGTTAGACATTTGGAGAGAACTTTATGCTTTCATAAGCTAATAGGTCATAGAGAAGATTGCACTTTGCCCTTCAGTTGACTGTTTTGAAAACCTCATTTTAGAACTTCGAACTACTAGTAGGTGATTTGTATGACGTGTGACTCTGATGAAACGAGCGACGGGTGAGACCGCCGGAAAGTATATGAGCCGCCGACATACGCATCTCCAAGAGGCTCAAAAGTTTCCCAGAAAGTAAATCAAGTTTTCAGCTTAGTTAATTTTTGAAAGTTATCACTTCTTATTGCCACAACCTTTGAGAATCAAGCACGAAACTCAAGGCAACTGTTCAACAATTATTTCTGCCTCACAAATTCTGTAAATTTTTGCTACTAATCATGTCAGTTTCACGGGACGAGTCATCACAACTGACAGTGTGCGTTACAGCCTTTCTTGCAATCAACTCTTTCCCTGGCAGTCATCCCCTACAAAAATTTACTAATAATTCACATGTTACTTAGACTGCTGCTTGAGAATTCTGTCTTCTCTATAAACGTCGTAGAATGATGGTTAAACCGATCCTTCTTGCAATCACAAAAGAAGCCCAGCTAAGACGTTTTTAAGGTGTTCATCAACCGATTGCAAAGGAATGTTGAGACAGTCAGTCAAAAAACACCTTGCTTCATTAACTTTCTCCTTACCCATCGATTACTAACCACTAATCCACCCCGCTAGTTTTACAAATACTATATAGGATAAGAAATTTTAGCATATAGCTTTCAGTACTTATCCATAATTAACAATTACCTGATGTAATTTTTACAAGCATGAATTTGGTGAGAGCTTTTCGTTCCTTCCTACAATCAACAATCTCTATATATAATTATCACGCATATAATATGAGCCGTAGCTCTCGGTTCTTACCTAACAGTCAACAACCTTTACATAATATATCGCACCTTTGATCTGCTTTCTGTGGAAATAGTATTGAATCATTCCAAGCAATAATGTTTCCTACAACGGTTTTACGTAATTACCTCTATCCTTTTCAGCTTCTTTTTGGCCCACAAGCGACCATAGTGTCATGAAACAATCTTGTAACATTTTACACGTCCCTTCTATGCTCATGCTGAGATTAGACTGGTTTTATTGTCACAGAAAATAGGAACTTAGTGGAGTGAAAAGAACAGTTTGAGTAGTAACGTTAGTGGTCGTCGGTTTCGGAGTCTTTCAGCGAGATCTTTCCTGAGGTGCAATCATGGGCTCTGGGTAACAAAGTAATAGTCGTTTTATTTTTTCTGCTACTTCCACGTCCTGTTAACTTTTTGTGATACAACTCAATGGGCTATCCAATAAAGCTTCCACGTACGGCCTTTTGGCATGCTCTTTCGCATTTTCGAAAAGCCGTCGTTCTAACGTCACCTTATTGACAGTAAACCTTCAGCCGTGTGAAGATTCCTGCACAAAATATCGGTCTGTCTGTGTTTTGTTCTCACACGCCAATATCCTTTCATGCACAGCAAACTCTTAAGAGCTCTTAAGAATAGTTTGGCAACTTGACACCATGTTTAAGTCTTCTATTAGGTCTCCAGCTATGTTTCTGAACTTGAGGATCCAGAATTTTGTTTTCCCAAGTAGTCGTAAGTTCCAAATAACATTAACTGAAGTATTCTTCGTCTGCCTGGATGCAGTTTTGCCAACGCTCCGGCAAAAAAATCAATTCCGCGTTCATAAAACTCATCATTCTTCGACGCAAACCAACTAGTCAATTCTCGACGCAAATGATTGATGTCTTGAGACTTTTTCTTGTCCAACTAGTGCTCCACTGATCTGACGATACGGAAATCGGACGGAGACAAACTTGGTGAATACGGCGGATGATCCAAGTGCTCCCAGCCTAAATCAGTCGACGTCTTCCTTGTTCTCGGCAACGTATGGCTTTGCATTGGACAAATGTGTGCAAAAATACAATATGAGCGCGGAATTGACTTGTTGCCGGAGCGTTGGCAGAATTGCATTCAAGCGGGCGGAGAATACTTCAGTTAATGTTTTTTGATACATTAGATTGCTTGGAAAAATAAATTTTTGAATCTTTGATAAAGTTCGGAAACAGTTGGAGACCTAATATGTTCAAAACATTGCAGAAAGAGACTCTACTCCTGGACGACACTAGGGACTGGTTACTAATCATTTCGCAAAGCTGTAGATTCTGTTAAATCTGGAACTTATTAGCTCGATCAAAAGTCTGGTCTTAAGTAATTTATGCTATTGACATTGAGATTCGATTAGAAGTCTGGTCTTGAGTAACTTATGTTATTGACATTGAGATATTGCTGAAATGGGGATTTGCCAGCAGATTTGAGATTGTATTCTATCATGATGTTTGATGTAATAGAATGACATAAGTGTGCAGGACTTGGACCACATGAATCTCACAGCTGTGGCAGTACAATGATTACTATCACACAACAGAGACAATGAATCTTTTCATTATTACTTGCCAGTTAACATAGAAAATCATTTTGTAGTCAATATATTTCCGGACCACTTAAGAACATATTCAGCTTTCGGTCAGAAGCAAGCCAGAGAACAGTTCGAATCCGAATTTGAAAGAAAAAAAGTCGATCCATATCAAATTGCAGTAATCGGCCAGTTATTTAGCGCTTACGCCACAATACACTGTTGAATCATTTAGTATTAACTCTAATACCAAAGTGCTCATTTTCACTACTCAATAAACCTTCCTCGGAAAGAATGATGCCCGTGGCCGAGTGGCTAGTGATGCACGCTATTAAGAAGCCCAATCCTGATTCTATACTCTTCCACATCACCCTCTGCAATCAGCCAATATACGCCCTACGAAACGCTCTAAGTCTCGATTCTCTTAGACTGCAAAGAGATTCATCTCAACAAACATTCTGTGATATTCATAGAGAAAACAATCCTCAAGCAACAGTCGAAGATGCTGAGAGACCTTTGTGGAAGATGTATGCGAAGAAGCAAATCGAGAGGTAGAATGGTGGTATCCGCAAAGTAAATTGTGATGACGAGGCGAGTAAAATGAAGTTGAAGGATAAAGCATGATGCTTTTGGCATCTAACAACCTCTGAGGGATGTCCATGCACTCGTCTTCATCTAGCATTGTTTGAGATGACTGAATGCATATCTGGCCTTTAAAATGAGTCGCGATGACCTGTAGATGTATCTGTTCAGTGCTGCTATTCTACCGAACAAGTCTGCCACTAGTCACCGACTACGCAAGGATGGAAGGATTGGTGAGCCTTGAGCGTGGGGGCGACCATCGACCACCGGTTGATTGATCATGACCACAACGCCAGGCGTGCTCTCAAAACAGCGTATAATAGTGACAATAATTAGCAACCTTTCTCAGACCGTACGCAGCACTAAAGGACTGCGATGTTTTAAACATCTACAGCTGCTTTACTTTCGGTTTCGCTGAGTCTGAGGTCTTACACTATCAGAGCAAAAGAGCAAGCTCTTTGCCCATAGATGTATTACTGCCTTAAGTTCGGAGCTCTTTAGTCACCGAAAAATTACAAAAAACGAGTTTGGGCGTTATGTAAAGTGCTAAATGTTTCTTCTCACCCGATAGTGGGTTGCTGTTTTATTCAGAATAGCTGCAATGACTCACGGTTATGTTGTCTAAGCGGACATATGAATTGCAGAAAAACTTTCAGCGCAAGTTGTAAAGTACTTCCAAATATGAACTGCACAGTGTTTGGATGATGCACTCCAATAAAATGTTGCAAATAACAACAAATGTACATATATGTACATAGCATTTCGACACTTTCGTTAACTTAGACGTTATTTATCTAGAGTAATTATGATGGACCATTTCCTTTATCAGCACCCTTTTTCGAGCCCTTGCAAAAGTGCCTTTTCTCTTCGCCTCTTTGAAAATAAAAAACGGCTTTCTATTTTTCCAGGGCTAGCCATTCGATAACTTACATAAAAACCTTCGATAGTTAACTTTTTTTTCTCTTGAAGAAGTGTTTGATTGCGCTGTATAAAAATAAAATTTGGCTTCAACTCGAACATTTCTCGCTGGAAGAGATTTTCTTTCGATTTCTGACGACCATTTAATAGCCTAAATCTCCAAAAAGTCGGCGGTATCCTTAGTTTTTAAAAGAGACTTCTCGTCGCGTTGTTCAACTAAAAAAAAAACTGAGTTTCGCACTCAAGGCGTAATTCTTAAATCGTGCAGTGCGAGCTACGAAATCCCACTCACATACAAGTGCAAAAAAATGCGCGCCGAGTGCAAACTTAATTTTCTTCTGACCTATGACGCAATAAAGAGGCTTATGTAGAAATCAAACGAACCATTGAATTTGTCGAGATTCAAGTCATCGAATGACTACTGAAGTTCTGGGGGAAAAGCTTCGTCTAGGGAAAAATGCCCAAGTGTGAAACACAGTTTCATTTTTTACAGTTAAATCGCAAGAAAAAATTGTCCAGAAAATATAGCACACTGTAGAATCGCAATTTCAATTATCGGATGACCACTAAGACAATGAAAAAATCGGAGGACGTGCCTATCACAGTGGTGCAATTAACCAACAAAATAATCGCTGTCGTGATCTATAATATGCAACCATCTAATAAGCAAAGATTATATGCCTTCCCCTTTGGAAGAATGAGGTTAGTAACCAAAAACGTCCGTGAGGTTATTTTTGAGTTGATTGTAGTCTTTGAACTTTTTTTCCGCAAACGCCGCTCCAAGGAGCGAAGAGATGATGATAATCCGATGGAGCATGGAGCAATATTAGGACTGTATGATGTTCAGTCCAATTTTCCAAAATACAAAGAGCTGGCCTAGTAATGCGTTGTCGCTCTATGTACGATGTGTCCATCGAGACATCACCTGGCGGCAACTCATTTCATTTTGATGGCAGGCGATGGCGCTACAGTCTTATTCAAGTGTCTGCCCAAGGTACTAGCACACTCTCCAACATATCACAGACCTTCGGCAATAATTCGGTTTGGAATAGGAAAGAAAACTGGATAAGACATTAGTGTAAAAATGACTTGGGACAACCCAATATGATGCTTTGGAAAGAAAAGCCAAGGGCTCTACATAAATTTCGTGATAGTCTATTCTCCTTCCTCATAAATCCGATATCAGAACCTCACTATTCATTGTCGAGAAGCCTGCATTGATTTGAAGTGCCTCAATCCTGCCGATTTTCGAAAACCGTGCTCTATGAAGCTAACGTCTGCAGAAGCGGCAATCGCCCTAACCTGAGCTTCGCGCGGTATTATTCAGCTTTTGTGTAATATCCATATATTCTCCGACACGGTGCAAAAAACAATGATAGAAATAAAATGCAACGGAGTTTTGGAAGTGGTTTACTTTTACAGAAACCAAGGCTTTTCATATCAAGCATGGTTGTTCACGAATGAATAAAAAAGGAAAGCCATTTTTAGAAGGGGACATACTGTTATAACAACTGATTTCTTCTCTTAATCGGAGAGCTAGTCTCAGCACTATCATTTTTTTCTTCTAGGTACACTCTTCGCTCCACAATTTCGTTGATTCTAGTTCTTAGGACGTTTTGCTCGATAAAGACATTTGTAGGTGAAAATCTTCCTTCCACATCATCACCCAAATGTCCACAAATTTACTGATTACGACAGAGCAGTAAACGGCTTGGTATAGTTGATGTTCTCCTGGGAAACCTCATAGTCGTTTGGAATTACAAGGAGGTAGCCGAAACCTGCACATATTTATCTCTGTGCCATCAGTGAAGAAGAGAATATTCCATTCATATTCATCAAGACCCACAAGTTAGCAACAAAAAGATAAAGGAGTTAGCAATAAAGGGTAAAGGCGTCATGCATTTGCTTCTATTTTTCAACTTTGTCTGAGGTGATTGAATGCATATCTGGCTTTTGCAACTACTTGCGATGGCCTCCCGCTGAACCGAATCAGTGCTGCTTATTCTACCGGACATGTCTGAGACCATTCTGTTGCCAGTTTACGAATCCCGGGGGGATGAATGGTTTGGTGAGCTATGAGCGCGATATCGAGCCACTGACCTCGTGCGCGACGCAGAGCACCTATATCCACTGCGCCACATGAGCACAAATTAGTAATAGCAAAGCAATTTCAAAGCAATCACATCAATGCGTATGGGATATTTTATCTTTTTTTCTCTCGTTATAAGTTGTATTGCAAGCGCGTTGATGAAAGCGCTAGCACGATCTTTAGCCAACAGGAATTGACTGCGTTCTCTGTTGTTTGCCTTGTTTGTTCGTCTTTGTGATTGCATTTTTCTAAGGAATTTCGGAAATATGACTTTTATTTTCTATCTTCGAGATTGAATCATACAGAAGTATAAACTAACAGAGTATTACATCTGGAGTATCTTAAATTATCTGCTTCTGGATTACCTTTTGGGTATTAAAATTATGTGAGTGGAAGAAGTCAAACTTTTAACTCACATACAACACAAATACGAAGTTTAAATGCTACGAACGATGCTGTCGGTGCGAGAAATCAACCGATGAGCAAGGCGCTAGCCTTAACGATGACTTTTGAAAAGTTCTGCGTCACTATTAATACTTAATCGTTCACATTTTCTTATCATCGTGGTTTATCTTCACAAATACTCCAGTGTCATAGGTTGCCGGCAATTTTCGCCAACTGCGAATTACCCTAGCAACTGAACAGAACGGCTGATATGGGCAATGGATACCAGGCAATTCTGATTATCTACGAGTTTGGTTTGTTTACATTCGCTTATAAAATAATGTTACTATGTTCTACAGAAAAGTGTATTGAAAGATGCGAATGTTATTATGATAGCAAGTGGAACTCTACACACTGGATCAAATGTGAACACTCATTAGGAAAACTTTAAAAAAAAAACACTAAATGACGTGAATCTACCTCGTATCGTTATCGCCACAAACAAGCTTCTTAAATACCACTTTCCGCTCACAGGAGATATAAAACACGATTTGTTGGTACGTCATAAAAAATTAGTTAACGCGACTAAACACTTGTAAAATAGAGCCGTACTAGTATCAACAAGAATGTTTGTAGAATGGACTGATGACTTATCACTCTAAAATATGGGTACAACTATTCAGAAATGACTTGGAGAGCCATTTCGAACTCAGCAAGTTTCTCATCCTCCGAGTTGGTCAAGTAAAACTGAAATTGTTTAGGAAAAGCTCAAAACCCGCATAGAAGTTACAATGATTTAGTTTTAAATAAGTAACTTAATTATAAGGAAAGGAGATTCCTTTAGCAGCAGCAGCGAACTTATACGCAAAAAAACGGGAGACCTTCATAAATGATGGTCTGATGGAAACGAATCGAGAGCAGATTTTTTCTACTATTTATGTAACAGCTGTGGAACAGAAGTCGAGTAAATAAATAAATAAATAATGTCGATGGCGTGCTTGCGTGGGGGAAGAGAATGGATCAGTACAGAAGAGATTGATAGAGAATAAATAGGCAGACAGATGATTCACTGATGTCAGCGATACCAATTTAGAGGCGTTTTGGTGCAGAACTATCGACAAAAGTTCGATGAATGTTGAAAGAGCTTCCGAAGCACAGTTGCAATAGGAAGTGAAAAAAAATTGGATTGAGTATTGCATAAGTCAAGCATGATAAAAAGTTATCGGCGGTGTGCTGCATGAACTGAGGCTTTTTACGACAAAAATCACTCATTTCATGCTAGAATTCCAATGAATAACGAAAAATTCACTTCGTCTTGCAACCCACAAGCTTGTGCAGACTATCATACCGTTCGTTTCGAGTGTTTTCTGAAGACCACACTCAAATTTTAAGGTTTTTAAGATATTTCGTCGTTATTATTTGATCAAACATGTCATGTGGACTGTTAAATGGACTGACTTATAAAGCCCGATACACGTGTTTTGATCTTGACCGTCTCATCAGTCAGGCAGTACCCCTCCTCTTTAGCCAATCTTCTCTGGGCGTTTATTTCGGCTCTATAAGTGAGCCACTTTAACAAACCACATGACATGTTGGCTCAAATAATAATTACGAGATATGTTAAGTATGAGCGTGGCCTTGAGAAAACACTCAAAACGAAAGGCATGATATCTCTGATAATCATTAATTTTTTGGCGAGGCTGTCAAGGCCGAAACACGCGTGTATTGCACTGTAAAGTGTCCATAACAGACCACATGCATGGCTCAAAAACAATTCTCAGGTATATCAAAATAACGAACTTGTTAGTTTACAGCGCTGCTAAATTTCACGTTATCAATTTCCAGTTCAGGTTTAGGTGATATTATAGAATCTGATAATCGGCTAGTAAATTATCTAAGTTCAAATCTTGTGAAAATATGAAAAAAAGTGATCTTCTACTGCAAGAATTCGATACAACTTGCATCTAGGTCAAATTTAACTTAACGCGTTGGGATTATGAGCTGTGCTCTAAATGAAATTGTGAAATTCTCTTGCAAAGTTCAGCCTAATTTGGATTGATGCGAATCATCTGATAACATTGCTCAGGAGATTTTTATTTTTAATTCCTCATTACAAAACTGGCGGTTTGACATACCGTAAACAGTAAAGAGTTCAGCGAGTGACATCATATGAGCTAAGTAGCTTCATGATCTAAGCTTTCACACATGATAAGTTTAGAGCACTTACACTTAGTCAAAATGAAAAAACGAACTTACGAAGGTCTTCTTTGTTTGGTGTTCATTTAACCTTGAATTCACGTCTTTGACGCGAAGGACTCATGTTTTCTTACGTCGGCTTCCGACGTTATCGCTATCCTGACCGAATGCTTTTTTGTTACCATAATTGGCAAGTTTGATTTCCCTTGGGAACATTTGATTGAAATTCTCCATGTAACATAACAGCAATATTTTGAAGTAAGTGTAAACAAGAACAAGTGAGAGAGCTCCGGAAATTGCCAAGTGCTTTTTACCCATCTCAGCTCTTCTACTCATGTGATAAAGTAACACATAGTCGAAGTAAATCACAAGCAACTCATGTTATGAGCATGTAATCAAACTCAAATCAAGATGTTTCAAAACATGATAGGCAAGGTGTCATGAGTGAGCGGCAGCGTTTTTAAATACCTTCTTCGTTAGGCGCCTATTCGGCGACTTAATGTTCATCTCTCCATTTCACAGCTAAACATTTTCGTAATCCGAGCAAGATGTCATAACATATATCTCAATGGCGTATTACGCAACTTCGAGATTGTCGCCTACTTCCTAGAAATAAGTTCTTCATCTATATCCAACAGCTTGGGAGCTCCAGATTTGCTCATTGAACTGATTTTCGATAATCAATGCGATGCAAATATGAAATGAATATATCTTATTGTGGAAAAAGTTTAATTTCTATAGTATAACACCGATAGCATTTTGTCGTGTAAAATATATATATATACTATCCATGGACAGATTTTTTCACTTCCTACTTTAAATGTGCTTCGAAAGTGCCTTTAGCATTTTCGAACATTTATACATAAGTCTCCTTCAAAAACATTTCTGCAAAGCTGTCGCCGGCATTGAAGAATTCATATGTTCAATTTATTCATTCTCAATACCTTCTGTATTGGTCGGTCAACAGTGTTCCCTTTATCAAGTATACCATCGATGTTATTAGGTCGCTCCACAAGTTTTAGCACTAGATAAATGAACATCAATCTATTAAAAACAAGTAATTGAAAATGCATGATTATGGTATTTTCCAATTGCATATTTTCTTGCGAACGTTTTGATACACAACTAGCCTATACTTGCTTCGAGATCAAGCTGTCATGGGAACAAATTCACTTACTACTCATGCACGAATGACGCGTAGTGGAAGATGCTAATGAAGCGGCGCGCAAAATCAAGCTTCCTGTGCTCAGTCCGAGCGGGACTAATCCTCCAAACTGTACACTCCAGCCTTGATCTTTGCGAACCATTTTCTCACCTTCCTTTCTGCAGCCGTATCAACACCTCAAGCTCCATTAATCTTGCACCCTCTTCACTAGCATTTCCCCTACATACCATTTGTACATGAGTAGTATGCGAACTTGCTTGCAAAACAGCTCCATCTTGAGGCAAGTATAGGCGAGTTGTATACCTAAATATTCGCAAGAAAATTCGGATAAAGCAATTCCAGAATTATACAGTTTTAATTACTTTTGGTTAATGATTTTGGTGTTTATTTCATTAGTGCCAAAACTTATGGAATGACCTAATATTTATTTATTTACACTACTCCTCTTTCACTCCTACAAAATCGACCCTCTCACACGTGCTCACGATTCGTTTCCTCGCATCAATCACCATCGAAAGTCTCAGCTTTGAGTTTAAGTTAGGTCGTCGGTAAACAATCCATTGAAGAACATTATAGGCAAGTGATGACATAAGTGTATCAAAGCTCAAAGCATGACACTTCTAGGTGGTAAATCAGGTGCTGAAAGTTGTAGAAAGTTTTCAAAAAACCTCATCAAAAGCCATTCACAGACTCATCTGCTATTTTTTCACGCTCACGGCGAACATCGTACACTACGCTTTTGTGCTTTTCGTTAGAGATGGTCCATATCTAAGAAGAATTTCAAATTGGTTTATCATTTTTCCATTTAGATTCTATTAATCCACCAGAACTTTAAAGCGATTAAGACATGATTCGAAATAGAAAGAAGTAAGCGAACTTTAGTGAGCTTCTGCAGAGGGCAATGGGCTCGGAGCCATCTCAGATTCCAAGTTTTACCCGTATTTCAGTACTCTTGTACTCAGATTTTGCATCGTGCACTCTAGAAGAATCTGGGCAAAAAATGAAGTTCGCAATTTTTGATTGACATATGTTTGGTGAAATGTTATGGTCTCGGATATATGACTTACAATATAGTTTGTACTTATAATTCAACAAGGACGTAAATAACCACTGTTGGCTTTTATTTGATTTGTGAGTGTTTTTTAGCCAAAAATCTCATCGAGAAAAGAAAACCCGTCAAAAAATCCATAACTATTGTATAGGAAGTAAATATACAAGATATATGCACATGGACTAGTGTGAAAGTTGAGTGATGAAATTTCCGCATCACAAAAGGTTCTTATCTCATTTGCTATCACCCACAAGTGTTGATTTTTTGATTTTGTCAATTTCCAACAATAGATCGTCGTTCTAGTGATGTCGTTAGGATTGGGAATCAAGGGATTAGTGAAAATTGTCGAGTACGAAAATCTTACTATGTTGCAAATTTGACTTTATAAACTGTTCCGTTACCTCATCTTTGTGCAGTCTTATGCCGGAAGTATTGTCTACGTATGCAATCAATTTTTTCATGTACATTAACTGCTATACCAGAAAAAATATCTGAGAATAGGTAGATACTCAAAAAGGCACTAAAAAGGAATATGAAAAAAAAATTGAAAAGCTCTAGGTTGAACGTCTCTTAGAAGAAGGAAGCCGTATCATTCCCGAAGAAGAAGATATATCAGCTTGGTCAGAGCCCTGAAAAGGATATTAAGTGAGTTTTCTTGACAAAAAAAAAACGTATCGATTTGGCACGATATGCTCGCCTTCGATACGTCATACGTTTCATTCCGTCTATCCCGATGTAGTTCATCATTCTACTTTCCACGATGTGATGGATTCGGAAAATCGGTCGTTGTACCTAACTAATGGATGTCCACAAGATGTAACGAATAAGAATATAGATGCAAAATCGGACAAATTTTGTTTATATAAATATGAGCTATTTTTGGTAGTACATGAAAAATGTACGGCTATACATTTTTGTCCAGAATCGATTCGAAATACAACTCAGACCTGGTACATTAACCATCTGTCTCTGACGGCTGAAGTACTTTTGGAATGGTTAACAATACATAAGACTATAAACCAATGCCGTTAGGTGTTTTGTGGGCTGAACAAATGTACGCATGAGCATAGCGACTACAAATGTGAATAAATGTAATCGCTCATGTTAGCATGCATGTTCGCGGTGATACTTTCTTCCCGTCTTTCATTTTGTCACGTTGTTACTACTTATCTATTTTGAAAATTCAGTCTTTGTAAGGCTAGAAAAAGGAAAAAATTTCAGAGCAAAATTGACACTACTTTGGGCAAATAGTAGCTCTTAGTAGAGTGGTCTCGTTGCCAAGGTGCATTCCTTGTAAAGTATTGAAGTGTTTGAAAGCAGCAGCTGAAATTGTAATTTACATGAACCATGTCGCTTCAAACACATTTTGAATTCTAACGAATGAAGCACGTTATATGACCTTTCACATAGCTGGGCAATCAGGAGACCTTTAAATACACTGTACTTTACATGGAGATGATTTCACATCTAGGTGATTCAGTTTTTCGACGATACAACAAGCATGGTTCTAGGAACATTGCCATTTTCAGCACCTATTCAAGTGAACGGTATGAGCGATAACGTCTATCCGCTTCGTACCTATTTCTTTATTTTTTACGTACTCTTGGGATCTATTCTAATGTTGATGCATTTGCGGGTAATGCAGGTATGCTGTATTCAAAAGTCGTTTCCTACTTTGAGATAAATTAGAAGCAAAAAAACACCACATCTAACCGTAGTCTCTACTTTTGCAATACACAAGTAGAAAAACGAAAAAAAAAACAAAAAAAAAGAATGAGCAAAAGAAAAGTTTATGTCACATTGACTGGCTCTTCATTGGTTATCTGAAGTATCTGACATAATCTGAAGGTTGTTCGACGATCCACCCTTTTATGGAGACGTTCCGCTTATCGTTTCATCTTCTATGGCTCTGCCGCTGATGCTCTGAATTGTGGTGTTCAAGTCATTTTAGTGGCTGCTACTATTCAAACTCCTGTCATTCATCCAACAGCAAACTGGGTAAGGTTTATAGTCCTTCTATTCAAATAGATATTCAGAAATTGTTCATTGAGTTAGGAAATCCATATTTACCAAATAAGATTGCTAATTCCATGGATAGTTGATTTTGATACACCATAATTTTGCTGTTACGCTCAATCACGTATCTCGTTCGGAATCAAAGAAAAAAGCGAAAGATCAATTTTTTCTCCTTTTCTTGCCGTTTTTTTCTCATTCTCGTGTATCAATAAAGGTTAATTTAGCTGCTGGGTACACTCTTTCAAGTCACCTACGATGTGGAATTTCCAATGATCCTTATTCTTGCCGTCAATCGACTTGTTGCCATAGTTTTTCCCAAGAAGCTAGATTTGATTTTTCATAAGAGGGGAACAAATGTACGATTTTTCGTTTTTCTTTACCTAAAGCGCAATTTTTTAGCACTTTGAACTGCTGGGAAAAATAATTTTTTATGCTCTCAGATAATGCTAGTGACGTGCTTACTTTTCGGTATTTTCAACGGTGCTCTTCTTCTAAGCGGAGAAGTTAAAACATTATGGGATCCTCAAATACCAGCCATGTATTTTACAAGTCAGTTCTCTGCTTATTTGTATCGGACAACTAATTTACAAAAAGACTTTGGAAAAACTTTCCAAGTTGTTAGAATATAAGTGCGGTGGAGTATGAACATGACTCTTTTCGCCACTTAAACACTCACGCAACGGTAGTTGAATCTCGTTGGTCTCAAAATGGGACGGCTTCCTAGTAATGTCCGAACTAACTTGCCTGTTTTTGAATATAAAGTGCAATACAATCGCAAGAATTCTGAGTTAGAAGTAAGCCTTGAGAAAAGATTTTTTGTCCTATGGACTCAAATCGGTATGACTATTTCTGACTGCTCACATGAATGGGATTAATCTAGAAAGAACAAAGTAATAATTGACGTCATTTAAGCTGAAGCCGCGGCTTAAATTACAAATGATAACTTTATCTACTGCTTTCTTCATACTTTGTTCGCTTCGAGTCCATTACACAATCATCAGATTTCAAGTGTTGCTCTTACATCACTTATGTTGTGATAAATATTTCACATCGCCCTCTAGCGTTGACAAATTAAGGTGGGCAGTAGATTTAGTTTCGAAAAATGTGATAAACGACGATATTTTGATAGCCACATGTTTGGGTATAAGAAGATGACATAGTCACGCAAGAGACTTTGCTCTGATATGCTTCATAAATATAAATGTTCTATATATTCTTGCGTACTATACAGTGGTATGGTCCAACGCACAAGTAAATTACTGACAGTTGTTTTAGAGCTTATGTTGAGTCTGTTTTTATAACCTTACACTTCTTCGGTCCATAGGTAGCTAATCATCAGATTAGCATTGAATAAACAGTCAATTGTCAATGAAATTATATGTCATGAGCCAGTTCAAAAAATGTTTATCTCTAAATCTCTAGTGCAAGACGAACCTTTCATGGTCAGCACCCGTCATAACATCCGGTCGGATTAGCTAATCTCTAATTACAAGAAGCCTAGAGAAAGGATGTGCCGAAATAAGTCATAAGAAAGAGTGGCCTATATAGAGAAGTTGCATAAGCGTTAACAAATTTACAAGTCAGACATTGAAACACTAGATAAACAGCTCTGACAAATTGTACCAGTTTCGAACCCTTTAAAATTATTCTTATATACACTGACGTCGTCGCACAAGTACTACAGGCTGTCGTTTAATTCTATCTTCATCTGTAGCAAACTTTTGCAGATGAAAATGAGAAGAATAGCTCAAGAACTAATCTTTATTTTGAGCTTCACGAGGTTGGTATATTTTTCCCGATCGATTATCCTTCTTTTCTGTCCCTGGGTTTTCTTGGTTGCTTGTGGCTGATGTTTCGGCGAACACGCCTTCTTTAGAAAGACGTCTTTAGAAAGAAGGCATATTTGCCAAAACGTCAGCCATCAGCAACCAAGAAAGTCTATCGATCTGAAAGAAGGACAATCGATTGGGAAAAAGATACCAACTTCGTAAAGTTTAAAATAAAAATCAGTTCTTGAGTTAGTCTTCTCATTTCCACAGTTTTTTATTATTAACGTGCCGAAGTTTGCAAAAGTCGGTCTTTCGAGCTTTTACAGATGAGACAACACTCATTGCGGTGTTCGTCCGATCTGTGGACCTGTATATTAGCGAGCTCAATGTCAGTATATGTTTCATCATCTACACCATCGCCATAGTTTATTTAGTGTACAATGTACGTCTGCTTTATCAAATGCCTTCGTGGAGGACACATCCTCTGATTCTTTGTCTTTCACTTTTTAGCACTAGATCATGTGGAAGGAGATAATTCTCTGTTGCTATTTTTATTTCAGCGAAAATCCAGCATTTCCTCCAATGTCGAGCTGCCACTGTTGTTTCATTCCTTCCAAACGCTAATGTTCGCTGGTGTATTGCTATATTTTTGGTACTTTCCTCTATCCAACACTCCACTGTATTTTCACGTCTTCAATATACTCGTTATTCTTCGATTCGGCTCAGCGCCTATATCATTATTAATAACGAACAGGTACGTATATTATTTCATCTTCGATAAATGACATCATACATAAGCAAGTAGTTCATGTTTTACTCACTCAACACTGCTCATACAATATGTCTTAGATACAATTCAGTAATACAATAAGCTGTTTTTCTCTAATAGAATTTATGTGAGATTGGTATACATCTAAGTAAGAATCTAAGTATTTTGTAAAGAGGTGTTTTCATTTATTACGCGCTATATTTTTGATAGTAAGGATGCTACTGATCTGCATTTTTTCAGTTTTCCGTGTTATGAAAACAAAGAACCGAGAGAACAGAAAGTAGGCCGTAATGAAATTATCTAAGGCATAACGTACTAAATGAAGTTTGAGCGCGAACTTGACAGTAGTCTTCACTTAGAAATCTGCAAAAATCTTAATCTGTGAGTCCGTTTTGTGGCAGGAGACAACTACTGTTGAAGAGAGTATGCATAACAGAGTTGGTGGTCGGTTATGATGGGAAGATTTGCCTTTAGACGGAGATTGTGGCCGGCTACGTCGAAAAGATTTGCCTCTGATTGAACAATGAAATCTGACGCTTTGAAAAGAGTTTTTGTTGTGGTAAGATGATGGAAAATTGCTGAGAAAATTTTTTTGGTGTAGCTTGATATCCACGAGATTTGAATTTAACAACGTTCGGCGTAGTTTCTGCATGAGAACTGCTGACAAATCTTATCAGCGCTGCTTTTAAGCAGCGTTTTAGAAAGGAAGAGAATCTTTCGACAGAATTTGATAATGTTACCTACTTTCAACCATCTTCGACCTTTACATGCATTCCGCAGTCCTATAAACACTCTCCGGATTGTTCGTCTTACGTGAGATATGTAATAGTCACGATTTCTAAGGTTTCGATTGCATTTTTCGCAGTGGTACGATGTTTTCAAAACACCTAAGAAATATCTGTATCGGGCTCTATAAGTCAGCCCATTTAGCAGACTACTGACATGCGTGGCTCAAAAATGATTATCAGGCATATTGAAATTTGAGCGGTGGTTTTAAGAAAACACTCGAGACGAAAAATATGATATATTAAATATACTAGCCGAGAGCAATCGAGTGTACAACACTCTTGTTCGGTGATAATTTCACTGGACATCAAGTATAAAAAGTTCGCCGTCGCTAATTCTCAGTGTGGGGACTGAAGCACCCACATAGGATTGGCAAAAACAGGCAAAAGGTTAACTGCTCGACTGCCGTGATCGTCAGATCGAAAACACTTGTATCGGGCTATCTAAATCAGCCCACTTAACAGACCACTGACATGCGTGGCTCAGAAATAATTATCAGGCTTATTGAAACACGAGCAGTGGTTTCAAGAAAACATTCGAAAGAAGAGACACCTAGGAGTGGTGAGCAAAAATACGATCTCAGACGGGAGTCGAGCTCGTGTTTCATCCATACTGGGACCGCGTGCTACCATTACACCACCGAGGTACATTTGTACCACCACTCGTCAGCAGTAGCACGCTTCCTTGTACGGATGAAACGCTGATTCGACTCCCGTGAGGTCGCATTTTCGCTCACCACTCAATTCTCTCAGGTGTGTTACGTGGGACAGTCGGGAAACAGAAGAATGTTTTTTGCAGAGAATTTTATATCTAATGTGTCAAATAGTACAGTTTGCATAATCACTACTACGTATTACGAACATTGATAATTCCTTCAGCAACCGAATTTTGTTCCAAGCTCTTCTGTATACTGCAACGTATTTCTAATTGCAATTCCCTAACAATGTCTCAGAATATCCCATAAATCTTCCTCATGTTCTCTGACTACTGGTGGGATAGGTGTGTGGAAGCATTCCTGTTAATCTCATCTTGTATGACCATCTTGTCGGTCACAAATAGCATTGTTGATATAATGAAGATTTGTCAGCAGTCCTTGATCTTTTCGTCATCATATGAGCAGTGGCAGGATTACATGAAAGACTAAATTTTGAACTTGAATAATTTCAAGTTGAGACCCGTACATGT
Source organism: Parelaphostrongylus tenuis (assembly GCA_019055375.1). NCBI lineage: Eukaryota > Metazoa > Nematoda > Chromadorea > Rhabditida > Metastrongylidae > Parelaphostrongylus > Parelaphostrongylus tenuis. The sequence goes on from JAHQIW010007200.1 coordinate 449,035, forward strand.
TTATCATCACAATGCCTTAGCTTTGATCCCCTGCCTATTTACTCCGCATGGCAGAGTATTTTGTGAATCGAAATCACAAGAATGGTGAGATGTGAGAAAAAATCTCAAATCATCGTGGACTTTGAAATCATGATTTCTTTCATTGTGGGCTCACGTGTTATCCACCAGGTCGATCGAGACTTTACCTTTCTCTCAACCAAGTTTTGAGTCTCACGGTGCTCTCAGCAATTTCCCGACAAAGGTAGTGATCTAAGAGACGCAAGACTGCATTGCTCTTCTTTTACTAATTAAGTTGTGCTCATACCTCAATATCCTTGTGATTAGATTTGACACGATACCTGGTCATGAAAGAAAGATTGGGTGTAGATAAATTGCCAGAACATTGTAATTTTGACCACAGGCATAGGTTAACTGGAGTATATACGTGGCTAGAGAAAGGCAAGCAAGAGCTCCAAATAGCGTAATGGAGAGCGCGTGAGCAATTGTAGACACAATCCCAAGTTCGGTGCTTTCTTAAAGATCAACTTTTGTTTGTAATAGTGTGGTACGAAAGTTATGTCGGGTACAGACTGATTCTCAAAATGAATATAACTAGAATTGAGCAATTCTTCAATAACCAAGAGAAAACCATTATAATTAATAGGTTTTCCAAAGTAAAATCAATTTGCTTGTTTCTGTGGTAAAAATTGGTGGGTTGGGGTCTGACGAAATCTTGCAAAGCTTCTTCTGCATCTAGCTAGTTGTGAAATTGCTTACCCTGTAAGAAGTTGTCGAGATGCTTGAAGAATCATTAGTCGATGGGTACGAAATCTACCAAATATGAATGATGAGGTATAACTTCCTAATTATTGAAGCGATCGCTGTACAACGGGCTTTCGAGGTGCACAAAACCGTAATTAGTTTTGTACTAAAATTTTTTACCTTTCCGAATTATTCGAATGGCAAAAAAACTAAAATATTCAGCGCGAAGTTTTTCTACAATTTCTTATAGTATTATAAGACTCAGATTCGATGAACACTTTCCCATGACTTCTGATGAGGATGATAGAAAAAAGATAGTGATTTATTCATTGTTATAAAGCGTCTTTTATACGAAACTTTTTGAACCATTACAAAGCTGAATGTTTGTAAGTAGTTTTTAGGCCAAATGCGTTGTTCATGTTGCGTGTTTTCTTTGTTGTTTTATGATCCATTATTAGCTCATAATCTGAAACCGCAGTTACTTTTGCACCAACCAGCATCATTTACATAGTCTAATAGATATCAAATGAACAGCAAGTAAAACGTCATTAGCAACAACACAAAGAGCGAGAAATGCGCATTGAAATTATGTAAACCTAAGCGCATTTTTCTGAAATTTTTCCCACTATCAAACGGCAAACTTCAAACAATACCTAAATCGACATTAATTTTAACACCGACCCAATACCTCAGTACTCTAATAAGCGCAAATATTGACTGCGAAACACAAACTTTAGGCCGATTTGCTCGCCTGAGAGAGCTCTTTGCCGTTTTTGTGATCAAATGATAACTCTGATGCTAAAGTGTGCTATAATAGCTATGCTGAAAAATTCTGGCAGATTTGTAAAGACAAAAATTTGTGCTACTCTGCAGACTACTGCTAAACCCGAAAGGAAATGTCTCTTGAACAAAGTGTAATGGCCCGTTGTTCCTAGACGGAGTGCTTTAGAATGGTGCTCTGAGGCTGAACAACTCAAATAAAGTTCTAATTGCTTGTCTTTAGGTTGTTTGTTAGATAACAGAATGATTTGCGATATAGGACCATGTCTCCACACTTCAGGACGGTTCGTAATGGGTTTTTACAATGGAGGAGGCCCGACATCATGAAAGTTACAGTGATATCTCATCTTCCCATTCAAGCAAAGAACGAGCGCTTTCTAAGGAAAGTTTGATCACCTCATTTCTGTTAATTCATTGTTAGATGCTGCGTGTATGATATTGCCTGTTTTCGTTATAAAAATTGTACTGAAACACTTGAAATAAACAATTATACAATCACTCAAAAGTTCGACTATTTATAAACCTTGGCATAATTAATTGATATATGAAAATCGAGAAAACTTGTCCCAATTAATTAAGTTGTTTACCAACCTCGTGCCTGCTAATTAAGGCAAGTTTTCTCTATTTTCATTTATCAGTACTACAATATGCTTTGAGCTTTGAATCTTACAGAATGTCCAGTGATTGTTGTTGTTGATGAAGACTGTGGGGCAGCACCTTGAAGTACACTTCAGGGATACTAGACAATCGTATCAAAGCACATAAAGTTATGCTGGTTATAATGATTCTAAATTCGTCGATAAGTGTTTAACGACTAAAGCAGGATAAAGAAATAATTATGTGATCGTAGCATCCCCGATAGCAGAAGATTATAGAATAAAAAGATGTTTCATATTTACCTAAGACTTGAGTGGTGAGCAAAAGTTACCACACTTTACAGTGGCTGTCAGCTTAACTGGATTTATAGAACGATATTGCTTACTCGACCATGCCTGTTATACATTGGTGGTAAATTTGAAGTATAAGTGGTGGCGAAGCGGTATCTCGGTGGTATAGCGTTAGCACGGACCCCGGTATGGTTGAAACGCGGACCAACACCCGTCTGAGGTCGAGTTTCGCTCACCACTCAATTCTTTTAGGTATGTATGAAGGGACACTACAGGCACTTTGGTCCGATCTCTTCACTAGAAAAAAGATATGATGTTCAACGAATCCCTAGAGCGAGGTGGACCTACTGTGCTACTCTTGCACTCGATAGGGAAAATTGGAAGTGCTGCCAGTACCTGCTCGAGTCACTCGACGATCAACGGGACGACAGGTGATACAGCTCATACATCATAGCACTGCGAAAGCAGTAAAAACGTAAGAAATCTTAAATAAAAGGATTAATGACAAGCAGAATAAATGTGGCCAAAATGATCTCGAATGCTTTTACATTGGAAAAGAGTGAAGTATAACATGTATAGTAGACATTGGAAGACGACTGTGTTAAATATATTGTCTTGTTCTATACTAAAACTGTGGGAATGAAGTTGAAAAGTAACACTTGTTGTGTTCATTTTTCCGCACAATTTTACTAGTGTTCTCATTTCTGAAAAGTTACATTTATTTTCCTGGTTTGATATGCACCCTGAAGTGCACTTTAGGAGTGATGGAAAACTGTATCACAGCACTTGTTGTTGTACCGCCCGGGATGATGATGAAGATTCGTTGACGAGTTTTCACTGATTGGAACACTAGTGAGATATTGGAATTATCAGATAAGGTAAAGGCTCCTAAGATGACTAACCCCTCAACATTCATTCTCCAATAAATCTTAATTGTTTCTTTTTGAACCATTGGAGAGATTTTCATTTATTACATTTTGTTCTGACCACTTACGCTTTGAAAATTTCGCCTTTTGCGAAACCTGGAAAGATTAGGTTGTCCACAACACAAATAGTCAAACACCTCCATTACTTCTCAGAGAAGCATCACCAGACCTAGATTTCAATCTCAATATGTATAAAGCAATATTCAGCTTTTGTGAGCTCTCCACAGTTGTACAAGTGGAGAGCAACCGTACAGAGATCACACGGACTGCTAAGGCACCTTCGACATCAAATAACCGTCCCCTATATTCTTTATCACAGCACTGCAATAGCGACAACGTCCTCTCTGCGGTTCATGGATTGATGAACTTCATCCAAAATGCTTCAGCAACCTCAAGCGCTCAGACTTTATGTTCCTACGAGAAGATTTGCTGCTATTTTTAGCACTGTGATTTTTATATGAGAGACGGATGGGTTATGTATGCCCCATTCACGCTCAACGAAACGATCATCTCCGAATGCTCCAGTTACGTCTATTTGGGTCGTGAAATCAACATATTGAACGACTTAGCGCCAGAGTTGAGCAGGAAGAAACAAGCGGCTTGGGTAACGTTTAAGAGCATTGAGGATGTAGTGAACAGGACTAAGAACATCCGACTCCGTGTCCACCTTTTCGACTCGACAATTATCCCTTCCCTGACATATGCAGGTGAAACCTGGTCGCTACGCAAGCACGATGAAAGACCACTTAGCGTTATTGACCGCGCAGTCGAAAGGTCGATGCCAGTAGTATTTCATATCACACAAATAAGAGAAAGGATCCAAAGTCCTGACCTACGTCAACGATCGAAGATCAGAGACGCCGTTTTACACGCCAGGATATAGAAATAATGTGGGCCGGACAAGTGATGCGCTTCAACGACAACCGATGAACGAGAGCCGTTACCGACCGGACTCCTTGGCATATCAAGCGCTTTATAGGAAGACCACCGACCCCATGGTCCGATTTTTTTGCAAAAAGACTAGAAGAAAGATTTGATGCTCAACGAATTCTTACAGCAAAATGACCCACTGGGCACTCTTGCCGCGATAGGGAAAAATGGAAGTGCTGCTGGTGTCGCTCCAGTCACCCGACGATCAACGAGACCACAGATGATACAGGTGATGAGAAGATGGTGACTTCTACTTCATAATTTTCCTCGATATTTGTGTGTCCCTCATGAGAGCTTTGTGAAGTGCTTGGTTTAACTTCAAGCCCACCGTTTGAATATTCTTTTATACAAATGTAGAGTAATGTTCCCGTTTTTCGCCAACGTACTTCTCACCGCACGCTTTACAAGAAATTACGGCAAACTATGCCCGTACTAACTCAATTAGCGTCTTTATCGTTGGAACATATGATGAAGTCTTGCGTTGACATAGATGATCATATGGGCGGTTGCGGGTTAGATGCCACATTAGAGTATTCTACGATATCTCAGTCACTGCCAGCGATTTCTCCAAGTCTGCTCTTTCGGCCAGTCCACTTCGGACACCCTTCAGTAGCTAGATTTATTTTGTTTTAAGAGAATAACACTATAAGTGGACCGTGCTATAGCTGAAATTTTCGTTTCGGAGCGCGTTAGGCCAAGCCTATCTCAAGGAGCTGTACGTTCGTGGCCTTTTGAGATGGTTTTGTCTCGAGCCAACTGATTCGACTTTCTTCTCTCTTCCTCTACCCACACTGGCTGCTACTCGGAAATGTTTTTCACAGATGTCTTTTTGGAATGGAAATTGCCAGGAGGGATAATGAGCCAGTGTATTTTGTTGCTTGGCCTTAGATACTACTTAGTAATCACTCATTGTCGAATAACTCAGTCAAGACATTTATAAATAGAAGGCAATTTTCATTTGAGTAACTCACAGATGAATTCTGTGTACTATGACTGTTCGTTGGACATTTCAATGCATGTGTCCGCTTCGTCTTGTGTGAAATAGATAACCAAACAATCATTAGCCACACGTCAGTTACCGGGTCTTCCACTCCACACATAAAGGCACTGCCTAGATTTGGCGCCAACCGTTGTCCTATTGCCATCGCTCTATTTTGTGCAAAAAAGTCTCCGAACTACACATAAATTGTACGATTCTGCCACTCATCTCAAAGAGCCATGAGCTCTTGTGTCGACAAGCCGTACATGTTTCTTGCTGCTTCGTATTTTATAAAGAGTTTATAAAGTTATTGCTGCTTCGTATTCTATAAAGAAATGATTTGTAATGAAGAGTCAGTGATTCGGCAAGTTAAAATGAAAGGCGGTGACGTCGAAAGGCTTTTCTACGTGCTCACTGTTAAAAGAAACGCTACTTGAACGGTTTACGAACATATATGTGCTCCTTAGACGGGTTGGAATGAATTTTGGCCTGTTTTTGTCGATTCGTCTAGATAACTGATGATGAGTCTGACCTTGAATAGTGATGGATCGTTAGAAAAAAGATTATCATTGGGCTTTCATAATTTTGGACCAAGCATGTCAATAACTGATTTTTAGTAGAGCGATAATGTATGATTTCAAACCTTTCGCCTTTTGCCAAGCCTGTGTGGGTGCTCCGGTCCCCACACAATATTGACAAAAGGCGAAAGGGTAACTGATCGAATGACGAGACCGCGAGGCCGAAACACGTGTGTCGTTCTCTGTAAGTCAGTCCATTTTAACGACCACATGACATGCGTGGCTCAAAAATGATTATCTGGCATATTGTAATTTGAGCTGTGGTCTTGAGAAAACACTCGAAACGAAAGATATAACATCTTGAATCCATTCTGCGGATTGACTTCTCAGCTCTCTTTAGAAGGATGGTCGATAAATGGTAACATTCTAAAATGCCTTTTCGTTCGATGTTTTCTAGTTTTTTTTTATATCGCGAAAAAAGGCGTTATCATATTTCAATTTATTCCGTTAGTTGACGTCAAGAAAAAGTTGTCGTCTATGTCTAGCACATCTAGCCGATGAAGATGGATTTTTTTTTTGATCGATATAAGCGCTGACGAGTAAGGAGTGTTGAAGTGAAAGAGGCTCTATTGAATCAATAGTTGGGCGTCAAAAAAAAACATGCTTCAAACAGCCGCCATTGTGTATACTGGGAAGGAGCAGAGAGTAGAATCCGTGGAACTGGTTCGTGAAATAGCCACTTCTAATGGATACGAATTTGTAACCCCTTAGCTTAGATTTAGAGGAAACAACACACCTTTGAAAAATTCATTTGAAGGAAAAGTCCCGTTTATCCTCCCGTTCTTTTCAAATGAGATTAGTACAGCTATAAAACGCTGCTCGAAAAAAAGCAGGTTTAGGGCATTCGGTAAATATCACTGAAATACCACCGAGTACTCTAAGGCGCCAAGTAGTTCGTAACCGCTTATTTGACGGTCTCTGTATAATGAAAGATTGTAAAATATGTCCTAACGAAAGAATTTGATGATTGCATGAGCGTAGGTACAGTCTACCTAATCTCTTACAAAGCGTGTAGCGATAAATATATAGGCGAAACGGGTAGGCCGCTCTATGCCCGCATAGAGGAACACCCAGCTGACAAGCGCCTTAATAGACGGAACACCCCGCGGGACACATAGAGCACAGAAACACGACGGAGTTGATTTTGAGATCGAAGTCACCATCCTTGCGCAGGAACAAAAAAGATCAGCGCAGAACATTTGGGAAACGTGTTGAATTAAAACCACCAATCCAACTATGAACCGCAGGGAGGAATGCCTCGTTATCACTAGTGGTTTGAGTCAGTACATAAGACTGCTGTTTTGATGGGTAACGTGCATTACGAGCCTATGTGATCGTCCTGCGGTGATCTCCATTGAATCATTCAGTGGAACACATACAAACAGCGTTGAGTATGTCCAAAGTTGATTTTGGCTTGGTGCGATTGAAATCTAGATCTGGTGATTTTTTTCTAAAGAAGTAAAGGAGGTGTTCGGCTATTTGGATTGCAAAGAACTTAACCTTTCCAGGCTCTTAAGAAGGCAAACTGCCGAAACCTCAGCTATTGAATGAAGATTAATGTAACACCTCGTGTTTCGCTTAAAGAAGAAATAAGGAAATATTCAATCATGCCGAGGTTAATAGATAGTCGGCTTTGGAAACCAATGGTTAGGCATTCTAAACCATTTATAAAACAGCTGACCATGGTCGTGAGCCCATTGAACTATGCAGACAGTTTACTGTGCTAATCACAATTTTTTTATATTACTGACAACGCCATAACACATGAAAACCTATTCAACTAGACTGTAGTATGATAGAAATGGATTCTTTAAAGTCGTTCAGAAACTCTGCCACTTTTCACTTTATCCTTTGCTAGCGAATATCTTAACACCTAAGGACACCTTACGGCGATTGTCTCACTCAGCGATCGATGCTTGCTGACAAGCAATTGGGGCGGACATGTTCTGAATGAGTATAATCGCTCAAATACTTTTACAAGTGATCCACCATCACACAGACTACTTTATGTACCGTAATGAGCACTACTCCTCACGATTATCCACGACATACTTGGATACATGCTTCACATCTGGCCAATGAATTCTGCAGAGCTATGATTTCCACTGAAATCACCAAATTTGACGGATACTGCGTAACATAACATTATAATCGTCCTTAGTTCGCCTTCTTAGCAACAAAATTTTCCAACTTTTCAATGTTATAAAATGCATTTGCTTCCATCACGGATGATCATTACGTTGTTTTTTAAAGCTGGTTGCCTTTCAATGTATATTTTATCCCACAGGTTTCAACATGGTGAACCAATAATATGCGCCACTCACACGAGAGCGCTGTCATAAATGAACGGAAACTTATTACAATATGATCGTAGGGAGACTTCCTTCTCTATCCATTTGCGTTCAATAGTTGCCGGTTATAAGGTTTCGTACGAGTGCTATTACCTTACATTGCCATTGCTCGTCTCTAATCTCCGTGTCAAGAATATGAATATCATCAAAGGAGAATACCACCAATCTGTGCACCTCACGGACTATATACGTCAAATAAACAATATGAGAAAGTGATTTCCAGACCTTGATTATCAACTATTTTTCAAAGCTCGCGAAGGTTGACAAATCAATATTATTTACTATTATTTATTATTATTATTATTATTTATTATTATTTATATTGCACCACTACACCGTATTGTTGTATTCCATCAATAATATTCAATAAATGTTATAAACGCCTCAAAACTGTTCAGCAGAAAAAACTGCTGATATATAGGCGATAACATTTTGGAGATTTCGCTCTCCAGAGAGTAGACGTAATATGCCATATCGAACCTAATTATTCAGCTAATTCCCTACATCCACTGAAAAACTCATGTGAGAATCAATGCAGACCTATCAGAATAGAAGCGACTATTAGTAAGAAATGTGGAGTATCTATAGCGTATGTTGTATGTTGAAATGATGTAAAAGTAATCTCAGGTTGGTTCTCTTTATTAGAATCGGTGATGGAAAAATAATTTACCGACTTGCTACGTCCCGCAAGTACTCAATAAAACACAATAACTCATCCATATTGATGATCATGCATGCGTCCACCGATCCTCAATATTCAATATTACACTAGGCATCACTTGGGAGGCGGGTCGACGAATAATGTAACATGGCATAGTCTCACAGTTGTTGAAGTTTATACCAGTCTATTTCCCTAACAAGAAAATTTCCTTGAGGCACCTACATCGTGCGCAGGCAAACGCTACGTTTGCAACAGAGTCTTTCGATGTTACCGCCCTGTACACAATCATTTCAATTAACGCTGCCATAGATGCGATTCGCGAGTTACTTGTAGAAAATGAAGAACAGATGAATATGTATGGTTTGTCGAGTCAACAGCTCATGATTCTTTTGAAAGAGTGTCTAAGCTGCTCAATCTTAAAGTGATCTGAACGACATCGTGCACAAATAGGACGTTAGGCAATGGAACAAGGATTAACACCAAGCCTTCTCTTCGCCTTTGGATTTATGGTTGGAGCCTCAGTTCGAAGTCGCCGTCCGTCAATTTACTGTAGATACACACATGATTGCTTCGTCATCTACTTATAGAAGAAAAGATTGTTAAGTGTTTTAACCTGTTGAATGGACAGTTAGATAAATCAAGCGCGCGAGTACTCAAATAGAGTTGATTTTTTATAAACATTCAGAGACATCTCTCTGAAAATGGTCACATCACAGAATGGTGTCGCAAGTCAAGCTATAAAAACATGATAGTACACTAGTTCTCTTCTCATCCTTTACTCACAAAATAAAAGCTCATTAAAAACATGTGTCAAACTTGTGCAAGTGAACTAGCTATTTTAAATCTGTACAAATTGACAGCCACTGACGTCGGACCAAAAACGAGAAAGTGGGTCAAATAACAGATAGAGATAGCATGATGAACCCATATGGGAAGACACTTTCGAAATTACCTTTGAAAAAAGTGAACTAAGAAGAGCTATTGAAATTTGTCTGAAAACGGATTTGTCGAAAACACTGTGAGAAATTTAGAAATCCAATCCGACGCGTTGAGACGCCAACTAGTTTAAAACTGCTAGTGTGAGGATCTACATAAAACAAATAAGTGACATGTACTAAGGAAAGTTACAGTGACTTCATGAGTTCAAATATAATATATCTGATCTTTTGGGTTATGAAAACAAGCAAAACGGGCAGATCGTTTTGTGTTCGCATAAAAAGCACCTTGATGGATCGGAGAGATAGCCCTCTAGGAACACATGGAACACGAAGGCATAACGGTGACGAATTCAACGTTGTATTGAGATTCTAGGTGCATGAGTCGAAAGTGTGGGTGAGGAAAACTCCTGAAGATTTCTCTATGAATCTCAAAATTCTAAGGACAGATATATAGAGAAAACATACAAATAATCAAACGGTTAGCTTCATAGAATAGACAAGGATTCAAGTTTTGTTATAGATTATTACTAAATACAGGAGATACTATCTGAATAATCAGATGTGGTATAGATATTACTTTCAGGTTCTGAAAACGGCAAAACTACTGAAATATCAGCTATAACTTTTGGAAAATGTGCACCAACCATGCCGAATTTTTCAATCAAGCAGATTTTGTAATAAAAGTTCTGTTCAGCTCTGGTTGACATTTAAAATGTCTCGGCTTCTTAAGAGAGAGTTTAAAAAAGTTCAGTCGATATAAATACAACTTACATTTTCAAAATAACATATTAGTCCGGAATATACTTTATCAATTGCAACGAAAACCTTACATTGAAAATTAAACTTTTGCCAATGACAAATAAAATTATTTATACCAGCTGCACCAAAATTCTGCACTATGGGAGATGATCAAATTGCTGGAGACTGTTTCGGGTTTCTTTTCATTGGAAAATTTCTTGCGCAAGAACATATGGAAACGTTCGATAGGTGAAAAGCGTAGCGTGTATTTTGCATGAAACAGAGTTAAGTAGCCTAGCTCGTTCAAACTCTGCAGCATTGATTGTGTGACGTGCTAATAAGCATTATCGTAGAGGAAGCTTGATCCTTTTCTATTGAGCAATGTGGCTCACACCTGTGTACAACTGCGGTTCATTTCTACGATTTGCATAACGTACCTCTTTAATGTGATCGTTTCACCAAAGCTGCGAAAGTCATGATGGAAACCAGCAGCGAGCTACTGGACGCTTGGTGTACTTTTCTTTGGAGGAATTCCATTTTTGCGAAGTGTAGCAGATCTCCATTACGGTCCAACTAGTGAGGTGATCGTTTTCGGTTTCCGCAATGAACCAAATCCTTGTGCTACGTCACAAAGCAGTTGAGAAAGAGTTGCCTGATTTTGTAAAACAAGCGTCGACGATGTTTCAAAATGGCTATCTCTTTTATTCTCAGTCAATCATGTTGCGTCCATTTGTTGAGCTTTGTCAAAATTCCAAATCTTTTTGATGCTCCGACAGACTTGATATGCTTCCAATCGGTTGCTCCATGAGTTTCCGAACGGTTTCACAATGTATGCGTTTAGGACGACCACGACCTTCATTGCCCTCAAGGTCGAATTCGTTACAAGAAATTTCTCAGATCGGCGTTGTAGTGCGTGCTCGTAAATATTATCCGAATGCCAAAACAAGGTCCAGTATGGGTCGGCTTGCGCTTTCTACTTCTGAGTTCAAATTTACTGAAACTGACTCATCGAAAATGCTGTTTCAAATTACTGTTTTATAACGAACTTCTAACCTTAAAAAATCCATCAAAAGGCAAACTTTTTTCTAAATCAATGATACATAGGAAAAGAGCATTAAACGAGCTTAACAACATTTTATGATTCTACACTACTTCATAAAAGATTTGTTTGCAAAACATTTACAAGAAAAATGAGATTGCAAATTGCAGATGATTTTCGAATAAAGAATCCCCTCGTCGAGGTTTGCTAGAATGTTTAGTGCTTCTCGGAAGCTTTTATCGACTGTGTGATGTGAAAAGAAAGATCAAAAAATTTACTGTTGAAATCGGACACAAAGTAATTCTCTTCTGTTTTTTATCTGCGGAGTCGGTAGAAGTAATTTCTCCTCAGGCCAAATGACACGACTGCGATGATTGAAGTGATAGAATACAGAAAGATTTGAGTTCTGAATTATTTGGTAGATGTGTGAGTAGACGAGAGCAGCCGTATCCGAGGTGTCGTAAATCAACGAAGTTAGCCTTCCTGGCATCCTCTTTGAGGCTTCGTTTAGTTTTTCTTCTCCCACGAAAGTTGTGGAATAACGTAAAAATCTATCACACTGAAATGAATCGCAACTTTGCTTCAATAATCCCGTCCATTTCCAATTGATTTTTCCCTTCTCCTCGATAGAGAAATCATCATTAATAATACAAATTATTAGTTTGGATTTTTGTCATCGACATTCAGTATAAGATTCTCTCCTTTCTATCATTTCCAAAAGTTGCACACTATGATCCTGCGCTAGTACAAACCTTTACATGCTGAAAGAGATGCAATTTACAACATATCTCAAGCTAGTCGTAAAACATCTGTGCCCAACAATCCAAACTGTTTTACGGCAAACCTAGTATCGATTTCGGAACCTGATGGAAGAGATATTTGGTGATTCCAAGATGGGATCGAATCAACACCGCTCCACGCAGAGGTACCTCCCACCCAGATTACGAAAAAGCGACAAATCGCTGTAGATTTGCTTTTACGTTGATACCAGCATAGGTGCTACTGCCTTTTTTTGAATCCTGCAGCCCATGTCGTTCAGGAGTGCGACGAAAGGACTGATAAGCATTAGATAACATGCGACAGCTAAAGCAGATTTACCATAAAAAGCGATACCCCTAGTGAGACTCTCAAGCACCAAAGATCAATGAAGCCATGCAGAATGGTGCAGTGCAGCCAATGCTCAGTAATTTTACAGCTGATACAATCAAAAATGATCAGTGATGAACAAAGCAAAGAGATCAGAGCGAGTTAAACCGCGCTTCACCCATCCAGGAGGCGAAAAGTTATCAAATCGATTGAGTTCAAAACCGAAGTGTGTCAAGCAGAACAAACTCGCCGACGATTGGTTGCTGGTCAGCTTAAGCGCCTCGTTCTCAGAAAGAGTGATGGCAAAGCAAGGACTTTAGTGGTGTGGTTGTAGCACACGTCCAATATGAGTGAATCGCGGGCTCAACTGCCACCTGCGTTTTCGAGCTTAACACGTACCTGAGCGCTCTTTGATATATTATTTCTAACTCATAACATTGCTAAAAGACATTAACATCTAATCTATAAGATTTGCAAAATTTTCAAAAACTTTCTGATTGAAGTAGATTTATTGAATCAAAATATGCATCTCATGATGTTCAAAAATTCGCGTCGACCCGCTTTCGACTGATAACAAAAAGATATTGTGTTGTCAAAAATGAATAAGGTAGCGCAGTAGCTCTAAATGACATGTCACACACATGTGCTTATCGGTTCAATTCAGCGTCCCATGGAACTCAGGTCTTCCATTTCTCCAGAGTTGACAAAATGGAAACAGACCCGTGTGTGAAGGGGGGCACGGTGGAAAGATACATCTGTAAACGAACACAAGTTATTTCATTGACCAATATAATTTCAGTCAGATCCAATAAGTTTGACGAAGCCGAATGCATGGCACAGTCTCTTGCAGTTTGCTCATTGTCAAACACTCTGACATTTATCACTTACTGAAAAAAGACGCCTGTTGCCGTCCCTAGCATTATATTCTTAACACGGAGATACTAATTATTGTTGATAACTTTTGTTGCATAACTGGTCTCGTAAGAACTGCCTCTAATGGCGTGAAAATCAGCAAATCCATAAGATGTTGAGCAGCAAAACCCCCCATTTGCGAAAGTCAAACTCCGCAACTAAAATTCCCCATTACTCACTGCTTTATTAGGAATGCAAACCGTAGAAGAAATCTTTAAAAATCACTTCTGTTGCAAAAATATTGATTGGCAAAATTATTATCCACTCATTGCTATTTCATGGTATTATTGTAAGGTGGTTTCGGAAATCAGCTTGCTATCCAATAAATTTTGCGCTCTCAAATTCTATCGCCATATTTGCGAAAAGTTTACCAGTTCTTTGCAGGAAGCTGTGTTCGAGCCGAATGATAGAGTCTTTTTTGAAATTTTTTCTCCGAATATCACCATCAATCCATTTCCATCTTGCTAGTATATTTCCTTACTTTTATCAATGTGTACATGATTCTCGTTCCAGTAAGAGATGACTTGAGTTCACAGAGACTCAATGGTTGTTGTAAATGTCATATGCTATATTATATGGTCTTTTTTAACTGGGCAGTAATTTTGACAGAATCGATGATACTCGTGGTAAGCAGTCTAAAAATTTTCCAGTTAAATTCAAGGTCGTGACACTTAAGTCCTTGATGTGCATAGTTGCCTCAATATAATCAACTGCGACACCAATCACATCTCTTAAAAGCAGGATTATTACCCTATTGCCTTTCTTATTTCAAACAGAATGTTCCACTCTTTTTTATATTACAGACGCAGATAAGGCTTTAGGGGGAAAAGATTCCTAGGCCAAAAACCAATTGAGGTGTCCTGAAACTAGATTTTCTGTTTTAAGAACGTAGTGAGCGAGAACAAGTTTTTCATTTTGTGCAGGTTGTAGTTGGAATACACAGACTTAAGAGAACAAAAACTGCATAACGATGCTGGTAGTTAGCTGTAAAACCTAGTCAATCCAAGCTGTGACTACGTCTTATTGCTGTGTTGGAGGAGTACACTATGAGGAACCTCCAGTTCTTGAACTTACCAGTTCGCACATAGTCATTTTTAGTAATTGTCAATTTAATCCCAAATTGGGACAATGTACACATCTTTCAATTAGTAATCCATGACTAATCCATCGAAAAAGGTCCATCAATATTTGATATTGACTGCATGTCCAGTATAGCTTTGTACGTGTCACAATCTATTGTCATTCAACTACTGATAACATAGCTGTGCCCTGACTCACAATAAATATCTAGAGTTGGCACTACTTGCTGGAGCACAGCGTTAAAAAAATAACTGAATACTTGCTTAAGCACTTGATTGACGCGTTTTACAGAATGGTTGTACCAGCACTACTCCCGTACTTTATACGACAACCGCTATCTATGTAGATACACAAGATGTTCGGTTTGTGAGCTTGATGACGGCTTGACGACTCTTCTCCTCATCGATGAGCACCATTCTCCTAAGATTACATGGATAAGCATGGTGAGATGTTCCAAACAACTCTCTACAGGCCGTCGAAACTCTCATGGATATGGGGAAGTTTGTCGCCTTGGGATTCACATCCTTCCAAAATAGCTGCGACTCTTGTAACAGCAGCGATTTCCTCAAACAATAGACCGGCCATTCAAAAACGATGTAACAATTTGAAGTACATGAATTTATATGAAGAATTTCTAAAATGCAGAAAATCGCTCAGACACAGCAACCTGTTGCCGCAGACAGTTATCCATACCGTTAAAAAAATTCATTGTCCAAGA
This sequence comes from Parelaphostrongylus tenuis, assembly GCA_019055375.1. Classification (NCBI taxonomy): domain Eukaryota; kingdom Metazoa; phylum Nematoda; class Chromadorea; order Rhabditida; family Metastrongylidae; genus Parelaphostrongylus; species Parelaphostrongylus tenuis. The sequence goes on from JAHQIW010007200.1 coordinate 464,379, forward strand.
TATCTTACTTGCCTGCTGAGTAAAAATAGGAATTAATTTTGTAGCGGTATAGATATAGATATTTTATTTTGTAATAATATCAGTGTTTGGTGTTTTTTTTTTCGGGGTGGACTTTTTGAAGTAACGACACAAGTTTTAAAATCGTTAGTAATTCATTTCAGCATCAAAGCTGACTGTTACAACGTGTTTTACACCTTTCATAAGAAGCTAACTTGCTTATAACTGAAAAATGGGACAATTTTCTATGAAGTATTCTGAAAAAGTATAGGCTTCTGCCGACAAAGTATTCGCTGCGCAATGAAACGTCGGTCACGTGGTGTGGAAATTCAGGCTGCAAATGAACCCAAACACTAGAATTTATTCAAATAATAATTAGTTCGATACATGTGAAGGACTGTACTCTTGTAGAAAATCACCTTGAAAATAGACCAAAGCAATTTTTGCCAGGATTTCAAGCTTAAAATTAAAGTGTATGCCAGATTGAGCACTCTGGTCGTGTACTCCGTCAACTATTTCCATTGGAACAACTTTTCGAAGAATTCCATAGGCGAATAGTTTGCAGCGTGATAATATGTCGGAATACTTTCTTTCAAGCATGGCGTGGTTGTCCTCTTGTTTATTCACCTAATAATGGGAATTATTTCCACCAAACTGGCAATACTTGACGCTGCGACTCTCACACGCTGTACTTAAACCCATTTCAACTCGTCTTAGAGAGCACCTCACCAAGAGAAATTTTGAGACCTACTAGATAAATGTGTTTTTTATTCAACTCTAAAATTTCAAGACAACTTATGCATTGGATCGGCTGCTACAGTACTTTTCTTGAGCGGCACTCAACACGTTCTTGGACGATTTAGATCCGCGACAGGGTCGTCGCTGCTGGGGGCGTAGAGGGGGGACCCCGCCTGGTAAATAAGCTTTCGCCACAAACAACCACCAGCTTGTTGTTCAACACATTCGTCAAGTCGTCATGTCTGCTGCTACTGCCAATGCTGCTGCCGCTGGAGCTGGCTCTCCTAAAGCCGGCAAAGGATCGAGGTCGAAGTCTGGGAAGAAGGCTCCGTCTCATCCGACCTACTCGGCCATGATCCGTAAGGCAGTGACCGAATTGAAGGATAAATCCGGATCGTCCAAGGCCGCTATCCTGAAGTACCTGCTAGCGCACTACAAGCTTGGAGATAATATCGCTAAGGTAATTCTAGTTTGGACTTTAGTAGTTGTTGTGTCTATTTGACGCTGGATTTGTTGCAGGTCAACTCACAGCTTCGCGTCGCCCTTAAGAAGTCGGTGATGAAGGGTGAACTGAAGCAGGTCAAGGAAATGGAGCATCTGGAAGCTTCAGACTCGGAGAGAAGAAGTCCGCGTCCGCCACTAAGAAGAGGGTAAGTGTTTTTGGCATGTCTCATTTCGAGGTATGTTTGGGTAGAGTAGTATTGGAATGTTGTACCATTTAGCGCTCGAGCAAGAAACCGGCTGCTAGGAAGCACAAGTCTCCAAGCAAGCGTGCATCATCGAAGAAGCCTAAAGCAGAGAAGAAAGCAAGAAAACCGAAAAAAGCCAAAGCCCCAAAGGCGAAGACTGCTAAGAAGAGACCTGCCAGCAAGGCTGCTAAGCCGAAAAAGGCCAAGAAGCCGAAGACCTCGCGCTCGAAGGCGAAGAAGGTTAAGGCGTAGATCTGTTAGCATGTAGCGAAGCCTTAATCTTCCGAAGATCTCATGTACATAATTGTATCTTTTGTACTCCCGAAGAATAAATATATACCTCTGTAGTATTTGTGCCAGCATTGATTGATAGACAGACATTTCTAACGGCTACGAATTTGTAGCTCCTCGGTTTAGTCTCGGAAAAAACGGCACGATTTCAAATGAAATTTGAACGAGAGCAGAGTCTCGTTAATTCTAATTTTCTTTTCAAATGACGTAAGTACAGATATGCTTTGCTTAAAAGGATAGGTCTAGAGAAATCGGTAATCATCATTTATACTAACACATAGCATTCGACGGGGCATTCACTACTGCAACCACTACATCATTGAGACACCACCGAATACTCTGAGGCGTCAACGAGTTCGTTAGTGCTGATAGGACTGTCTCTCTACAACAAAACAATGCGAAAAAGGCCTTGACAGTAGAGATGGTGATTGCTGGAGCGTAGAGGTAGTTCATCTAATCTCTTACAAAGGATGTGGCGATAAACACATTGGCGAAACGGGTAGGGCCTCTGTATCCGCATCGAAGAACACCTAGCTAACACTATTTCAAACACCCCACTGGGCATGCACAGGATCCGGAATCAGGCGGAGTATCCACATATAAGTCATTTCGTTGTGCAGTAGCATAAGACATCAGTGTGATAGATCTAAGAAACGCTATGGATCAATAGCACCAATCCAGCTATAAACCGCAAGGAAAATTGCCTTGTATTCGCTCTTGCCATAATTCAGTATATAAGACAGTTGTAATGGTAGAACGCGTCCCCAAGGAACGGGTGGAGTGGTGCGGGTTCATCTCCCGTTTGAGATCGGGTTTTTGCTCACCACTCAATTCTTTTGAGTGTGTTCAAAATAGTTGTTTTGATGAGGGAGATACGTTTCGAGTCCATGTGTTCTCTGCACGATGATCTCCACTTGTGTAACTCAGTGAAAGACTTATAGAAAGCGGTATGTTGAAAGCTTATCTTGTGTTTGGTGCTATTGAAATCTGGGCCTGGTAATTTTTTTCTAGAAGAGTAATGAAGGTGCTTCACTTACTGGATTGTGGGCAACCTGATCTTTCCAGGCTCTGAAGAAGGCGAAACTGGGAAATGTCAGCTGTGTGGATAAACTGTGTTCTAAAACCTCATGTTTGGCTTAAGGAGAAAATAAGGAATTACTGTGTAAAAGGTTACGTAAACCGTGAACCACACGTGAAGCTGGAGCTATATTACCTTGGGGTTCTCATATGAGAATAAGCACAGGTAGCTTTGAAGGCATAGCCGAACCATTATGACATGTGTGCGCGCGAACAAATTCTGTCCCGATTTAAGGTTTTCAGTTATTTTCCATCTTTGCTGCTTAGCTACTGCAAGAGTTACTTCTGTTCTTCCAATGTGTCACATGGGACTTTGTATAGATAAGTTTAGGGATACGCTTTAGTATTCCTCTAACAAACAATTTCTCTTTTCTATATCATCCGTTATCTTTGAAGATGGGTAGTCAAGTGTGCTTACCACATGAGTTCTTTGCCCTAGCATCCCTTTCATAGGTGATTGTCAACTCAAATAGCTGTATTAAGAGCTTGTTGTGTCCCCACTACAACAGGATCCTGCAGTAGGGAGATTTGTCGATCTCCTGCTTAGGTAAGAATTTGTGAGAGCAGCCAAAGTCAGTTGATACTGCGAACTTTAGCTATTTTCGGTTTCAACAAGGAATGGGCATGGATCCCACTCACAGTGCTGTAATAAAATCGCAACGATGTGTTCACTTCAAAACTGTGACGTTGGTTTTCCAGAGTAGTTGGAAAAACATTTCAATTACTACTTCAATTTCGACAAACAGATTAACATTAGTAAAATCCTGTACTTGCCCACGCAGCGATTTTTTCCATTCCGCGGCACATTTCAAGAGTACGATAAACTTCTAGGCACTATGTGTTTGTTCTTTCACGTCATTCTTCGTTTTACCCCACTACATGCCATTCAAGACCTTGGTGATAAAGGGTTTGACGTCGATGGATTGCTGAAGAATGCACCATGTATTCGACTTCATCAGATGTTGCAGAGGTGCTTAGACGCATACATGATTCAGGCAATGCCTCGCAGTGATCCACCAGTATATCAAGCTACCTTTTTTATCCCTCCAGATAAGTTTTGTATCAATTTGTTGATCCAGAAGAATGAAAGGCTTGGTGAACACGTGACTCGTGCAATTCTACCTTCATTTCGTTTCATGCTCAATAAACGTTCAAACTAATTCTCAAATGTGGGTTACTCTTTGATTTTTCAAGATCATTGAGTTTGCTTACCTTCCATTCGGATACTTGTTCGAAAAATTCAAGAATATAAACGAATCGATTGTTTTGCTTCCCAAAATTATATACTGTTCACGAAGTACGAAAAGCTCGGTTATGCAGTGGTTAGAGGTGCTCCTCGACGCTCACTTGAATGACGCTCCAAACTCGCACCCAAGGCTCACTAAGTTTTCCATCCGTCTCGGATCTGCTAATCGGTACCAGACTTGTCTGAAAGGATAGCAACACTGACTTGATACATTGATAGGCTATCGTGATTCATTGTAAAGGTCATATATATATATATATATATATTATATATATATATATATAACGATCAGGTCGAATGAAGCTAATCTTTAAGTTAAATGAGGTCGACTACGCGACGCATTCCGCGAAGATTGATCGACACAAATGTCTTTGTCCTCTATCCTTTAGCGAGTACGACAAAAAGGAAAAATTGTGTTAAGATTAACATCATTTTTGGATAAGCCGCTTCAAATGGATAAATCAAAAAACTCGTGAGCCCGTCATCTCTAGATCAATACCTCTAGCTCTTCTATAATGATTTACCTCAAATGATTCGTTTCGTCCATTGTTGAATACGACTATCGTACTCGGCGGCCTCCATAGCACCACTTTTCTGGCGATCATTTGTTCCGCTAGTTGCATTATTCCTGGCGCCCAACTCCGACATATTCAAATGCAACGTTACGTGACGCGCGCCAATCTGGACCCGCTCAGCAACAGGTGGTCAGCTAACTAAGTGTTTATTAGGCCGCTCTACGAACAATCCACCACCATGGCTATAATGATTAAACATAGCCTCTTCGACGACTTTCGCCAATGAATCCTCAGCAATAAGTTATTGGAATGGTAATCTATGACGAAAAATAATAGCAGTAATAGTTCTATGACAAAACTAGCGTTAAAATCTTCTAAAATTTTTGAAATACTCTGAATTAAGGGCGGATGTAAGAACTGTAGAAGTTCAATCATTAGCGAGTCAATGACGGCACAGTCTTGTCTGTTTTATAACAGAAATGTGATGCTGATACATTGACGACATGTCCACATAACAGTTAGATTTCTATTCTAAATTGTTCTTAGTATCAACAAATGATATTTTCCCTGAAATTTTTTATTTTGTAAATGAAATCTCATGACCCTATCAAGCTTGATATCTTGCCTACGACCTGAGTCACCTCTTAGATGATGTGAGATCGTTTACCATATGGGTTACTGTTATGCCTCATAAAACATGTCTTAATGACATTGTGGAAGAATAGCGGTCTACACTCAAACTATGGAGGCAAAGGTTATGGACACCTGATACATAGATTTGCACCAATGAACACACCGTATGATTTTTCTCCCTCCCATGGAGATTAGAAATCAAAGTGACCACTTCTGGCTGAAAAGAGCTTTCTGAGCTTTCAACAGCTTGAGAGTTTCATGAATTTGCGGAAAGATTTGCCTCACAATAGATTGACTTTTTTCAACCAATTTTTCATTATTTCAAAGGATAACTACTTCTTTGTTGTTACTCGCATATATTCCAAATGTTATCTACCATTGTGTAAAGCCTTCATTTAACAATCTCATTGACATAGAAATGAAATCCTCTTCAAAGGAATCACTGCATACTGAACCAATTGTGGTTATTAAATAGCGATACAACTTATGCGCCTGAAAAGTGTGCCGTCCCTGAGCAGCACAGATGAAAGCCGGTTTTTGTGTAAGATATCTTAAAACTATTTTTGTTGTAAAAATGCACAAAACTTGTGAGAAAAAGTGGTCAAAAAATAGGCAAAAAAAAACTTGAGGAATTTCTGACGTTTCCATGTAGGATACTCAAAACGACATACGTCGCCCCACCACTGCTCTCTGATGTTCTGAGGTGGGTCTTTCGTTGCGCACAACACCAGCCGCTTCTCGTGGTGGTTTTGTTTATGCAAGTGCTTCGATTAGAGCGCACGTGACATATTGACTATGCGAGTCGTACACTATTCTGCGCGCCTTTGTTGTCTACTATATAGCGGTGTCTTCTTGCAAATGATCGACGCTGCTGGAGCGGAGCGCCAATGGTCCACAATAGCACCTTCTTCGCAAAGGTAAACATTACCCAGATAATAAGCGACGATGGTGTTGGTGGTGGATCAGGTTCTAGAAAGAATAGTGCTGAGGGGGTTGGACATCGGCACTATAGCGAATATTTATGGGTATAAGGTGCCCGACACCTGAAACAGGGTTTGCAGCTATGAAATTTCTGCCTATATAGAAAACTGTTATAGCAGATTATATATTAGAGTCGTTGTTAGGTATGGTAGCTCATTCTAGGCCAGTATATTTATTAGTTTTCAATGGCGTAAGACTGTAACAGAGCGTGTGTAGTGCAGTGGTTAGAGAGAGGTTCCTTGCTATACTCAGGATCGACTAATCGATGGTCAATGGTTTGCTCGCGCACTCAAGGCTTACTAAGCCTTCTATCATTCCGGAGTTATTCATCTGCTTCCTGGCTTGTCTGTGAGGATAACAAATGACTTGATGCATCGGTAAGCCACTGCTAGTCATTGTAAAGGCTCACATATGCATTCAATGATCTCAGGAAAATCTGAAATTTCAAAACAATTACATGGCGTATTTCTCAGGGACTAGTCAACACCAAGTGCTTTATCCTTTATCTTAATCCTTATATGATCTGTGGTACAAATCTTTCTTGAGTGGAAAGATGTCGAAAAATCCTCCGTACCACTATTCTGTTTTCTATAGATGGGTTTTGTTCTCATGGTTTTATATTACTGAAGAGTGGTGACCAATTTCCAACTCGGATATAACCTATTATCAATAATGAAAGAGCCTCGACATGATCCGAAACTAATTTCTGTGATGAGTATGAGTGCGTCATAATTAATCATGTAGATCCTCTCAACAGCTTCCATTAGTCAATATTGCGAAAGTTGTTGCAGTTATTTGAATTTTGAAGGATTCAGCGCATGAAGCTGATCAGTCTGTTAGATGTGTGGACGAATTTGGTTTTACTGAACATAAGCCAATATTTTTATCCTCTCAAACAAATCTGATAGCGTTGCTGGCCCTGGATGGATGAAAGCCTTTTTTTTGCTTGTGACATGAAGTCAAACCAAAAACAGAGGGCATTACAGGCTACCACTGGTCGCGCTCACTTGCCCCATTTTAGCCATATTCATATGGATTATCCCATAAATTTTTCCTTATTTCGACACATTTGCTGAATTAGTTTGCTATCTATGTGAAGATATCAGGTGATTAACAATAAAGACCATCACGATATGTAACCACTTGAATGCAGAGATTGGATGCTGTTCTCCCCAAAAATAATGAGACAGGTGATCAAAAAAGTCGGTGAAGCACTTTCGAGCTGGTTGTAGTCTTGAATTTTGTCTCATGCAGATGGTGCTTCAGGCGCGGAAGAGATCATAATCCGATGGAGCAATATTAGAGTTATACGGCGGATATGGTACCGCGGTACAGCCCGGTTTTTCAGAATGTGGCAAGTAAACTTCGTATTGTGCGGGAGTCGAGAGTTATCGTGGAATAGGGAGACACTAAGTTGTTCGGAGGCTTTTTCGCACTGCCAGTGACCAACTTCCGGAGTCATTCCTGCGGATGTCGACATTGATTACCTGATTGTTGCCAAGTAATTCCCAAAACGGCGCTCCTTATCCCGGGAACCGAGAGCATAATGTTCCAAGCATGGAGCTAGGGCTTTTCGTGAGGTGTCCATCGAGATATCGCTTTTTCGTTGCTCATTTCATTTAGATGGCGAAAGATGATGCTGTAGTCTCATCCAAGTGCCGGCTAAAGCTACTATTTAGAACATTCTCCAGCGTACTAAAGCTTTTTGGCAATAACCCGATTTGGAATAGAAAAAAATGGAATGAAACAGTGGAGTGAAAGGAGTCATGGGACAATTCAATATATTTACAATCTCAAAGGCTTTCGTTCAGTTCATTATAGGATCAATATGTGTAGAGTACTCGTGCAGCAACTCGGATTACCTCTTTACTGCTCCCATTACTTCTGAAGAAAAACTCAGATATTTCAAGGTTTCATTGAGTCTATGAAGTCGTGATTACATGTTGATAACGTCTTCGTTGTCTCTCATAATTCAAAAAATAAACGACTAACAGTAAGTACGCACGCTGTGAAAATTTTGATATTTTTAGTCATCATAATTTTCCTTCCCAAATTTTGATTTCTTCAATTACTTCATGCTAATTCAGCGGAAAAAGCCAACGATCAGGTCGAAAAGCGTCAAAAACATGGAAAATCTTTCGCTTTCTCAGCACTTGCTCTAAATATTACACTTTCCATGTGGTTTTTTGCAATTTTTTTCGATTATTCAAATAATGTAACCATCAGCATCTTATGGTACATGATTGTAGGATCAGCTTGTTTCAAAACCAGCCTTTGGAAGAACAAGCCGAATTCCTTTTCAGCCTGAAAGACTCTGTTTGGAGATGAACTCTCTCCGAACATCGCATTGTGACCTTCGTGGACACCTGCAAACCACGAGAACTCAGAACATTACGCAATTCAGATTCGAAATTAATATCACTTTCAACATGATATTTAGATATCCGAAGAGAAGTACATAGAATTATCCAGGAAGAAGTCATTTGTCACTTTTTACTTTTACCTAACTTTAACTATTTTAACTTAATTTCCAACTTTTTAACTTTTTGTAAGATTCAGTGAGAGCACTCTTAGAATGGACGAGTGACAGCAATTAAATCACTTATATCACCTGTCGCGCCACTTCTGGTCGAGTGATTTGCGCAGCGCAGTAAATTTTCCAGTTGTCCATGTCATGTGCTAGAATAGCGCACTGACGGCGTGCATTAGGGACTGACTCACTCACACCATATCTTTGCTTTGAGAATTTTGTAAAGAACTCAAACTATCAAGTCGGTGATTTTCCTGCTGTACTATTGACACCCCAAGATATTCGGTCACTAACGGTTGTCGCTCATCGTTGTCGTTGAGACGCATCACCTGTCTGGCCCAGCTGATTTTCGACATTTTGTCCTGCATAACAGCAACTCTGATCTGTGATCGTTTACATAGATCGAAGCTCCATATTCCTTCTCTCGCTTGAGTTATAGGTGATACTCTCAATATCCTCATCTGCTCTCCGCGCTCAATTATACGAGGGTGATCTTTCATCCCGCTTACGCAGCGAGCGACCAGTTTTACGATACATGCGTTGAGTAGAAAAGGTGGACACCAAGTTGCATGTTTTCTGTGCTCTTCACTACATCCTCGACGCTCTTGAAAGCTCAACAAGAAACTTGCACCCTCTTGTTTGACTCTGGAGCAAGGTTATTCGTCATAATGGCTCCTAGACCTGGATGGGCGCGACTGGAGCAATCGGAGACATTTAGCGTCAAAGAAGTATAAGGATCTAGTTCGTTTCACATGAAAATCGTTTTTATGCTACTGACTCGGGACCAATCGTTCCACAAGCATCACCGAAGTCAGCCAACATTCGTTCCATCTGGCTAATTGCTCATGGGAAGAAAGCATACATGCACTCAACTTAGCAAGTAAAGCTTTCACTTTCCAGTTCTCTCCATCATTTAGGTGTTCAGACTTCTTATTGCCGAGGAGTTCGACTTTCATATTCTTCGAAGAAAAACTTCAGGCATAGTCAACTAATGGTCTAAGCATGTTTAATGCCTCTTATCAACATCTCGCTTGAGCATATGTACGGATTACATAAAGTAAAAATTATTCTCTAAAGATGAGGGAACAGATCACCTGAAAATCACCTTCTAAACGAAAACACTACTATGTTGGATTATCACATAACATGTTCTGAGTCTTCTACTAAGTTTAATTCTCTTTCTGCTAATAAATCTCGACTATCCATTTGATATTGAAAAATGTCAGCATTCAAAAACTTTTTTATATTTTAAAAAATTGGAACACTCAAAAATAAAAGCTGTTTAAACGAGGGTTAATGGCTCACGATTAGTTTTCTCTCTCCTTCAGTGACTTCGTTCCATACCTTACAAGACATTTCCTCCCACAATGGGTTAAAATTCCCGTGAATCATTAATGCTGAGATGCTATCTACAATGCGACAGACTGGTTAGACGTGAATGCATAGTGAACACAACGGAGGCCCTCCATCAAACTGGCCATGAAATCGCATTTTGACCTAGTGGGGGAACAAGGGCGACATCGTTGCGGAGCAATGAATCCACGGACGAATCGATTCGTCCGAGACACAGAGAGGGAGGGAGAGCGGGGAGAAACTCCGGAGATCGCATAACAAGCCCAGCAGCAGAGTAGGGATGTAGCTTGAAATGAAAGCGATCACAATTCATGGAAAACAAATTCTTACATTAATAATCCATTTCCCTTCGAGACAGGCGATTTGAAAGCACACTCAAAACATGGACACGATTTCAGGATCGTAGCTGTTATAGAGAAAGTAGTCCATCCTAACCATTTATTACTGCAAGGTTGCCGTGATTTCGCAAATCGTTAGAAAAAATTATGTATATTCGACGAATAAGCTCCGTCTGGTCCTCGAACGGCTGGAAAAATCCATCTCCCAACAATTTTCCTGAGATGCTCCCTCTTTGCTTTAAAGTAAAAATTACAGCGGTCTTGTGGGATCAGAGAATTCTATCTTACCCAAATTCCATCACCACAAATAAAGATTTCAAATTAATTTGAATGTTTATCACGAAATTTTAAAAACAGTCGATCTTTTATATTAAAGATTTTAAAACATCCAGAAATTCAAAAAATGAAACTGAAAATTTAGATTGTAATTAAAGATGAATTTAGGAATTGAAATATAAGAATATAACATTTTTTGTATAGATGATGTCAATACTTCACTGACAACTGTAAAATTTTCCAAATGCAATACGACTCAGAATATTTTTTCGGGTAGAAGTCTTACAGAAGGATTTTCTGAATATTTATTAGCTTCTTTTGATGGTCAGCTCATTTCATTCGGTTTATCTCTTGTCTTCACTACGGCTCTTTCATCTAGTCATTGGATATTCTTCGTATTTTCGCCTAAGTATGGCAGATTATATCATCGCAACTCATGAAAAAATTCTAGCAACTAAAAGTGTAGTCAATGATAGTTGTTTCAGAACCTTTCTACAAAATAACTTGACGTTCGCCAACGATTTACAGCGCAAATCATCGGAATGCAGGACAAAAGCCAGCACAAAATATTTCATTCTTTGATGACAGAAATAAACCGTAAAAATCGATGTGCCGGAAGTTCCAAAACCAGTCACCAGACATTTCTGATGGAGAGATGCGGTAAAAAGGAGTCTCCAGCCCTAGGGATTGCTGATGCAAACACTCCAACCCCGACAAGATGGAAAACGATAAGATCGTATCACTGTAGCTAGATCTTTGACAATTACGCACTAATAACACAAAATGGAATTCCAACCATTAGCGAAAATATGGATTTTAAAACTGACCTCTATCAAATTTCAACACATAATTGAGCGAAATGGTATATACAAATAATATGACTCAGTCTATAAAATCAATTACCGCATCATCGTGAACTCTATAGTCGAGAGAGATATCTTGAATACTGTATGGAAATTATCCGCATTTTTCCACAGTAAAATCATGCTATGTAAATGGAATCAGCAGATGTTTTGAAGTAAATTTCATTTCGAAAAACTGAATGCTTTGAAAGCCGAAATTACCGTATTTTCAGCGTTTCAACAGTTCAACGAGCAGAGGGCATTATGGAAGCATATTTCTACCAGAAAAAAATGACTACAATAAGCTATCATTTACAAAAGCTAATCTTTCTGTTTAAACGTCAACTGAGAGGAGCATTTGCAGGAATATTGTAGTACGGTTAGAAAGAAAGTTCTGGGGGACTTCAATTAGCGTGAGATTACTCTCATGTATATAATGGGAATATTATATTTCCTTGTGAGGGATTTATTACCGAAGACCTACATATTATTCATCTTTATTTTCATTTTGTTACAAGCCTCCGCCATTCAACGACACAATAGAAGCCCGTGTTTTATTGTACTGCTACTGAAGAAAGGGTCTTTCACTGCGAGCTGCTGTCGATGATCCCAACGAAGATGAAGGGGAAGGCACAAAAACAGATCTGCTATTGGACGCTGGTTTCAACTGTAAAATGCCGGATATCCTGACCTCAAACATACTTCGTTCAGGACATCCAACAAAGTGGAACAACGAAGATATGATTGTTGCCTCAGAAGTTGAGCAGTCGTCAAGTGCTCACGGATTGGCAAAACTTGATGTTTCTCATACAAACCTCTACAGCCAAGATTGTGCTCCATCCGACTTTGGCCTTTTCCGATCAATGTAACACCTTTTGAATGGTCGCCGATGTAAATTGTTCGATGAAGCAGACGAAGCATGTCAACACTTCTTCGATCCGAATTAGAAGAAATGGTTCTTCGACCAGATCCAAAACTTTACAGACCGATGGCAGAAAGTCGTAGAAAACGATGGCTTTTATTCGAAAAATAGTTATAATTGATTTTGTTTGAAATTCATTCATGAAAATTTCGAATTTTTGCAAGTGCCCCGGAACTTTATTTCCAACTTAATAATTCAAGTTTACTTACTCCGATCGGGTAGCGCTTCGATTACCGTTACCAGTACGAAACTAATTCATGAACTGCTAAATTTGGAGCCAATGTGGTTACAATTTGGAGGGAATTCATCAGATTTTTATCAGCACATCAAGACCTCGATATGGACAACTATCATTTTAGCTACTCTTTGTAGATTATTAACTCCTTTGAATGATGAAAAGTTAAGTATCAACTGTGTGAAGCGACTCATGGCTGCTCACGGTAAGATTTTATCGTGCAGCATTGTCCATACGGACTTTTTGGGAATTACGTGAACATGTGACGTCAAATCACCAGGATTGATTCAATCAAGATGGCCTTGATCAAACTTTGAATGGAATCCAGCTCTAATTGATTGTAGAATTTCAAAAGGTAAACGTAATCGTCAATCGCAGAAATGCCATAGCTGGACTTCCAGATGGACTGACACTTTTGAGATAGAGTGAATGTACTGTTGTGTGCCCACCACGCTGAAATTCACAATGCAACTGTTCCACCCACCACCCTCTTTACACACTTGAAAAGTTGGCCATTTGGGGAGGGGGGCAAGGTGTAAATCGCAACAGGCACTAGTATAACTCCTTCTGGACGGTTGTTGATCGATTTTCGCAAGGGCGTGCAGTTTTAGTTATTTAAAGAGGATATAGTACTCTTCGTTGTTTCGAGTAGATCATCAGTTTTATTGTGCTACTCTGACACTGTATAAATCTTTCCGCATACTCATATACTTCTTAAGCATATAAAAGTGCATGTCCGAAGAAAACTCTGAGTATGAAACGTAATTTTCTTTTCGCATCTTCATCGCATTCTGTAGATCTTTACAAAACCAAATTAGCCTCGGAATCGATGAGGGTTGTATTATCGACTGATTATTAGTAAGTCTATTAAAAAGTGATTTACAGGCGCTTGCCTTAAAAACAAAGCACTACGAATGTAAAACGTAATTTTATTTTTGCTGATAAGGTGTACTAAAGCGTACATGGCTTCACCAGAAACTAAGAAAAGTGTTGGAATTCCCGAAATTCATACTTTCGTATAAAAACTGAATTTCTGGTGAAAAAGTTTGGCCAGCGAAAGAGAGCTCTGAAAAGCTGAGGGTCAAAAACAACCCTGATTGTGCGGAAAGGGTTAAACAGTGTTTGTTGATATCAATGTAATCAAATATGTTAGCCAAGTCAATATACTGATGATCTAATACCGAACTCAAAGAGAAACGCGAAAAATTAGCGACAGAAATCAGAACCATCTGCACCATCTAGCAGTTTTTGAATCTCGTGGACATTTTGAAGTAAATCTGGTTAGTTGGTTAGAAAGATAAAAGTACAGTTGGAGTCGCTTAGCATGTCACCAGAAAGAAAATAGTCGAATTTCAGATGTTCTCATGCCATAAGGGTTGGGGCAATTTTACAGAGATAGTCCCAAGTAGTGTAGCTGCCCAGATCATGATGTTGAAATTCTTAAGGGGAAGCAATATGATGGATTGAAAGAATAGTCCGTAACTAACTGAGGTTCGCAGCAATTACCTTGAACGTACTGCGCTGACACTATGGTGTGCGTAGCCACAATAACCATGGCCTTTTAAGACCAATTTTAGGCCATCAAATTTCCGTTGCTTTTTTATGAGTCGAACAATGAAGCAGTGATCTCAGAAAACCTGCCACTGATTTTCTGAAACTAAATAGATACCATATAATTTTGTGTTGGACCGAACGTTATGCATCGACGCAAGAAATACTTCAGTGCGGGAATCATATGATTCTAGAGATTATCGATATCTTAAAGGCTTAGTCGTATCCCCTGAAAAGGCCATCGTTATTGTGGTTACGCACACCATAGTGTAAGCGCAGTACGTTCAAGGTAATTGCCAACCTCAGTTAGTTACAGACTTCAGGTCAAATGAAAAGTTCCCAAGTTATCAATAATCCTGAGATAATTAAGTAATTTACTTCCGACTATGATACACCACTGCTCCTTCTCAAATCTCTGTAGTTGAATGTATCGATGAATCATTGGACAAATACCATTATGAGATACAGCGGTCATTTGGAAAGCATCGTTGAGCGTTCAATTCTAGAAGCAAACTTGTGACTAGTCTCTGATGACCCTCGTACGCAATTTTAGGGATCAATTTCCAGTTGATTTCATCATCAATCTATAAGTCCATGCCTTCTTTATAAGGAGAAACAAGGTTGTTATCACTATATTTACATCACAATAGCTAATGATCCGAAATTCTGTTCTAAAAGCTAAGTAGTGTAAAATCTATGCTCAATCTATCCTTCCAAATTGAAAATCACCATCCTTGAAAATGAATCTGATACATCGGCCGTGGGCTGTTTGATAATTTTCAAAAATCCAGGAATGACCACCTGTCGATCTTTTTATAGTCAGTTCTCTCGAGAGCCTTACACTCCTTATAGAGAGTTATCGACGACGTACGCTTTACACTCTATGTCAAGTGAAACATTCACCTAACACAGAGTGTTGTGCACTCGATTGCTCATTGGCTGGTACTTTTATCATAATTATACCTTTATCTCGAGTGTTTTGTTTAGACCACGCTCACATTTCAATATATCCTTTCATCATTATTTGAGCCAACATGTCATGTGGTCTGGTAAGGGCTCTCGTACAGCCCGAGACACGTGTTTCGTCCTTACAGAGTACCAGCCAATGAGCAATCGAGTGCACAACACTCTGTGTTAGGTGAATGTTTCACTTGACATGGAGTGTAAAGCTTACGTCGTCGATAACTCTCTATAAGGAGTGTAAGGCTCCCGAGAGAACTGACTATAAAAAGATCGACAGACGACGAGTTCTGCCCCGCTGATGAATCTGTAAGGACGAAACACGTGTCTCGGGCTGTACAAGAGCTCTTACCAGACCACATGATATGTTGGCTCAAATAATGATAAAAGGATATATTTTAAGACAGTTTGGACGACCTACATAATATGAACGCAAATAGCCTATGTGTGATAAAGTTCTACAAAATTATGATGGTAATCGTGAAAATGTCGTGGTAACACAAAATCGTCTCAAATGACTGCAATGCAAAGCGTTCTCAGAGTTCCTCATAAAACCCACTAGAGCAATGAAATTGCATGGACTGGCTATAGATTTCAAATCGATTTAAGTATGAATTTGTTGCAAAACGGTTGAGGAAACCAGGGGGTAGAGATACTGCTGTTTGTAGTCTTTTCATAGAAGCTCCGCATTGAAAGAAAGCACGTCATGTCAAGAACATGGATCAATCGCGTGCAAACAGAGATGGATCTGTACCTCCAATGTCTAAAAACTTTCTGCCTTTTTATTAAAATCTAAAGAAAGAGTTTCACTGATCAAAGAAAAGATTTTATCAGCCTCGATGAGGTTCAATCTCCCCTTCATTCTCAACCTAAGCATTTTTCAGGAATCCATCAACGCTAAATGCTCTATTTTAATTATTCTTGACTAAAGATTCCTGAAAAGCGCAGATTCGGATTGAAATTTTCCATGTCTGTTATTTAGTTTTCACAATCGAGAACTCTGTGAAGGTTTCTTATCTTATCCTTCACCACCGCTTGCGTAGCGTAATAATTCACTAGTGACTTCAAGTATTCCTGATGTAATCAAAAATTATGAGATGAAAATAGGTACTAACATGTTAGGCGGAGACAAATTTCTAAGCCGATCTCATTTGCTAGAGGCGTATTTACAACTCTATGGTGCCGGTTTTTTAAAACACTCTTTTGCAACACTGTAGTAGCTTTTATAGTAAGGGCTTGTTTCACACTCACCTTTCACCTTAATTTTTATCACGCGTATGAATCGCTGGAAACATTAAAAGCATAGTACCGTATAGAGAATTCTTCCTAGTATCAAAATCATGCTTTTCTATCTAAAGATTCTGTCGGTGCAGTGAAAAAATCTCCAATTACAACAACATTTCAAACGATCGAACGCCCTCCCCTCCCCGCCACTGAAGTAAGTTGCCGGAAAGATTCATAGCTGAGTAAAATGTGAAGGGAAGCCGCAGCGACGACTTTTTAGTAAGGTAATCCTTCAATCAGCGCAGCTCGAGAGTGATCTACCGTGCTAGGCGCTAAAAAGGCGACAGTTATTATTATTTCACTGGGGATTTTTCCACCGCATCGACAGAAACTCCAGATAGAAACTCATGATTCTGATACTACGAAAATTTCTCTACACGGTGACATGCTTTTCGTGCTTCTATTGGATTAGATCGTAGTAAAATGAAGACCAAATGCAAGTGCTTAACAAAATTTTATTCTAGATGCTGGAATGTTATAAAAAGGTTATTTGAAAAATCGGCAATTTAGAGTTGTAGCCAGAGATCTAAGCTTTCTTTTCAATGATCACTAATACTCCTATGAAAAGTTCCTGTCCAGCGAATGAGATCGGCTTAAAAATTTGTCGCCGCCTAACATATAAGTACCGAAAAATGTATTCGTCGAACAATTAGTCCAACGTGTGTTAGCAATAGAAAGAAAAAGAACGTATGGATAGAATTGTGATTGATCAAACTTTGTCATTTTATTGAGTTTTTTGATAGCTGAAAGACTTGAATAGTCGAGAATTTGCCAGAGTAATAGGAGAAACTCTAATCAATCTCTTGAGCGATATTGTATATCTCAATAAATTTGTCGGAATATGTTACTCGCGATCTGTCGAGTAGTGTAATCAGGAAAAAATGCTAGTGGAGACGTGAGTGTGTGTGAATTTCTATTCTCTGTAAGTGAAAGATTAAAATTCGAAATGTCTTTTCAACTACAACATTTTGATATCGTCAAAGAGTTTCATCAATTAGAGCTGGAAGATATATACTGTATGATGATGCATTGATAAACGCACACTTTTTGTGTATCAAACCACAATCGAGTGAGTATAGACTTACATTATAACTATGTCTATAAAGGTCACCTCAAATGATCGCCTTATCATAGCCAAATGCTGTCTTTAGATGATCAGCTTCATTAATCAGGGTCAGCAGAAATCTTTGAATAATGTTCATCGTCAGCAATCTTCAGTCACCCCTCAAAGAAATTGAATAAACACATTTTATCCAATTTTTGTGGAATTCAGTCCTTCTCGGCTAATGTCTGATGCAAGATCTATGTCATCTATCCATTGAACATAGAGAGTAAAGTTGAAACTCCCGGTGTGAAACGGAAAACTAGTGATGAACCAACACACCGGCATTGATATACATCTCCTTGTTTGAACAACAACCCATGCATTGACATAAATGCATATTGTAGTAAATATATTATTATCAGTATTCATGAGTATGACAAAGTGGAGTTTGAACAATCAGTATTTGCAGGCTTGTGCCAATGTTTTGACATTTCATCCTCATTAGTTCACCTTTTCACACTTTCTTGAGGCCATTTTTTGTGTCCTCAACGAGTGTGGACCCTCATTCAAAAAGGTTCAATGAATTCTGAAGTTTCAAAATAAGCCAAATCGCGGGTTACTCTTTGCATAACAATACCACTTGACATTCGTCAGTTATATTTCGTATCAAACATGCAAATTGAGAGGCTCATATGACTTGAGCCCAATTCTTTCGGCAATTATTTCTACAGAATTTGAAAGTCGTCATCGCTGATTGATTTATCGAATAGCAAAGAGATGAAAAATATTCATCATTAAGTGATTTCTAGGGACATATGGTCCTTTGAGAGATGAACACACCAGAGTCTTAGAGGGAAACTGAACGTGCCTGTAAATGATGTTAACATGTATACTAGATTAATTGTAACTGTACTATATTCAGAACTATTTCTCTATTGTATAAGTTTTGAGTACTTCAAAAAGTGATTTTCCCATTTTGATAGAAGCATGGCCGAACAAATTGTTCCTCTATAGAAGGGACCGTCGGTGTCTTGCCATCGTAAAACTTACCGATCGATGTGAGTAATCGGTGTGAGCGGCAGCGGTTAATTAAAAGGGCCGGGCCGAAAGGAAACTGTTCTATGACGGCATACAAATAGTAAATTGAATTTTGTCAGTATTTTTTGCATGATTCAGAATCGTATACTCTGTGGATTATAGCACTCCCTTCAAAAGATTCATATTATTTACTATCTGGAAGTCTTTATTATAGTCAGAGTCGGTTGTTAATTGAGGTCCTTCGACTTCTCAAAGATCGTGCTAGAGTTTTGGTCGAGTAAATTCGCTCTGTAATCCTGGTTTAGCCGTGGTGCACGTTCCTAGTTGTTTGTGTTACTTATATAGAGTAAACATCTTAGAAGAAGTAGAGCACACCATCACCCAGTTGACCCTAGAAGATTGCGCCAATGGGCCGCTATGTATCATTTGTTTCAACATCCAAAATCTTCTTAAGGAGTTTTCACTGTTCAGTCATACTAAAAAAAGTTTTGTGGAACTTTTTAGAAGGTCTTTCTCAAATTTTTCCTAAGCAATCACCTCGTTTTTTTCCATTGTGATTTCTATTAGTGACTGCCGGTTGTTATTACTGTAAATGTAGAATCAACGCAACCATCCGCCAACTTTTCATTCAGCAACACCATGTCTTAAATAACGTAGACACTAAAACGACAGTTTCTTCAAATACGATATATACATTCTAAATCTAAACACACACACACACAAATACGTTACAATCGTCAATACTTAACCGGTAGAGTGAAAAAAATCCGAAGTGAAATTTGTGATCACGGCTTGAAATGTAATTGAAGAAAAAAGTCTACTAAGTGAAATTATTATGCAAGGATCTGTGAAGATTTGCAAACGGTTCTTAGATCGGAATCGCTCGGAGTTGTGGCTTAGTGAGTTACTGTCAATGTGGATTAAGATTTATTGACGGAAGTTCGGCTCATCCACCTGAAAAAATGGCTCTCCGTATTTCTTAGGATAGTCGGCCAGTGCAACTTCACCATTGTCCTGAAACTGATTAAGATATGTGAAATATTTGGCAAATTAACAAGTTTTCCCTTATATTATGTATTACTGTGAATATTCAGAATTGCAGACTATCGCGTGTGTTTTCGAAAATCCTATGCATGATTGGAGTTTCACAATTTTGTAGATGTACTGGTATGCTTGAGAAAACGCTGATTGCCATCCAAAAGAGTTGCAATAACGTTAACAGGAGGATTCCTTTTATAGCCTAATGATCAACTTTCATAGTGAATGACCACATAGAAGTCTTTATTTAACCGCTTCTTTCAGTGTTATGACGTAACAGATATACGCAGTTATGAAAGTGATGTGCAAAAATTTCGCGTCAGGCGAGACTCGAACCTACATCTCACTCTATCCGAGAGCGCGTGCTCTGATCCGTTGTACTACCGACGCCGGCTGACAGACAGATGCGTTGTAGCGTAGAAGGAGTGTTGGGCAAAATGGGCATCAGTAGTGCAACGGATTAGAGCACGCGCTCCCGGATAAAGTGAGATGTGGGTTCAAGTCTCACCCGACGTGAAAGTTTTGCACATCACTGTGCATCACTGGGTGACTTTCATGATGTCTTAGGCGAAAATCGTGAGAATGCAAAGAGAACTACTAGTCCCAGCACAGGTGCGTATATTTGAGGGATATTAAATATGATCTAAGGAAGAAATTTTGCACGAACTCTTTTCGAGTTGTGTTAGACGTGCTTCCACAACTGTCAAAAGTTACCACCGAAGTATATCTATGTTCAAACAGCTCAACTAGGACTACAAGGGATCGGATCGTGGGGGACTTTGATACTAAGCACATTTTGTGACACCCAAGTATTTAAACGTCATAGTGTCGCATATTCAAAACTTTACTGCAGAAAGCTTTGATTCACAAAATACTAATTGGTGAATTGCACACGTTTGCTTATTTTATGGCTCGAGTTTCGTTTTTTGTTGACACAGTCCACACGCAATATGCTCAAACGCAACCGGATTTACAAATAACAGATGTTGAGATGGTGCAATCGGGTCGTTGTTGCGTAACAAGGAACAGGTCGAAAAGAGGAGCGAAATGAAAGACTATATAGAATATAGTACTGTGCGGAATCGCCACTGCCATATTTACATACGAAAGACGACTTCAAGAAGTTGTGGATCAAGGAACAATGAAGTCGAGATGATTTTGCACTGACAGGTTTTAGCAAGACATTCCAGTTATGTTCACGTAACACTGCTGGTTATGGAGTTGAACATCTTTGTGATTGACACATAAGCTACTGCATGCGTTGATATCAATGCAGGCCCCTTCAATTGTTGCGTGGTAGCAAGAAATATCTTTGCTGCGCTTTTTTGTGCTCTACAAATATCTCATCGAGCACAGACTAAGCTGAACATGGCCAATGGATAACTATTTCCTCCTCTTGCTAGAATTTTCTGAAAAAAAATCTTTGACAAATGTTTCAAAGAATATAAATAATAATTAGGTTCGATGCCAACTGATCTCTACACACAGAATTGAGCTAATACCGCGGCTACTGGTGAAAACAATCGATATTTTCAAAAATAGCAGTACACTATCAATTTTTAAAGAACACTTTATACCGTTTTACTATAAACACTAACTAAAGAGTAATCGCCCTTTTGTAATAAGAGCTATAGACGATGAGAGAACGTTTCTAAGTTTTACAAAATAGCCCTTAGTTTGCCGCATTAACAAAATATGTCTCAGAAGGGTTGTGTTTCCAGTTGAACATTGAAAACCATAATGTGATTAGGTGTCGGAAATGTGAACTGTTCGAAATATGTATCTAATATGTAACCCACTGCGATTATGTAATCAATTCCCATTCTTTGTACTTATCAAAGAAGTGATCTCTGACTACAATGGGAATTCCAGGACGCGCTGCGATAATATCATCAATTGCTGATTTCATTTGAGTCAGTAGAGGCACATTTTCAATCAACGACCGCTGCATTTGTAATCGCATGAAACTTCCATAGAATTTCATTATCTCGTTTCTGTAGAACCTTTAAAAAATTCTAAAAAGAAACAATATAAAACTGTTTGTTCCTATATATTCGACTGTTTTTTAAGACCTCGTTTGAAGTTTAGTAGATCCTGACAATAAATTTCAAGTCTTTCATGAGATCTGATAAGGCACTTATTAGTGCCAGTTTTAGTTTTAAGCGAAGTCCTAAAAAATGGTCGAATATGAAAGTGTTATTCAATTTGCGTAGATACTTTAGGAAATCTAATGAATGAACCGATATAAAACTGCTTGCGCCACTCCTTATCGTAGTGACGGCCATAACACACCTCTAAATTTTGATGAAGCCGAGGAATACCATGATATGTCCCCACAATCTTTTATTTTTTATACCCTTCCAATCTAAAAACCCAATGATGTAGAGTGGTGTGCAAAAACGTTTGCGTCAACCGGGATTCAAACCCAGATCTTACTCTTTCAAGATGCATGTGCTAATCCGTTGCACGAAAGACGCTCGTTTTGCGCTCCACTCTTTCTTCCATTTCTTTTGAGATGCCGCCATTTTGTAACTAACTCAAGCGAATTACTGCTCTTGAATTTGCTCTGCTAAAGGAGAAATTTGAAAAAAAGTTTTTATAATATAGTTTTACAGTAAAATATTCATTGCTATTACTTTAGAGAAGTTTCTTTACCTTTTGAGCATCGTTTACTGGCTGACCAACCACCGCTTCCTCGCTACCTCTTACAGGAAGAAAGCTTCTGCCCACTGCTAATCCAGTCGATGGATTTTTAATCAGAGGAGCCGAAGCTGGCTGAAAAAAGAGTTAAAGCAAGTTAATAGTGAATTCGGTTTAATATAAACTTCTAACGAACTTGTGAACATGTAAGAATAAATAGTATGTATGACAAGCAGAAGAGTTTTGTAAATAAATAAATAAATAACTAAATAAATAAATATATGGAACTCCGTTTGCTCTTTTTAACGATTGTGGATTCCTAGTAATGTATCATGTTAGTTTATTAACTCCCCAAATAAGTTTGTTTACAATCTCGTTGATTCCGTAGGAATGGAGAGCTTGATTAGTCCAGGGTTTATGGTAGAATCAATAATGTTCATCCCTGATTCACCTCTAACTTCTCACTCTATCCACATCCGTTAACTTACGTGATTCCAGATAACTCAAATTTCTCTGAAGTGTTCAATTTCTTGTTTCACACTACACCATGTTTCTTTTTGCGTTCATCCAGTTCAGTTACGATTTAATCAAATTAGTCGAAGCACGACCTACCTCAGCGACTTCAGGTTGAGCGTGCTGCCATGCGTTCATTAGAGGAACCTTTGCTGGCGGTGCGGTATCTGCGTTAACGTCGACAGTCTGTGAAGCTACGTCAGAGACCATGTCAAGGGGTACATTAAATTTTTCCTTAAATGAATATGCAATAAGATGGAGTTTCTTTTAAACGTTTTACTTAAATCGGTATCAACGTATAAAAATTGTAAAATATTCCATCTGCAAAAATAAGTAGCACTGCACTTGTGATGTCGTTGGAAACAATCTGGTGTAGTAAATCATTTACACAAAAGCAATGCCACCTATCCGGACACCACAACGAAATCAATTTTGAGTTACGCTGGGCCAAAATGTAGCTTGTAATTAGTTTATATTTCAGTCTTTATCACTTGACCGTTATTTCTATTGGTTACAGGTAACCTCACAAATCAGATTGACTTTACTGTTTCTGAAGCCCTCTGCTCTGATCACTCTACATAGTTTCTAGAATAACACTAAAACGTTTTTGATAATCTAAGAACAATGTTACCTCCTTCTGAAAGCCATCGATTCCTTCGCTGTCGTGTCCAGTATGGCCGCCTGTCTGCTCAGCGGTCATTTGAGAAACCATAGGCTGTGCTCCTACTCCTATTGCTGCCGTATTATCCACCCAAGAAAGGGGTGCTGCAGCTGGTTGGGGATTTGATGACGGGTCAACCTGAGAAATCAGTTGTGTTTTCAAAGATAAATACTTTTTGATACGACTCCACTTAATGTTTTTTGTATAAGCAATTATGTTGATAAACCGTAGCAGAACCTTATTGATGTTGTTGTTCTCCCACGTCGTTGCCCATTTATCTTCGTTTCCATTCATATACCATGGTTTCTGATTACCCGAGTTGTCATTAAAGTGATTCAAATTGTTGTTGTTGTTGATATCGGCGAGGAATGGCTGGGGAAGAATTGGAACCTGGACATACATAGAACTGAAAGCATGGAAAGTAACGAACTTCATTAATCATACCTGGTTTTGAGCTGGGAAAGGAAACTGATTTTGTTGTCCAATAGAAGCTTGAAACATTTGGGGTGGTGGTGGTGGTAGCTAAAAATGACATTATATGGTCCAGATTAGAGCCTGAATTTTCGACCAGGATCAATTGCAGGTAGTATTTTATTTGTCCAGCACCTTCAGCAATACACAATCTATGAATAAATTGAGAGCTTACTTGGAAGTGGGCGAACAGCTAAGAACAATGACGCGACTCCAATCTTAATTAATATCTCAAATTTTTTGATATGATTATCGAAAATGATTATCTGGTACATTGAAAATTGAGCTGCGGCCTCAAGAAAACACTCGAAGAGAAAGGTATAATATCAGATGTCTACAAAACTTGCTGACAGCTCTGTAGCACTATTCCTGCAGTATTTGTTTTTCTTGCTTTGTAGATTTTGTATCTTCTCTGTGATATCTGCCAGAATAGTAAGTGGATGACCATATGTCCCAGATGCTCTAGTAGTGAGCCAGTCGCACCTGCCATCGTTATTAAATAGAACTTAGCTACAATGCTAGCACTATGATCACTGTAGGTTTGATTTTGATGATATAGAGAAACTACGCGGATACATCCATAAGGATGCTGAGATGTAAGCAAACTCGGAGCCTCAGGTGCGTTTCGAACCCGTGAATACTTTTTTGAAAATCTCACGTGTTATCCACTATATTAGTGTCACCCTTGCATTGCTTTCCTCTTAGGCATTTCTTCTCTTTTGACACAATATCAACACAAATGATCCGTGGCGCATGAATGGGTGTTCAACTCACATTAATTGAATCTCCGCCCAAAATTACATTGACTTGACTTCCTGAAGTTTACCGCCTATTTCGGTCTGCCAATTTCAGATGAACGATTGGTTTAATTAGTAGGAAATTCATGCAAATGCTAGAAAAATGACAGCTCAAACGAACTGCAGCAGATATCGGATGACACTCTGGCAAAAGCGAGATCACGAAAGCCAACATAGATGCCCCTTTGGTTAGCAAACGTTTTCGCTGGTGATGACTAAGCTCACGGGCATACGAAAGTTGTTTACGTATCAGAAAAATGGGCTATATGGCGTGAAATTGATCAAGAACGATACAAATCAGACCATGGACGCTGATCGTTTATGAACAAAAATAATCTCTTATTTCGAGGCCCATGTTTTTCATCAAAGCTTTATTTGAGCAAATATTCATTGCTTGATGTCAGATAGCAGCATTTCAACTAAGATATATCATTTGTTTTTAAAATGCACACTCTATCATCGATTTAAAGTTTGTATTCAAATTAATTTCTCATTCCATGGATACACAGGAGCAAGCACAGAGGAATTTGTGTTGGCGTGTTGGCGATCATGTTAAAAATTCATTTTCTTTGACCGCCTCTTGAGTTGGTATGATGTTACATATACTCAATGTGTGCTAAACCGCTGCACTACCGGTAGCCCCAGGGTAGGGACGTGGGTTTAAATCCCAACTTACGCAAAGTTTTTGTACATCACTCTACATCATTGGATCATGTTAAGATTGAGTGGTTAAGGGGTTAAGATAACAATTCAATCCTCTCAAGCTTCAAATGCTATATTACTCTGCTCACATACAACACTGAGAATTTTTGCTCTCGACATAATTTAAACTAGCATATCTAATAAGATTCAAAAGATTCTGACCTGACTGAGATATTTCTCATCGGCTAAAAATTATAATGTATCAGTAGATGAAAATTTTCTTACTGAATCATAGAAAGAAACTCGTACCGGCTGAAATGGGGATTGCTGAGGTGGCGGCATCTGATTGAAGAGCATTGGTGGCCAGACTACTGGAGATTGGGCTTGTTGTGGTTGATCCCATCGTTGTTCCCATACGGAAGCTTGAGGCCAGGATTGTGGTTGAGGCCAAGGTTGTGGTTGAGGCCAAGGTTGTGGTTGAGGCCATTGTTGAATGGGATTCTGAGGCCATGGCTGAGGCCATTGCTGTTGTTGCATCTGTTGCTGCTGGAGATGCAACTGAGCCTGTGCCTATTTCACAAATTACAAGAAACTACACCTTAGAATGATTTATAAATGGCAACTTATGTACTTTTTTTTCGTTTTGTGTTTGTATAGAGGAGAACACTGTTAAGAAATGATACGTGACTTTCAAAATGGGCAATGTTTCGAAGCACTAATCCAAAACTAAAGCCAAAAATCTACAAATTTTAGTTGCTGTTTGTAGAAGATGACGTACATTTTTCTGCCCAAGCATATGGCCAATGACCTCAGGTGCGTTATTTCCGAACAGTTCCGTCAAAAGACGTGCTGGAGCCTGATTTTCCTACAAATAAGTGCGTTATTTCCGAACAGTTCCGTCAAAAAACGTGCTGGAGCCTGATTTCCCGCGATAACTAAAAAAAGTTGCAAATTGCATTTTTGTATTGCTCCTCCACTTGGCTTGAATCTTCGGAATCTTCATTCAACGAAGAGCTTTTGGTGAAATAAGGAAGTCTATGGTATACAGCACTTTTACTCCAACTAACAGTATCAATAATCGATTGATTGTGAGTGAGGATTCTTGAAATTTCGAATACTATTTAGTTCAACTATTAGTGTTTCGCAGTTTGGAGGATTATCCGCAAATGTTTTTTTAAACAAGACTGTACATTCTACCTTTCCCTTGTACTTCTGACCCTTTTGCAACTAGCAATTATTACAGTGAAGATCAACATTCAATTGAAAACGCTGCTCTCTTACAGGATCAAAGAAGCTCTTATTGATTCCAACATTGCTTTGAAAGATTTTAATTTCTATGAAGTGTTAAGCTTCGTATAGAAAACATTTGTCATCTTTTACTATTTTTGTATTAAAGAAATTGTTCAAAGTTGGAAAGGAAAGCCTCATTCTCTGACGTTCCGACGTTGTTGCTTTTTTTTAAGAGTGCGAATCCAGTCAACGTCCATAACCGTTCGTTTTCGTTGTGCTCGGCGTCTTCGTTTCGCTTGAGTCGAATCCTCTTTTGTGAAGCACCGCCCAGAGAAGATCCAAAGGAGAAGAAAATGAGCGGCGTCCCACCAAAGAACCGACTCAAGTGAAAGGAAGACGAAGACCACAACGAAGACGAATGACTGTGGACCTTGTCTCGAATCATCCGCCTTGAAGAAGAGGAAGACGTTGGAACGTTAGCGAAATAAATTAAATGTCATCAACTTCGCGCCTTTCGTTCAGTCAGCAAAATGTGCAACTGAATGGTAATATCAAAGTTAAAGGAAAGTTGTTTTGAATAGTATTATTTACCTTTCCGAAGTGAGGTGCAAATTTCGCTTGCGGTTCCTCCACAGGAGCATCCCAAATTGGGTACAACACATGATTTTTTTGCTGCCACCTGGGATCACGAGGGCCTTCCCACTGATAGACTCTGCATCAAAGTAGATACTAGTTATTTCATTCATCAAAAGACCATATTTGTTCAAATATTAGCTGCACACCTGTCAACCGGACGATTCCAAGGAACAGGGCGAACGCTTTCGCGATCAAATTGCCAAGGAAGTTCGATATTGCCGCGTCTGAGAACAAAATTGGTCAGTTAATCCGTAGCAGGATTTTGTTACAAAAAGAAACATTTGGAAAAAACCGCTCAAATAGTAAAGCCACATTAAGTGAAATAGAATTCCTTCCTGTGTTTTAACTATTGTAATCAACAATTTCTAGTTATGATGTAGTAGATATTCCAGATAGTACACTAAATTCTCGTTGACAAACTCTAGAGGCACTCCATGGAAAAATGTTTACATGAAAACTATTAAAACTTGCAGCGAAAATTGAACAGCAGTTAAATCTATTGGCAGTAAGCTCACATATCATTATACGCTTCCTCATTTCGCCACGGTCCAAACACCCGTCTTGGATTGGCTACTTCACCAAACGCATCGTCAACTGACTGCTGAGGCATCTGAATAGTGTTACACATCGATTGACAACTATGCTCTCGGCATAGGGACAAAGAGTAACCCTCTTGGTGCTGATCAATCTCTGAGAGACATACTATGAATTCGACTTCATCAAGCCTGGTAAGTGGTCAATGAATGCATGAATGAATGTATGACCCACACAGATTTGCAGAAACCTATCAATGTAGAGGGCGTTGCTGCTATCCCCCAATATAATTACCACTACCTGCCAACTCCGGCGAGATAAAATGTTGGGGAAAAAGTTCTGAGAAAATGCTTGTAATTTTTCGGCGTGTCAGCTATTTTTTGCGTTTATGGGCTCATTTGAAAGCCCATCTTCTCCCGCGTTGATTGGTATAATTATCCACTTATTTCAAGATGGAACTAACAAGCGAGCAAATTAGGTTGTCGATGATGCACGAATAGCGTTGGGTTCAAATGCAACGGTGGCAAGTGAACGCATCAATCTGGCTTTTGGCGAGGACACAGTTGGTACGGTGTGCAGGTGGTTCAAAAAGTTTAGCGAAGGAGAAGAAAGTTTGGAAGATCAGCCGCATTTAGGTCGTCCAAAAGGAGTTGATCGTCAAGCTGTGCTTGAAGCGGCTGAAGAAAGTCCCTCTTTGACAACTCGGTCATTCATTTCTTCAGCAACAAGATTCAGAATTTTGTGCTCGCGGAATCGATATTTTGCTAAAGAATTGGTAGGAAGTGCTTATAGTCGAAGGGGAGTACTTTGACAATCAGTTCTGTCTTTGCTCGGGTGTAATAGATGCATGGATGAATGTATCACAAGCATTTTCTCAAAAAATTTTCCCCAACCTATTAAAGGTTTGGAGGGTTAGCTTGGGGCAGTGACTCGGATCAATGACCAGGGTGTGGGAAGAACAGTGTCTGGCAGTGAGCTTTTAGGTTGCTTCTAACCGCTGCGTTGCACGTGTTCCAAATTTACCATGTTTTGCACCAGGGGAATTATTCTTCGTTTCCAAAGGCAAAGCTACTCGTAACTACAAGCTCCACGTGAAAGAATTACAGTGACCCCTGATCGATTAGTAACATAAGTGGGTAGGGATGTGATAATAAATACCCTTTTCACATAATTATGACTGAGTTTGTGATTCTGCTATTATTCGTCCTACCGCTGTGTGAAGATACATTATAGCCAGAGCGAATATGAAAAAATTGACAACGTTCAAGTACTACAGATTTGCGGCAATATTAAGCGCCGCTTTAATGAGGAATTGCTATAATGGAACATATAAAATCGCTTTAATGCAGAGTAACGCTAACAAATGTGTTCCATTCATACATCGAGAACCCGCTACACCATCCCTTTTGCGATTAAAGAAAGGATACCTTTTCAAACTGAATTCAAGTAACACTCGTTATCAAACAAACCTTGTCGTTTTGAAGTGGCTTCACTTCAATCATGTGTACTTGTACGTCACCAGTCATTCCCATTTCTTCAGCGTTTTCACGCATCTTAGATAGAATCATGCGGAGAAGATCGAATTTGCTCGACTAAAACAAAAAATACGTTCATATGTAACACTTCCGTCAAGGCTGATTTTCACTATGTGTCTTGGTATTCAATAACTACAGAACTCAAAAAACTGACGAATTTTCTCTCTTACCGAAGAAACTTTGCTGCACCACACTGAGAGAGATCTAAGTAAGCGTTTACGAAGTAGACAAGAATTCATTTAAGATTTTTTAGGGTCTGTATTTCCGATGAAATTTAGAATCAAAATCAAGATCCTAGTTTATGCCATGTTGCCTTACTAAATCCCATTTGTTCATTATCTTCTCTAGAAAGATAACAATTCCGATGGAAAAAAATTTTTGAAAAGCAAGCGATTTGTCAGCAGTAGAAATTGTGGAAAAATAGATTTTACCGTGACAGCGCACATATTTGCATATTGTGAGCAAAGAACCTTTAACTTTGATGACTTTATTCCCAATTCATAAGGCTCAGAATTAATGAGTTATATTGAACTGCCTAAATTCAATCTCATAGCATATTTCAAGCTTATCATAAGTTGGTACGGCACGTTGACTGCTAAAGGTACCTTACGAATTCATGTCAAGCCTCATCAATTGCACATGCCTGTCGGTTTACGCGAGCCACCACATTTAAAGGTATCAGCGCCGGAACGATCACCTGACATTGAAGTGGCAGTCGATTGCTCTATGGATGACAAAGCAAATGTAGGAATAGCTTTTTATTCGACTTTTTTGTCTCATTTTCTTTCCAACGGTAGGCTACGATGTGAGTTATAATCACAACAGTGTTGAGATATGAATTTCTGAAAGGCATAGTGGTTATTAGTATACCCAATATGTGGAGTACAGTGCAAAAACGTTTGCGTCAGCCGGGATGACGCAAACGTTTTTGCACAGTACTCCACATATTGGGTATACTAATAACATCATACCACTGCAAGTGGCAGTCAAAATAGAAAGAATTATGACTGATTATCGGCATAGTGGTTGTTCGTCTCCATGGCACATAAACATCACGTTTGACTCGTGTCACACATTACTGTGGTTATATTTATTCATAGGAAATGCCACCTTATCTCATGCAAAAGTGGCTTAGAGTGAGAGACATATACGACTTTTATAGTATACAATTTATTTCTTTGTATTCATAGATAGATCAGAACTACCAAATTCTGGATTCATGAATTTGCTTACTGTTCATGTCATCTCTGTGCTCAGATCGATACAGAGTCGAAAAAAACTTTCACTGATATGCTGCTGGCGCCCGATGCATCCACCACTTCATGCCTCCACTTCATTTGTCGAGAAGCAATGACACAAACGGTGCAAGTATGTTACCCGAGGACAAATGAAAAATTGACCTCTTTCGCTGAAGAGGAACTTTTTATAAGACTGCTAGTTTTCATTCTAAAGCTCAAATCTCTAACTACAACGCTACGTAGCCGCTTTCTAAGAAGACCTTCTATAACGTTGTAGTTTTTAAAATAGAATTGTGTTACATCGAGGTGCGCTTTCGCCGTTATTTCGCTGGGAACACGAAAAGCATATGAACACGTAGAGGAAATCTTATAGTAACAAGTTATACGTTGTATGTGGAGTTTCTTTCGAAGCAAAGAAAAAATCACAAATTAGTAACAAAAATTGCACTGCATATTGCACTCCACCAGGTGATGATCGATCGATCACGAAACGCCGTATTGAATCAATTACTAGCAGAGACCCAGCTCACACACTAGCCAATAAACAAATGCAAGTCGTGTGTGAAACTCAATTTTATTTTCACTGCTACACTGCAGTGAAACGGTCTTTCCAGAAAATAAGCTCATCTTAGAATAGTCGAAGCTTACGTTATCAAATGGCTAATTACAATTTAGGAAAAGTATTCTGTCCTGCGAGAAATATGCGCGTCTAAAACGCAGTGGTCTTCTTTCTGCTACAGCGTTATAAGAAAAGTCTTCCAAAAATAGGCCATGCAGCGCAGTAGCCAGAGATTTAAGCTTTCGAATGATTATTAACACTCCTATGGAAAGCTCTTGTCCAGCAAAAGGGCTTGTTTCATCAAATGTACCCGCATAACACACGTAAGCACACAAAGTCATTTTACCAAAGCAGTGGCAATATTTGCATTCAGTCAAAGTGTTTTGACAAATCGAAAAATTGATTCATATTTTCCATACTATTCCCTCATTTCGGCAACTGGATTCCTTCACATTCGATAGTATTAATTGACGCAAAAACACCAAACTGGTAGGGGCGCGAGGTCACCGTATGAATGTAATCCGTGGATTATTGCTATGATTATCCATGCTCTGTGACTGGGTCATGTGCCACATTGGTCACTGCTCGGTCCATCGCTTCTACTGCTGCAACTGGCCGTAATTGTTGTATATTTACATCCCGCGCACCTTTTCAGGTAATGTGGCTGATTTAGCGCTAGCGGAACTGACAGTTTTTGTTGGCCACCAGCTTTTTTTCATCATAGGTCAGTGAAAATAAATATCCCAAAATTTCCATATATTTAAAAGTTTCTTCAAGCTTGTCAATCTCATGATAATACGATAGTTACACTCTCGAAGTGCGATAGAGCAGCTCGCGCTCAACTCCAAATTGCTTTGCTTCAAATTTTGTTGACAAAATGCTTAATTGCTACCATATTCTAAATGAGTCTCAGCAATCAGTCTAGGGCGAAATAACTCACCAGCTCGCTGTCATTGCCCTCATTCGACCCTTCTGTCGATTTGGTGGGAAGAGCAGCTTCAGTAGTAGATGTGGTAGTAGTAGTTGGAGTTGTGGTGGATTGTTCTTCGTTCAAACTAAAATATTAGCGAGCTATGAGAAGTTGCATGTGATCAATCTCAGCGATTAACTTACTCGTGGCGTCTCGGAAAAGCAGGCAATTCATTGACTGGTTGCTGAACTTGTCCACGAGCCTGTTGTTGGGCTTGTGAGAGGATTTCGAATCCCAGCATACGTTGACGAAGTTCGGCCCTGAAACATGAATAAATCTCGTCTCAGCTGTAAAAAAAAGTGTTTTTCTTCTGCACTTTATAAGAAAATGGGGCCGAAGAAGCTTTAACTATTCAAACTCATTGCGAGAAAAGAAAAGCTTACATGTGTGCTCAATACTGAAAAGAGTTCGTTAGCCATTCCCTGGAAAATAGATCAGGGTTATGTAGCAGGGGGCGGAAATTAATTTCAAAAGTCGGAATTTGCAAGACTTCATCTAGCTTTCTACGTTTCACACCTTGAATACCACTAATATCGAAATTCAAGGCTAAAGCTACTGATCAAAAAAGGATTAAATACGGGAAGCCGTTACCATTTGAGGGTCAAGAAAGCTTGATCTCTTTGTCTGTTGTAAGTGATTTCGGAGATAGTCAAGCACAGCAGAACGACGAAAAATGCTGCGACCACCCATGACAGCACTGAAATAAGTCCCTATTAAACTATATAAATAGCAAATAAGTGCGTATGTAATCTGGAAAAAAAAACCTCCACAACCGAATCGCTTTCTTGGTGGTACTTGAGGAATAATTATTGGTGCTGAACCTGTCATAGGCACATCGATCTAAAGAAGTACTTGCTCATGGAAATAATTTTCAAATAAGGAAAGCTTGAACACTGAAATGAATGATTATGCATGGAAATTTTTCACTGCGTAAGAATCTGTGAATAAATATTCGCAAATTGTACTACACAAATTTTAACTGTCTAACAAATTGTCTAACACAATTCCAAAACATTCGCAAATTGTCTATCACAAATTCTAACGCTAAGTTCACATTCCCAAGATCATCTATTTATTGAGGTTGGCACTGGCCAAAGATTTACTGTTTTTTTATGAGCGACATACAAGGGTGTTATCATAGAATTTATTAATGATACCCAAAGTTTTTGCCGATTGCGAATATTTTAGGACCTGTGAGGAACAAGCTGACTGCAACCTAGTCAGCCGAACACTTCTTGAACGTGAAGAAAGTGAGATCTGTCGAAAGGTCAGTTGTTGAAATAGTTACGAGTTTTGAGTTTCATATTTAGCTTTGAGTCAGCAAAGAATGCACTCATACAGAAGACATTGTAGCCTTACTAATCCAGGTAAAAAGTGTCTAATGTTATAAATAGTTACTGAGCTTTTTTATTACGACTTTATCGTTATCTCGGAATACATATTTTTTTCAATTTCATGATCAAATTTTATTATAAGCCACAACTAAAAGTTCAGAGGTGGTAAAATTAAAATCAGCCACAGCTCAATAAAAGGCAGTGAATAACTTTTGAGTCTACTTTTTCCACGCGATATTCTTCCGCCTTAGCAAAAAAAAAAAAACAGGTGATTTTATCGGTTCTCAACAACGAAGACTACTCCTTTGTGTTAACGGTGTTCTCCACATTTGACTGTGTTGTTTCTTTTTTTAAGAATTTAGGCAAGACATTGGGGTACTGATCACGTTTTGAGAGTGGGCAAGTTATCGGTCAAATACCGGGTGTTTCGTTACATCAACCATGTAATCCAATTTGAAAGCAAAATAAAAAAGAACTATGCAGGATAGAAATTTCACGCTTGATCTGACAGCACCGTAATGCTGACGCTTGCGATATTCACAGGCATTATCGGTGACACGAAAGGATGTGATAAAGACTTCTCCTCCTACAGAAAGTGAGCATCCTATTGGATTTCATGATTGTGTTACAGTGGATTGAACACGCCAGCATTGTCATCTAACACAAAACAAAAGAAAATCTCGTGGTCAGTGTATGCTAGACATTATTTCGGTTCGTATCCCAGGAGCCTCTATTGTTCGTTTCCACCGTTTTACTTGAGGCTTGCTTATGAAGAACAGATTCAAGGCCATTCTTGTGATTCAACAAACCACGTGTATAACAAGGTTATTCCGCAGCACCGCAAAAGAATCTTGCTCAATAAGAATTTGACGAACAAAACCCTGCAGAATTCGGTTTAGATATTTTAATTCACGTGTGACACATTGGTAAAAATGCCTTCTCCATCATAACCTGTTCGATTAGTTGCATCGCAAACTTTTCGCGAATAAATCCAATCTAAAACAGCATGTAGAAAAAAAACATGTCTTGGGTTAGTTAGGTTCATGCTCTCTACACCTAGATAACCAGACATTCAGAAATTGATTCGCACGCCCGACGAGTTCTAGCACTCCTTTCATTTGATTCGCTGCGTGTGAAAACTCAAAGGCTGTAGGTTACCCATAGACACCCTAAATATTGGTCTAGCATTTTCCCACGAAGGCTGACACCATACCGAAATGTTCTCCGATTGTTACAGGTCTTATAAACCTAAAAGAAGCTCGTTGTTAATTGAATCAAATTCTCACAAAAATGTTTCCTACGATGTGGACAAATCTGCCACCGGCCGATTGACTAAGTTTGAAAACGTATCTCTTCAACTTTGTTAGCGAAGTGGTCTGTATTGTCTAGGTATTTGAGTAGTTATTGATGTTCGTTTCACATAGAAAGAATAAACCTCCCTTGAAAAGCTGTCTCAATACAGAATTTTCTAGGCACTTTATAACATGACGAGAAAATAAGTTCAGGTAGTGTACCTTCGCATGATCCCCTTTTTCTGCGTCTGCTTTCGCTGATCTCTCCTTATCGTCTAAACCCACAGTGAAGACTTTCATCCTTGGCTGATAAACCTGGAAAAAGGCTTTGTGAGAAGTCGTCATGCAGCTACAATAAGACGTAAAGACCCTCATAGAAGCACACATGATAGAATGGAACAAAAAGCATTGTGCTAAACATCAAATGAATGAATCAAGGATCATGGAACGTAGGTTTTTAGTGGTGATTGTGACTTAGAGCTTTCTCTGATAGAAAGTTAACAAACAGCAGCCAATAGCATAAAGCCCAGAAGAACAGAACGAGTAAATAATGAACTTCCAAAGCGACGAGATAATGAGTGGTGTTGCGGCAAACAACGAACAAGATCGCTGACGTGCGTTCTCGGTAACGGTATGTTGTCATTTCTCCGTTGACTATCTTCACTCCGACAAATGTTCTATGGAAAAATACACAACGAGCGTGATTGGCCAACACTAATATACGGCAGTGTAAAAAAACCGAATTCTCTCGAGGATGAGTTTATTTGCCCTTAGTTTTGTAAAAAGAATATCGGTTAAGTGGTATGCTAAGTAAATAACTGTCAGCTCTGTGTTTTAGCACAATCAAACGCACAAACGCAACACCATGTCTGATAAAACATGGAAAATTGAACAATTGCAAAGTTCTCTGCCCATTTTAGAGAATTGGAAAATTTTCGAAAGTGTTTAGCGTTCTTTTAGAGTTGACCAATTATAATTTCTCAGACAAAGCGCTCCTAAACAAAGTAAAGCACATATTCAGTATACGGCATGGTTAGCAATTGAATGTTCACTGGAGAAACTGCTGTAATATCAAACAGTTTTTAGTTACAAACTTCTCTGAAGTCTTTGACTCACCTTTAAATGCTATAAAAGCAACGCAGTCTCTAACATTGATAATTTTACAATTCTCTCAATAGCTCCTCCTTTCTCACTGTTTTTTTTTTCACAAGTCTAGAGAGCTATTGCTATTTTTCTAGAGCTTTCAATCTGTAGAGCATATAAGGAGCCCATCTTACCTAAGACTTCTCTTAGCGATTAATGGGAATAATCTAATAAAATTGTCTCAGGTCCGTCTACAGGAGACTTTAGTAAATGACTAAACTATTACAGTAGCTCGGATCCATACTCAAGAGAGTATCTCAGCACTTGAACAAAAGTCTAAGCAAGGAAGATCCAGTGAGTATGTGCAGCCGATATGGTCTTGATAATGTGGTGCAGCTCGGAGGAGCTGTGGGTGGATAGTCAGTGGACAGGCTGTTGTCGAAAACCAGCTTGTTCAACAGCACCGGACCATGATTGCCGGCTGCACAAATGTTTATTAGTGGCGTTGATCAGTCACCTCTATTGTTGCGTTTCCATGGACCATTCAAACCATTGAACTGTAGTGGGTCAGACCTCGATGTACCGCTATAGAACGCATCAATAAAAAACAGCATTGTGACCCGCGAGCAAAAATAGTTTCTTCAAAACTTATTCCAAAATGTTACCAAAGGTCGAACAGATTTCAGTAACATTTTGAATTACAAAAAATCCACTCAAATTTTTTGAATATTGGCGAAGATATCAAGAGAAAAGTATGAACTCATCGTAGATAATAGCAGCCCTAAAATTTGATGAAACAAGGAGCAAGTCTCATACAACTATATATCTATGAACGCGATATCTGATTTTCCAGCTAATTAAGATAACGAAAAAGTAAAAACTCGTAAAAAGAGTGGTGAGACTACTTGCTAAGGAGAGAAGTTGACAGTGTTGTAATCACGGAAAGTTTCATTCTCAACGACCGAAATATGGGGTGGACGTAATTGGCTATTCATTAAGCAACACTGTAGAGCAGAATGTGACAATCAGGGGCCTGCAAAAGACTATCTGATCACGGACGTCGTACGACTAGGATATGGTGTGCCTATGACAAGGTTGTCGTAATTGACTAGGTCTGATCGAGATGGCAAATAGATAAATAAATAAATGAATAAATAAATAAATAAATTTAACGGTGGGAAACTTATGGTCTTGAAAATGCGTTATCACGGATAAATCAGACGAAACTACTTCAACCACGAAGCTCATAAAAATCTGATGTCATCCGGAGAAATTTCCAAAAAAGTAAAAAGGTGGAAAGGTTTTGAAATAATCAAGGCGTTCAGCAGTGCCAATAAGACGGTGTGGTTTAGAGCCTGTACTATGTATAAAAGCGTTCTCTGCGACATTTAGAGAGAACCGCAAACAAGTGTAATAGTTGCAGAAAGCAAGGAGGGATCATAACTTTATATGAACCAGGAGTGGTACAAAAAGCAAAGTCGAGAGAGAGAAAGAGTGGTTATAGCAGTGCTAAATTGGGAACAAAGACTCAACGACCGCGGCCTCAACGAGTGTAGCGAGTGGAGAGTGCCGGTTGAACAATAAAGACCGGATCCTGGGATCGGCCCTAGCATGGGCGGTACTGCTCTACAGTGAATCGATAAAATATCTTGAAAACCCAATTTCTTGGACTTTATTATTGCTGTAAACATTCGGATTGATTTATATAGTCTTTCAAAAGTTAGATTCATCTTTATAGTGTAAATCCTTGAAATATTTGAGTGCTTGCACAGGATACTATAATTCATAGAAATCATTGTGTTCTCATCAAAGTTATAGATAGCATAATCATTCCGACATATGACATTAAAAACCGCAAAAGCCATAGCACAGGTAAAGCTGCTACTTTTTGCTCTCTTGGGACTAAACATGTTGTCTTATTGCCCGTTTTCTGCAATATCTTTTGATTATCTGGTTGCTTCCTATGTTATTCAAGAAAGAGGAAGATATAAGCAACAAAAATTCCCCTAATGGCACACGCCTTTTATTTCGAATATTCCCAACTTTATTACCCATGGCATATCTGACAGCGCTCAAAGGTTATCAAAGCACCAGCTTCTGAACCAGATATTTTTTTCTGCTAATGTAGTGCTTCACAAGCGATTCTGGCTCCATTCGTTCGATGGGATTGCGCGTTCTGAACACTGCTGTCTTCTAGGACAATTGATTTACAAACGTCTACGAAATCTTGCGAGTTAAGACTCTAACCACTGATCTATCATTGTCTCATGTCAGTCGACTAGAAATCATTGTGAATGAGCTAAAATCTTAGCGGAATTGCATTAGTTAAGATCCAGTTCGTAACTCCCCTAAAGCAGCATAAGTTTCTGAGCAGAAAGTAGCATATAATTTTAGGGTATCATTAACTAATAGTGATAAACGTCAGATGTAACTAAGTGAAAGGCATATGGTACTCTAAGCACTACACCAATAAGGTCACTTCGGTGTACAGGTACAAAATTTATGACATCTACAAATGCAAAATTTATAACATCTTATCAATAAATACCGGCAGTTGAAAACAGGTCTGCATTTAGTAAAAGTCAACTATTCACCTATATTGACTTACTAGAATAGCAATGTACGCTGAATATCCAGGTCACAAAGAAATGTGAAATCTTAAAAAACACTTTGTTAGAATGGGATTGCTAGGTGCTAGGAAATTGAATCTTAAAAATAACAATAGTGAAAACATCAAATTGCGACCCCCAATATGGGGCACCTGACCGTGTTTGATAAACGATTAGACCGCAAATTGTCACTTAGAAGCGGTCGTCTTGCGACAACTGGAACACATTTCATTATTCAGCGTACTAAAATCCTTTTGGTGAATACCATTTCCTTCTCACTGCCTAATCACCCGTCTATAAAAATAATTTTTAAAACTTCTTTTCATGCCACTTGTTGTCACATACTGGGGGAATTTTAGATCTATCAATTCATCCGCTGTTTTATATCCGCATCACAAAGATCTTTGGATCTCTACACATTCTCATTTTTCCACTTGTGGATTTTGCCCTTAGCGAATGCTGTTGAATATTGACTGAGGAATTTATTCTTGGAAATCTGAACTAACTCTTGGCTAGACGTTTCATCCACAATTTCTCGCGCTGACTCCTGCGGACTGAAGGCAGTCTCTAATAAATAATTGTTATAACATTTTCTTGATCGGAATTAAAACTCTTAAATTGGCCAACTGTGCATTAGGGGACCCTCGGACAATGTGTGACTTACTTATGCACCAATTCAAAAGTTCGACTTTCTATAAACCTCGGCATAATCAATTGATATATGAAAATGGTGAAAACTTATCTTGATTAGCTGACGCGAGGTTGGTAAAGTAGTTGTAGAAATTCGGCTGACGTTTCGGCGACACGCCTTCTTCAGAGCCTGGGCGTATGTAGTGTTAGTCTATTTGAATGACACGGATGGTCTTATTTATATGCTGCCTAGGTCAGGATTAGAAGATAAAACGAAGAAAGGGCGCGAGATCTCGTGTGATGGTGACACATTCTTCCTTTCGGTTCATTTCGGGGTTTTTGGCGTTTATCCGAAATGCCTCAAGAGTCTTGCGCGTGGACGTTTTTGATACCTGCGCCAGGATTGTGGCAGTCACATCAAAATCCTTGTTGTTGTGTTTTTGTGCCCTATGTAAACCTAAAGGTTTGGTTTTATCTATTTTAGATTTACTGTCTAGATGTTCTTTTATGCGGAAAAAGTGGTCTTCCCGTTTCGCCTATATATTCTTCCCCGCATGTTTTACATGTTAGCAAATAAATTGTGCCCGACCTCATACAATCTCCCTCTTTTCCGTTGGGGCAGATTATACAGTTGTTGGTGTTACACAATCGATCATAGAGTCTATTGCGGATCAGCTGATGGCGTAGGGTGGGAGGTGGAGTTTCGATAAATACCACGGAACTCTCAAGACCGCATCTTTTTAGGCACCTTTTAACCGCGCTACTAATCTCGTTTGATATAAATGGCAATTTGAAGGGGACTCTATTCAGGTGCGGAGTATTGTTCTTTTGTGACCTGATTCCACTTTTTGAATATTCCCTAGTGGCAAATGTTTTGTAGCCGTTGGAAATGGCGATTTTTCGTGCCAAGTCTAATGATTCGTTCCTTTCCTCCTCTCCTGTGCACACACTTTTAGCTGTTCGAAACATGTTTTTAATTAGCGATTTTTTCATGTGTGAAGGATGAGAGGAGAGGTAATTGACCAAAATGTTCTTGTTACTTGGTTTTCGATACCACTTTGTACTATAGCCACTATCCAAAAGCTTATTTGGGTGTTTAAGAATGGAAGCCAGCCCCCGTTTGGACTTTCTCGCGTAAATTTGATATGCTCTGACTGTCCGTTCAACACTTCAAAACATTTGTCCATTTCCTCTTGTGTGGAACAGACAATGAAACAATCATCTATATACCGACAGTAGAGCAATGGGCGGTGAACGAGAACTGGAGCTTCCACCTTATACCCCACCCCTTCCACCAAGTGGTGAATGGTGAAGGCCTGTATTTTGAAGAATAGTTGTTGTTGTTGTTTGTTGTCTGAAGATAAGCATAAATTCTGATTATTTTAACAAGCGATGGAAACTGTCTTTCCAACCTATAATAATTTAGTACGCAAAGTATAATCTAGAGCAAATGTGTTTACATTGCCGATTTGACGTATGATTTTCTAACCATCAAAATTTGTTGAGAGCATAAACTATCTCGGTTACGCTCACACGAAGCGAGAATTACTCAAAATAAGACTTGCAGTGATATTTGATAGCACGCGAAAAAACACTTACTGGAATGCGCGCGAAAATAAGATTACGAATGAAACTCCGATTTCCGAAAAGACTCGTCGATGTCACATTTAGGAATACCACCTTTCATACGCACATGTGTCAAAATAAGCCACGTCTCCGAATAGGATTGAATTTGCCGTGAAAATGCTGCACAAAAGCTTTTTCAGCACGCGTCCATACAATCTTAACACAGCGGCGGACTGATCACAAACGAACGATCTTTACGGAATGCACTCTAAAAATATTGCATTCAGTTTACAATTATGTATTTTGTTTTGTAGAAGAAATCGTTGGAGAGTGAGCAATGGAAAGGGGTGGAATTCTCCTTGAAAAAATGCTGAAAACTTCAGGCAGCAGAGTTTTAAGACGCTTCTTTTGAATGCATCACGTTCGTTGGTGTGTAATGTAAAACACTGACTGTACTCAAAATCAGAGTGAATGATGAACAGAAAGAAGGTTATTGCACACTGATGAAACTCGGCAGCAGATGTGGCTTTTGATTGATAAAATGTGTGCAGTAGCCTTATGCACTACATTCCAATTGATTTAGCTACATATCAGTGATAACACTTGTGTGAGTGGACATTGTAGATAAAGGACAGAAGCCAAAGCGCTAAACCTAAACCTATTCAATTACATGAAAATCGAGAAATTTTATCTTGATTGGCTGACGCGAAGTTGATAAACTAGTCGTAGCAATTCGGCTGACGCTTCGGCAACCCGCCTTCTTTAGAGCCTGGGCGTATGTAGTATTAGTCTATTTGAATATTCAGAGGATCTTATTTATATGCTGTTTAGGTCAGCTTAAAAGATTAAACGAAGAAATGCTGATAACCTGACCTAGGCAGCATATAATTGAGATCCTCCGAATCAATTAAAAGACTAATTCTACATACGCCCAGGCTCTGAAGAAGGCGTGTCGCCGAAACGTCAGCCGAATTTCTACAACTACTTTACCAACCTCGCGTCAGCTAATCAAGATAAGTTTTCTCCATTTTCATATACTTATGCACCGTTGTGAGTACAAGAAAGCAACAAGTGTTTGACATAGATTGGCTAACAGATTGGAATTTTTCCATATAGGGGTTGTTATTCAGGTGTCGAGTAGCGGCTTTGTTAGCATGCAGCCTTTGAAACGATTATAAACATCTGAGCGAGCTTTTCACATGCTTCATATGGTTCCGCTGACTCTAAAAAGTTTTGCTTAGGTATCCTATGGTGACAGTATGGCACTATCTCACATTCAAGCTCTTGAGAAAAGAAAAAAACATTAGGTTTTTACCTAGACTGCACGGGAAAAAGAAACAGCCCATTCGCTGAACAAAGACTTTCCATTGCATTTTTGATATTTATTGGAAAGTTAAATCTCTGGCTACTGAGCTACGTAGCCGGTTTTTAAGAAGCTTTTTTAAAACACTATACCGCAAAGGAAGCATTTTTGGTTCACACGTGCGCATTTATCGCAAGGCAGAGCTCTTCTTTCGGGCTTTTAGCAACCATTCGACAGCGTGAGGTTCAACGATTCCAAGCTATGCTTTTTTTTGGAAAGATCGTTTCAATGAAAAGTAACAGGGAAAATAAGGCCGGCTTTCACGTTCGCAACACACTTGTTGGCCAGTATGTGGGCTGGGTGTCTGCTGGTAGTAAATTTAAAACGGCGTCCCGCGATCGATCGATTTATCGCGTTAACGCAACTCACGTGTGGAGGGCCAAACTTGCTTAGTTAGAGATTTCCTTTCCACTCTGAAAGAAACTTTACAAAAGACGTAAGTGTCTGATAGTACAAAATTTCCCTTATATTCGTATGGTTTTCGTTCTTCCAGTGAAGTAATACTAGAAGAGCGCGGCCGGTGTAGAACATAATTTTAATTTGAATGCTACAGCGCTGAAAAAAGATAGCTAGGTAGCGCAGTAGCCAGAGATTAAGTTTTGAATGTTCACTAACGCTCTCATGAAATCTTCTTGTTAAGCGAGAGTGGTCGGCTCTCCATCCTTTGACGTCTAACAGAAACAAACGAAAATTATTCAATTTCGTCCAATATAATACTCCTAGCTGAGCTTACTTTCATGCCTCTGAATATTTCACTTTGTTCTCACCTCTTTTCATTCTTTTTCACCGCAAATGTGCTTTACGAGCTGGAAAAATTTGTCATACTTTATAAACAACATTGATTCATTTAATGAAAGTATAAATATGGAGGGCTGAGCAAAGAAAGCATTGTAAGAAAGTTTTGTGTAGACAGGTATTCACGAAGTTAATCAGTGGAAAAGTTCGCAAAGGTGGTCGAGACCACGCACTGATTCAAAGTTCTTGGTGTCTGACGGATACTAAATGACTTCTTGCATGAAATAGTGCTGAGGTCCACACATTATGAGGATTTGGTTAATATTCATACATTCTCTCTGCTGTATCTAGAGCTGATCAGTCTTAAAGCTAGGCTAGCAGTCATAAGTGGATATAGAAGCAAAATTTTTCACTTGAGCTGAGAGGCAGAAGAGATGCGGCTGAGTGTAATAGAATTGAATAGAAAGTGACATGGAGTCTATTTTGCAGCTACGCCAGAAATCGGCTTTGAAAAATTTAGAACATCTGTCCACAAGCGTTCACTCCCATAAGGTGACAGTGCGCTACGACGCTCTCAGTACTATGGTATACCTACACCATTTTGCTACTGTCACATGCTCGATGTAATCACTTCAGTACAGGATTTTTTCTTAAAGGTTAGAGGGAATACGGCGGGGTTTGCGAAAAATGATGCCAACTAGTAAAATTTTTATTTTTCTCATTTTTCTGTTATTTGCTTTGAATGCTATTCCCAACAATATTGAAAAGAAGATAAGCAAACTAACAAAAGGCTTGCTAGTGCAGTGAATCCCTCAAATCATGGAAGATATAAATACCGTCTGCCACTAGAAGATTTCATTACACGTCCGAGCATGAGAATTTGTTTGATATGTATAGTGACTAGACAATAGCAATTAACAAGCCCTTATCGACCTAAATAAACAGAGACCTACTCGATCATCGCTATGGCCAATCTCCACCGCACGTCGTTTAGAAGTTCGTCATTTCAATTTAGTAGGTTGTGCAAAAGGCATCTGCCGTTTTGGCTTTTTAGTATGTTTTTGCAATGAAGTTGGTGCTGTTTAGGTGCACATTTTCGCGAACTTTTTGGTATACAAACTACCTTTACTTTCCTTAAGATGAAACTGTTCTGGGAACAAGTTTGCTTGCTACTATTGAACAAATGACGCGTAGGGGAACATGCTGGTGAAGCGGCACCAAGATTAATGGTGCTTGGGGCGATGATACGGTTGCAGTAAGGACGGCTCCTGGGCTTCGCTCAATTCGTTTGACACTCACTTTGACTCCTTCCAGATCTCCCCATTTCGTGAAGAATGCTGGTGATGGTCTTGAAGCAACAAGTAAGCTCTTCGGCTCGCGTCTAGCATGTCATTGACGGATTCTCTTCGACCATCTCAAAATCAACTTGACGATCAACTTCCTATGAACAGCCCAAGCGCGACTGATCCTCCAGACTGTTCCCTTCAGTTCTGAACTTCGCGAACCACTTCCTAGGCGTCTTTTCTGCAATCGTATCATCGCTCTATGCACCATTAATCTTGAGAGCCATTTTACTAGTATTTACCCCTATGCGCCATTCGTGCATGAATATCAAGCGAATTTATTCCCAAGACAACTTCATCTTAGGGTAAGAACAGGTAAGTTGTATATCAGAATGTTTGCAAGAAAATGTGCAGTTCAACGAAATTAAAATCATGAAAATTTGATGCAAAAACATATTGAAAACCGAAATGACCCAAACTGTCACATAACCTATTATCTAGAAAAACATCTGACCAAAGTAGCTCATGCGAGCATGCAGTATTTCGAAAAGTGTAGCGCATGATTTACCCAATAGA
This sequence comes from Parelaphostrongylus tenuis, assembly GCA_019055375.1. NCBI lineage: Eukaryota > Metazoa > Nematoda > Chromadorea > Rhabditida > Metastrongylidae > Parelaphostrongylus > Parelaphostrongylus tenuis. The sequence continues at coordinate 508,855 of JAHQIW010007200.1, forward strand.
TGGTGGAACTTACTAATTAAAAGAGTTTGAGACACCATTTTGTCTCCTTTTTCTGTACTCATAAAGGTCTCTTGGCAGAATTGAGGCAAGAACTGTTATAGAAGCTCCGAGCCCTAAAGGTTATTACTTAAAAATTATGACCAATTGTGTAATGTAACTTTAAAAAGAAACTTTTACTACATTACAAAGATTTTGTCACCATGGAAAAGAGAAGTGCTCGACATGACGACACCATCTCCTCAAAATTATTTACCGTCACTCTCGAGAATGTCACGAGAAAAATGGAACGCGATGATATTGAATGAAAGTCGGTGGTCGGCAGCTACGCCATCATCGCTCTAAAGACGACAGTGTTCTTATACTGATAATATCATCTGTACGGCATATGTAGCTCCAGAAAACGGTTATTTCAGCAGCCACAAATCGCCCGCAAAGAATTTCCGCTAATGACTCTCCTAAATCTGGGCGTTCTCCATTTGAAGTTTGGCTGAGATGAATACAGAGTGAGTCACCACTGTACTATTCTCACATCATGTTTTCGCAAAAGGATTATTTTGAATTTTTTGAACTGCATAAACTCTACTTATTTTCCCATGTGACTTTTCAGGTTTGAATGCATTTCTACACTTCTTCAATTCAATGCAGCGCCTATGGATTTTCTTATCGACGTAACTTCTTAGATTACGAATAAGTTCGACTGTTGCCGCAAAATTCTGTCTATATAGCAGATTAATAGCTGTTAACCGTTCAACTTACCTGCAATCCTACGATAACCCTACAAGGATTTTCCGAGGTGATTCACGGTGGCTTACCGATGTGTCGTCAGCGCTGCCATCTTCTCAAACAAATTCAGTATGCCTATTGCGAAAGTATGGAAGCTTTGATGAGCCAAGGAGCTGCATTGTACCAGCGAAAACGCATATATTGCCGGGCATCTCTTTCTACCGAGCTTCAGGACCTTCTGTTCTTTCTCCTTATAACACCACTTAGTACTAAGTATGAGGGACTCCTTCATAAAATCCATTATGTTGATGAGAGAGCAAGAGAAATTTTTACTGTGCAAAAGTGTCAATTTTGTAGATCTATGTTAGGAACACTAGTCAAATTGAGAAGCCCCAAAAAACACTGTAATCTGTGGACTAACACAATGTTAGAGCTGTAAAAAAAGTTGATATTTCCTCGTTCAGTTTCGTTGTCACGTCGATAGGCCGAGATAATTCGGACCGAAATATGGTGACATAGGTGGTAACAGATCGTCACGGTTATAATCGATTTGCAAACTAGTTTTTGAAAAAACATTTCACTTTGTAATTGATGTTTTCTGACTTTCCTCTCGTTAAAATGTGCTTATTTCAAACTAAGAATTGACAAAGATTGTGAATCAAAACCTCCCTTTCAATTTGTAATCAAAGCACCAAACTGAGTAGGATACTAAGCCTCGAAACCGAATCAAGAAAAAGAATCTTTGGTAGTTTAGAGGTTTTTCGTTGATGCATTTAGAAATAAAGGATCTGTTTCTTGATAAAGCAAATAACACAGTAAAAATTGTATCAAGTCGTGTTGGCAGCAACTCTTGTTAAAGTCATTTTCTCAGTATGAAAAGCAGTGTTCTGTTTCAACTTCTTTTACGAGAGAGGAAAGGGAGGCAATGATGGTTAATCAGGGTTTTTTATACAAAAATCTGGGAAACTTAACGACTAGAACGAAATTGATAAGACAACGTTCACCTTTTGACTGAAACGCCCGACATTGCAATGGTAACGCCCAAAGGAAGAATTATAAATGCGACGGGAACTTATCTTATGGTCAGTGAGGCGGAAAAAAGATCGTTTCATTGCCTCGTCGGGTTGGTGTGATTTCGAAGAATTTCGGAGAGTCAGTGTTCGTTTTTAGGCAGGCTTCGATGTGAAAAGGCAATTCAGTCCACAATCAGTCAGTGAGCACAATTTACTTTGTTGGCTGATATCCTACTATAAGAAACATTTGGGATATGGGGATAGAACAATTTGGAGCTTTATCATTATGAAGACGCGGCATTAATACTGACGAAATAATGCTCCAATTTAAGATATTACCTTAGTATTTGCAGAAAAACTTAAGTAATTCGTCGTAAAAGCCGACTCTGCGATTAGCAAAGGCCTATAGTATCCGGAAGGAAAAAGTATGGTGTAGGAATCTAACTAATCCGGCAACCTATTTACTTTGTGAGCTAGAATTCAGAATAGTAACTTGTAACAATTTCAATATCTTGTGCGGTAAAATAATGCTATGTTCAAACATCTCTACTCTTTTTCTGTATTTACTCCCACTCACTTCCACTAGATTTGATTTTATTCTCCTTTCCACTTTTTTTTCCCTCACATAGGTTACAGTATTCTCTGGCGTAATTCTGAAGGCAAGATATTTCGCATAGAAGAGCTGAGACACTTTGCCACAGCACATTTAACTGATGAGCCTAAGGTATTGCAATTAAAAAACATTTGCAATCTTGCCCAGCACATAAAATGCCTGAAAGTTGAAACGAAATCCGCTTCGAGAGAATTACACGTTCCATAATGCGGGAATATTAAACAGTCACAAACGCAATGTTTTAAGGCAAAGTGAAGTAACTTAGATAGGGTTCTCGAAACATAACCGTAACGAGAAAATGGCCGTGGACACCAGGAACCGGTTGTGTGCCGCACATCGACGAAATACATTGTGAAAACAACTCAGGCGCAACGAATTTCTCGTCGTTGGTTTGCAAGAGCGAGATCTTTTCCATTACAACGCATAGCCGTAAAGTTCACAACGAAAATATTCTTTCTAAAAAACGAGCTTAAATGCTTTTTGGAAGGATTTGCCCACTGCAGTGGAAGACGAGATTGATTGATTTTATCCTAAGTGAGGAAATTGGAATTATGAACACCGTTTGGTCAACTTCATAGCAGCCGTTCATAGCATTTTTGACATCGGCTTGAGTTGTCAAACTTACAGAAAAAACATCGCGCTTGCCCAGTTATAATAAAAATTTAGAAAATAATGCAAAATTTTCCCTAATGAAATTACAAAATCTGCAACTTGCTAGCAAACATCTATGGATTCCAACGGCTTTCATTTCACTTGGAAAAATCACGATGGACTGGAATGTTTTGATCTGAATACGAAGCTCTGTCTACTGCAGTCACCCACGTGTTTAAGGTGAATTCTACACATTCATCAGAGATGTATGAATAGTCTATTAATAATGTTTTTTAAGGGAGTATACTCACGGATCTTTCAATCGGATGTTTTTCTCCAGCTACTCTGCACGAAAATTTGTGACAATGCGGAATCATTAAATTGAAAGGTTTTTTTGTTGCCTTCTGCTACTCTATGCCAGAAGGAATTTTTGTGTGAGCACCATACGTTCTCGATCAAAAGAAATCATCCGTCAATCGTAGAGATCAATGTAGGGTCGTTAGTTGTCAAAAAGTCGACGCTGCTATTATCATATGTGCAGAGAAACAGCTGTACATCGATCATATAAGTGGTTTTTCTCAAACGGTGTTTTTTTTTTTGAGCTTACTGACGAACTGGTGATTATTCTTAGGTTATACTAACACATCTTCTAGAGACCAACTTCACAGTAAGCTCTCAACTCGGGCTCTTTATTATACTGTCTCCAGATTTCCGTACCTGGGAAAAGGAATTCAACATTTCTGCGTTAAATCTCCTTCCCTACTCAAAAAAATAAGGTACATCACTTTTACTCCGGCATTGTCGCTAAGTAAATTTATCGATAGCTTAGCTTATCGAGCTTCTCAAGAGTACGTGAGAGCTTATTCTTTGTGATCATTTCTTAAACTCTTTTCAATGTTTCTTTCACTTGGTTTAGAAAACGATTTTCGTCGAAGTGACGTATAGTACACAATCTCAACAATTGCAAACGTATTACGCACTCATGCGTGGCCATGTCTACGCACTCACAAAAGGTCGACGTCAATCCGGTATACCAAAAATCAAGCTCCCATCGTTGAATCTACCTGCGTTTCAATGAAAGTATGGCTTTGCTGTTTGTTCACCCACCTGCTCTCCTCCTGAGGACGCACCTTGTGGTCATACAACAAACCGGCTGGATTCTACTGATGAGAGAGATTCGTAGCGCTAAGCTAATAATGCAAAAAACCAATCCCAAAATAAGAATCATGAAGCAAACACACTTCTGCTCTGAGAGCATTGAATGATATGCATGACAATCTATCTCAGTCGAGGGTTGAACTTACCGAGGCGCATGCTACCACTACACCACAGAAGCTGCCGCTTTGTTGGAACTCTTTCCTCGATATACTATCGTACTCTACTCAATTCCATTTTTGCTTCCTGTGTGCAGATCTACTATCATGTGAGCCATTTTGAGCAACTCACCAAGAGAAAAAAAGGCGAACTCTAAAATCTCAATCGAGAATATCCTCGAAACGAAAGAAAAATCACGAAATTGTAAGTTGAAGAATGTATTGGGGCTTCATCACCCCATAACCTGGCCAGTCGGAACTAATACTGGTTTATGAGAAGATGAAAATGTTGTACTCATGTATATGCTCAATTTATAATTGGGCAAATAGTAGTCATAAAATTTTAACAAATCCACGTATTCTTTTGTCACAGGACAGAGTAAGGTCGTTTATTGGCCTCATTATACGAAGCACACAAGAGAGATTCAAATCTTTCTTTGATGAAAACTCTGCGTCTTGTTTTTCTAACTCTCACCACTTTACGAGAATACCTGAGCACATTTAGGGTCATTTTTCATTAAGATCACATCTGTGTTACGACCAATGACTGGATTTTCCAGGTCTTCAGTAGACTCAGATTTTCCGTCGATCAATAAAGTGATAGTTAATGATACAGTATTCGTAATGATCATTGGAGCAAAAAAGCGATGGAACTAGTTTTTCAAACGGCCGAGAATGAGAACGGAATAATCGCTAAAGCGGATTAGTATTGAAGGACTGATTGGTTGGGCGGATGAAAGATGGTGTTTAGTGTTCATGAATTGCAACTAAAAATGTTTGATTCACGGCGACACCACCGAACTGATGCACCGTCAGCTTTGTACCGCTCTCATGAGAGCGGCATGAATAATGATGAGTTTTTGCAAGAATTCACTTCAAAGTCTTGAGTACACTGTAAATCGATAGCAACTTTGACATTTATCTTGTCATACACCCAGTTAGTTTGATACACTCTACTTAACTACGAGCGCATGTGGCGCAGTGGTTAGAGATGTTTTGTACCGCACACGTCACTAACTAGCCTATGGCCGTTGGTTCGATCCTGCGCCTCCCATGACTCACGAAGCCTTCCATCTCTGCGGGGTCGTTGAACTGGAATCGAACTTGTCTAGGCGGATAACAATCTGACTTGCTACATCGGTAGTCCACCGCTAGTCATTGTAAGACCAGACATGCAATAAACAATTTCAAACGATGCTTGGTGATTACGAATGCAAGGCACATCTCTCAGTGATTGGCAACGTCAAGAGTTTCTCTCTTTCCCTTCACTTGACTAAGCAAAAATTCCTCTATTGTTCTCAGTAATAAAATTCGGGCACAGTGTGATGATCAATGAGTTGCTGATGAATTTCAATGCATATGGTATCAAAATCGTTTTTTAACGCCTCCAGTACTGGATTAAGCTAAAAAGTCCTAAACACCCGTAAGAAATTCACATTTTATGCTCATTTAACACCGTGTCGGTTATTGCAAATTCATGGGTAATCTCAGGGATATTTCCATAAGAAAGCAGTTGTACCGAGTCCACGATTCGTTTAAGGAAAAGTACTCGACATTGATTCGCTCAAAGCGCGCGTTATTTCAGCAAGAGGATGCCAAATCTCACACCGCAAAGGATACTAAGGAAAATTTTAAGAAATCACAGGGAGTCGAGGTCTTGCCGCACCCAACTATAGCTCAAATGCCGTCTCGTTCCAATTATGGTTCAGTTTTGCTAGACGGAACATTTCCCGCGTAGATGCCGATTCAAGAAGTTTAATCAAATTGGAGAGGCATGTCAGGGGTTTTTCGAATCAAAGACCAAGATATGGTATTTCGAGCAGATCCGGAGGTTTGCAGATCGTTGGTAGAAGATCTTGGCTAATTATGATTCTTATTCTGAAGAATAATTACTGCTGATCATCATTGAATCTAAGTATAAACTTTGAAATTTTCAGCGGATGTTGAAGAACTTTTTCCTTCACCTAGTAATATCTTTACGGATGCATAATGTTGAATCGAAGGATCATTGGACTCTTTACATACCACAAAGATTGGTAAATCCTCACTAAGCATGGAACATGGGTAAGCTCCACGTTGGCACTCAAAAGTTTAATGGGCAAAGAACCTTTGATGGGGGATCGATAGAATGTGTTCAGAGCTCATGACGACATCATGTCTCAACAACCATTGGCGCTTTAATTCTAATGGCTTAGTGCAATGTTTGGAGAGGGCGCTCTGAAGGCGAAAATGCTAGAACTACAAATATAACAAATAATGAAGTATCATGCTGAAATTGTCATGCGCAATCAATTTCGTGCCGCAGTCATGTCAACAAAACTCTTCAGTTGACTCCAAATGATTGCAAAAAGACCCTTTCATTACAAAGGCAAAATTCGTTTCCAGTGGAGTTCTATTATTTTTCGAAATATTCGTTTTTATTTCTTACCTCTCGTTCACTAGTTATATGTTTTATGGCTGGGCAAAGTCACTCATTCACGAATACGTAATCTGCTCGAGTTAGGGAGCCGCATTTCTAATTAAGACCACGAATATGTTACAATAGCCGCCGCATTATTATGTATACAGTTCCAACGTGAGTGATACTCGTGCTACCTGAGTTTGTACACGGAAGCCATGAAATCACTTTACCTTGTATTCTCACTGCTCGGCCACTGAATGGCTAATACTAACCGCGGATGTTTGCTGATGTGCAACCTGTCTTTTATTTTAGCAGGAAGAAACTATCGTCTAGAATATGACTTATATTCATCATTTCTGTGTTTAAAGTGGTAAAACTTACCTTCAAGTGATTAGAAGTTGTAAAAAAGAAAAGTGGTAAAACTTACCTTCAAGTGATTAGAAGTTGTAAAAAAGAGGAGGGTATGCCGGCTTCACTCCACACTCTGTTATCAGCACGTAGCTCATAACTTTCAAAAAAACCACTTCTAATAAGAAATATAGCGAAAATATCAGTTGAACGGTGAGAAACAGAAAACAATGAAAATTTGTGCCGTTTGATCGCATGAAAAATACACTCTCCCCTTAACTTTATCTATTTTCACCACATCTCTGTTCAGGGTAAACTTCGAAATACTGATCGCAGACACTCAGAGGGATTTCATCTGCCAATACAGTAGTATAATTAGAAACTATCGTTTACTGATAAGCAATTTGTAACGAGATTGATCTTGTCTTATTGAGTGAAAGCAAAAGTTTTCCAACCAATTTCTAGACATAAGGAAAATTGTAAGCGTATAAATTTTCGCAAACACTTGTCGGTATACTGACAGATAACTGATTGCTTCACATTTTACGGACAAGTCTATTACCCACTTAAAAGAAGCAGGACTTGGAGAGATTAATTAAGGCTGTTGTTAGTGTATGAAAAGCGTGTTCTCCAGAGTTCCCTCTTCTTCTGTTAATAGAATAAATATAGGTGAAGATATGGTGCTTCCAAAGCAAATCTTGATAAAAATTTGCAGAAATCTAGTATATGGTTCTGGCATGATTTTACAATGAGGAAAAGAAGAAACGGAATGAGTAGAAGGACCTTGAAATCTATAATATTGTGATTTCCGATTATAAGGATTCAATGTATATTCAAACTGTAGTGACATTTAAATGAGTACAACCGCACTTTGGCAAAGTCCAAATGAAAAAGAGTGAAGGAAAATCGTTTTCTTCTTGTGAGTAAAACCAGACAACGAAAATGTTGGTGAATCGGTGGGGCGATCGACTGCGACGACTGCGACGACCGACTTCACATTTTTGATGAAAGCGAGAGGTAAGGCGGAGACAGAGAACCGCACCGGAGAGAATAACAGGTAGGAAGGCAATGTTTGCTATTGGTAACGTTCATATTTAACCTATCCAACCATAAAAACTAGTATAAGTGTTGCATAACTCATTGCCGACCATCGAGCAATTGGGAAAAATCAATATTTCCTTCTTTTTTCTCTCAAGCTTTAGCGAATCGGCAAATATTTTTAATCATTCTAGAAATTTTTGACTTATTTGTTGTGGGTAATGTCCTGTGGTGGTGTGGTACTATGGTATTTTCAATAAATACCCACTGAGTGTTCTCCAGAAACACAGTAGCCCACTATGGAAGGAAGCCACTGAAACAACGCAGAACTGATGGTGACGGTGAGAATGCCAATTCGGGCCCTAGTGGTATGCTCTCTGCTGACTCAGTAAAAGTTTTTGAGCCGATGTTGATTGATCACATAAACTCTGCGTGATTTTCTAGAGAAAAAACCCCTAGAACTGCAAAATGTCTTTGAAGACGAATCTATATAGGTATATGAATGGACGAAATATTTACGGAAGCATTGAACAAGTCACGACTTTGCCGAGATACTTTACCGAGTTCAACAAACACTTTGCAGAATCGTAACTCGTTTTCTAGATGGCGCCGTGAAGCTGTACGCGCCTTGAAAAAGCTGCTTGGTAACCTCTTAACGTTGGTAAGACTTTCCAGTTCGATGCATCACACACTGACTTCGTTTATGAGCTTCCTAATAAAGAACGTTTTCTGACGGGACGAAAATAGGTCAGAGCACTTTATGCGATATGATGCTAACTGTTGTTTTAGGTTTATTGAACGATAAATTTCTATAGAACAGTGATCAGCCGTCGTTCAGAAAGCTTTGCAAGTTTTTGATTTTCGATAAACTACTACTATGCATTTATATTCCTTCACATAGAAACGTTCGCGAGTTCTAGCCTTTCTTTCGATTCTATAAAAGATCTATGCATCGTTAGTCTCGAGTTTATGTGAATTCTTTCTCGATAATTTTCCTCAAAAATCAGTGTACATGACTACAAGATGATAGGTTGGGAGTGGTGAACTTATCAAGGTGACAATGCTGAAAGACAAAAATAACCGAAAGAAATCGGTCGACTGGCGTCGACAAAATCACTGAGTGCTTGCCTTTTTTCTTTCTTTACACACGGGTTAGAATCCAAGAAATATAGCTCATGAACGCGTATTGAGAACATGAGGTATTTCGGGTAAAGTGGAAAACTATCACTACCATCACAATTAGCGATTGCGGAAATTTATACTTCAGGTGCTTGGATGAGAACTGAACTGGTATCACCAGGTTTAAAACTGTACCAAAAAAGTCATAAATTGAAGGTTTCTTCTAATGTATCACAAAATGTGGGCCATACACTACTGACGACTATGCCTCGTCTATGAAGCTCATTTTTTTCCGATGGTCCATTTTGGCAAACGAAGTCTTCTCTTGAAGTGCTTGTCATTGATTGGTAGTCTGATTCAGGCAGTTGCTTCCACAGAGTTTACTTTGTTCTTTCTGATGACGAGGTTTGTTAATTAAATATACTCATGAATAAATCCAAGTTCATATTAGTACAAATGACTAAAAAATCAAATGGCTTCTTTTGTTAGACGGCGACAAATAAAGAAGCGACCCCTTTCACTGAACAAGATCTTTTCATAAGAATGTTAGTGATCATTCGAAGGGTTAGATCTCTGGCTACATGCGACGTGGCCGCTTTTTGAAATGATCCTTTCATAACATTGTAACATACAAGACGACACTACACTCTGCACTGGCCGTGCGCATTTACTATTACTTCGCTGGAATTACTAAAACCTATGAACATGCAGAGGAAACTTTGTAACACCAAAGTCATACGTTCTAAGTGGAGTTTCAAATTGAAGAAGAAGCACCATATGTAAGTCACCTCAGCACGATTGATCGTTCGATTGCGGAGCGCCGTGTCAAATCCGGCCGGCAGACACCCAGCTCAGCCACTAGCTGAAAAGCAATTGGCCGTGCCTGTAAAACTCGGTCTTATTTTCTCTACTACTTTGCAGTGAAATGCTCTTTTCAGAAAATAGGTACATCATCGGAATCGGCGAAACTTACGCTATCGGAGGCTACACAAAATTTGAGGAAAGAGTTCTGTCCAGCGAGAAATATGCGTTTGTGAATCACAAATGTTTTCTCTCTGCTACAGTGTTGTGAATTGACTTTTCCAAAAACGGCTATATGCCGCATCAGCCTGAGATTTATGTATTCGAATGATTACTGAAAGTGCAATTAGAAGTTTTTGTCCGACAAAAAGGCCGTTTCTTTATTTGTCGATGTCTAACAGAAAAGAACCAAACGATTTAATCGAAAAAAACTGATGGAGATGTCAACTTTCTATTATTAATAAGCATGCTCAGCTGATCTATAAGTGAAAAATGACGGATTTTTATGGAGTATCTTTCTACGAAATCTTTCAGTTCATAACTTTTCAATTCGAATCTTTCAATGATTTGCTCAGTTGATTTTGTATGACACAGTCGACGTGAAATTGAAAATGATAACCAAAAGACAATGTGGGCTTCAACTACAACTAATCTTTATGGTCAATAAACACATCGGCGAATCATCCAGATGAACTTACTTCAACCCTCTTTGACCGCCAGTATACAACTGAATACCATTTTACACTGTGAAACTAGAACTCAATTCGTTTTTACAAGGTGGTGAATTAAACCACCGAAGTTTAAAAATCTAAAATCGTGGTGTGAAAAGCGGCTTCAAGTCTATATAGAATATAGAAGTTGCGTGTGAAAAGAGACCTTCTGGGTGCTTTGGCACACAGATTTTTTCATCAATGTTTCATTTTCAATTTCGCCAAGCTCTAACACGAAGTTGTAATAAATGAAATTTAGAAGAAGGTGGACTTAAAAAAAGGTGCCTCTTTATTAGTGACTTCTTCCAGAAGTCGGATCGCAGGTCTCGGAGATTGTCTACCTATCTCTTCGCGAATTCTCCATATGAGATGTGATCGACTACAGATAGACGTTCTGTCTTTCATCATGGTTTTTGGCAAATAGAACTTGCTCTCGACTGCTTTTCCATGTTGTTCCTGCTTCTAATTTCGTTAAGCTTCTTATGAGTTATGTTGTCTTAATATGCAAGACAGTTATGTCGTCACTAAACTAGACGTTATAAGTCGTCATTCGATGTTATGATTTTCTGATCTGGAACACAATTTTCTGTAGCGGAGCTTGTATCAAAGACTTTTTGATGGTCTTTTAGGGAACTTGTTGCTTTTGAAAGGAGAAAACTTCTTCGAAAAATCTTAGTAGGCCTGTCACCTGCTACCATATAACAGTTGTGTATTATTTCAGAAACCTAAGGAGGAAAACTGTCATAGGATATCTGAAATTTTTGGCAGCTTATCAATAATCGTGCAAAGCTAAAGTTTGCTAATAGTGCTGCTACCTGAACGTGACCTTGATGATGTGATTAGATAAGCTCCTTCCAGCAATCTACAGATTTTATTTAACATCTTTTGATATAAAGACAACATTAGACGACTTCAGTTTTAGTCGTAAATTTTTCCTCTTAAACTACAACTTTTCGTGAAGTGAAGAAGTCTGAATCCAAGGTAAAAAATGGACTTCTATCAGAACAATACTAAAACACTTAGACACTTAGTCCGTCCTCACTAGTCTTGCGGATTCCAGCTCATCCTCGAAATAATTTATTGCTGGTCGTGCATATGACGTTCCTTGTTTTCCTGACGTAACCTTGCAAGGGCGTTTTCAGGTCTTCACGATGTCGTTTCCAAAAAATGGATTTGGACGGTGGATCCTTAGCCGGGCATCACACTTGCTGATTCGGAGATGATGTTAAATCGAAATCAAAAGCAGAAGTGGAAAAGATAATTGACGCAACACTCACGGATGAAGTGAAAGCCGAAATCCTCTGCCAGAACAGCGGTTTTCGTTAATTAGAAAACCCTCAAAGAGTTCTTTTTTTTAAAGCTGAGTATGGTAATCATCAATAGCCAACTCACATCCACATATGATATCATGCAATGCGTGTGTCATATGTCCTTTTCTCTAAGGTAAATCTTTCTACTAATGTCTGTACCTAACATGGATATTTGTAAAAACGGCGGCAAATCGTGATTAGGAGGCCGACCGAGCGTAATACAACTCTTCGTTTTTCGCTTGGAAAGTACGCCACCGCTTCGTGCACGATCCGTGCTAGTGGACCATTCGTGCCTTACAACGGTAACAAATCCTCTAGAACATATCGTACTTGTAGGAGGTGCGGAAGAAAAAACATTAGAAAATACAGCTGGTGTTTTCCTTTCGAGCGGTGTGTCGCTTGTGGTGTAAAAAATGTTTTCGCTTCGCAAATATCGGAACCTGATGTAGCCGTGGGATTCACACGCAGTATAATAACTTAGATACTTCGATGGGCACCGCTCAAATGATAAATCTTCTTAGAAGATTACACCCAATCGACAATGGAGACAAAAACCACAACGAGAGCTGACGACTGTGGGCAATTGGTTCCAATTATCGGCATCGAAGAAGTCAAAACGAGACGAAAGGTTATCGGATAAATTTATTCGCACTAAGTTCACGCTACTGGCATGATCAACGAGGATGATATTATTATACATAGAATGACTATCAATCCGTAATGCATCATCCTACTCATAGAATTTCCTAAAGACTACGATTTGCAATACTTTCGTTTTCTACTAGGTTAAGCGATTTCTCGCAGTGCGCTTCCCCCACCATATTACTCTGCCGAATTTAGTAACATTTCGAGGAAGTAGCAAAAACTGTTTGATAAAGTTTTGGTTTACACTTACCTGCGAAACAAGTTCAGGAGATGTGACAAACTGATTCTGAGTATTGTATACTTTGATGAATAATGCAAGCTAAAAGTTATTCTTGATGCTCTAAATTTTACAACCAGTATTGGAAAAAAACCCCAAGATTTTGGATTGATAGAAGTATTAGATGTTTGTGATCTGCTTGTTAGTATCCTAACTTAATGACGACTTCTTTGTGGTTGGGCTACAACGACAGTATGCTCGCCATTTCCTATAATCAGTATCCTATCCTAAATAATGCACCTCAATCAGAAACGTTTGCAGTGATATTCACTTCAGCAGTTTTCTGAACTAGTTATCTCCTCCTTATACTTGTGCTAGAGCAGAAAAAGTCCACGTTCTTAGGATCAATGCTTTTTAAGTAGTTGATTTTTGGAAAAGCAAGAGAGCGGGTGTAGTAGCATATTACTTAGACCATGTGTGCGTTCGTTCATAACGTGGAATTTGCATGAAGCAGCTACCCATTAGTCTCATTTCCATCGAAATCTCCACTCAACACGGCTATTATATAACACGACAATAAGTGATCAAGTGATGCTCTTGCTATTTGTCAATTTTAGTCACCATCGAACGGCGCTGGAGATTTCGTCAATAATAGTGGTTCGCCGTTTTTTTTTCTTTTGTCCTTCAAAATCTTTGTTCGTCACGAATACTGTAGGCTGGGACAGTGTGATTAAGTGATGCTCTCGTTATTCATCAACGAACAGACCATAGAATAATTCCGGAGATTCCGTCAATGACGATAGTTCGCCGTTTTCTCGCAAGTGCTCGACGATTTGTCCGACAGAACCAGTCCCGCCACATGTGTGATTCACGTCGATCAACGTCATGTTGCAGTGAGCGCCATCAACCGCATGCAGGGGAATAACCGATAGTTATAGAAAATTGCATACCGTCAAACACCTCGAAAATCAATCCGAAATAGGGAATTGATCCATCTTTCAAGATTAATCATCACATAGAAATTTCTTTATAGGGTATGTGGCTAATGATGCCCGCTGCTTCTCGACGCACTGTTGATTCCTCCATTTTCAGCACTCTTCGGCAATCAACAAATAACGTCCTATGGAACGCTGCAACCTGGCTATCTCCCATTGCAAGGCGATGTGCTCAATCAATATTCTGCGATGTTCGTGAAGAATAAGTACCTCAATTAAGCGTTGAAGTGGAGAGATCAACTATATGCTAGAATTGGGACCCTCACAGTGAAAAACTGTTATACTAATGAAATAAAGTAGTGGAATAAAGTAATTTTTGATACTTTGACATAGAGACTGATTGATGGCTCCTAAAGTGGCACTGGTAATTCAAGAACAGAGCACAAAAAGCCATCAAGTGTGCAGTCCGCTCATCAGTGACTCTATGAGGCAGAAAGGTGATCCTTGCGAAGTTAATTTGTTTTTCAGATGAAATTATTTGTTGGTAAAACAGGCTCGCTTTCTCTGAATGTTCTTAGAATATAAAACAAATAAAAGAAGAAATGAAATACATCTTTTTCAAATTCAAAGTCAATCATTTGGTAATTATTCTTCATTATTCCGGGGAAGGTAGGCATTGTGGTATAAAATGAAGGAATCTAAGTCTGGTGCAAATAGCGGATAGTAGAAAGCGTAAAACGAGTGTTGTGCAGAATGTACGTCAGTAGTGTAACGGATAGAGCAAGCGTTCCCGAAAAGAGTGAGGTGCGGGTTCTAGTCCCGCCTGACGCGAAAAATTTTGCGCATAACTCCACATTACTGGGTATACATATGAAATCTTAACACCGCTAAAGCGGTTGAATTAAAACAATTCCCTTTGATCTTTAACAGTAAATAGTGTCAATTGTTATTTATGACCTGGAAATACAGGAGTCTGATGTTCATTGAAAGAGGAACAACGACATTAGGTTCACAAAAGACCTACAAAGAAAAAATTACTCATTCGACCTTTTGATAGCAGCATTTTGATGTTATGACTATGTATTTGCAAATATTGGGTGATATGCAAAACTTAGGAACTCAATCGGAAGTTGATTCCGAGCTTCACCCATAACGTGTTAACAGCCGGTAAAGGTGGAACGAGAGTTCAACTCCGTCGTAAAATTCAAAGTTTTGCGTATCGTCAACGTTTTCGGATATATAACGTTAACATCACAACATAGCTTAAAAAGATTAAACTAGAAAATGTTGTCGATTATAAATGTTCAACAGCCGTCAGCTTAATTGGGCTCACTGCTTGGATGAGCTCACCAGACCAAACTCGTTCAAGGTTGGTTGCTGGAAGCTTCAATAACCTAAGTAGCAAAAAAATGATAGCAAAGCAATGCCCTCCGTAGCGAACTGTCTATCATGCCTCCAGTAGGAGTGAAACACAGTTAAACTCTCGCGTAAAGTTAGAAGTCTTGCATATCGTTAACTATTTTTGATATCATTTTTGCTAGAGTGTTTTCAAAATACTGAAGGTATCACCCACATCTACGTGAAATATACCACATTCGACCTATATCTGTAATAATGAATATTTATTAGGCTCCCATCGCCTCGCAATTTCTTTCGCAATTCGACAAAACTGTTGTTTCGATTTTATTTATTCAAAGAAATAAGAAATATATCCAATTATAATCAATGAAACTCAACCATTGTTGGGCAAGACTATACGGTTCTCTCTAAAAAGAATGAGGCCAGCTTTCAAAGAGATAGATAACGACACATTTGAGGTGGTTAAAATCTTTGAATTTTTCCCGCGCATATGCTGCTTTAGGGTGGGAAAGAAACGGCAGTCAAATGGAGCAATATTAAGCCTATACGATGGGTATACTATCATGGTCCAGCTCAGTTTCTCCAAGATGTGGCGAGTCGACTTTGCAATGTGTGGTGATCCGTTAATGCATGAGGTGCCTTTCGAGACATCACACTGCGATAGCCCATTCCATTTGTATGGCTTGCAAAGGCACTACGGCCGTTCTCAAGGGTCTGGCCAAGCTACTAGAACATTCTCCAAAATACCACGGCCATTTGGTAAAAAATTGCTATAAGACCTGTTCCTAACAGGAAATTCTCTTGAAACAAGGGCACCAACATCTGTTCAAGCTTCACCTTTAGTGATTATATTAGCCCCTTCCATAAGTTTGGTGCTGGAAAAATAAAACTAAATTCATTGAGCAGAAGTAATTCAAATTGCACGATTTTGATATCGTTCAATTGGTCATTTTCTTGAGAACATGGTGGCGGACAACTTGCCTATACTTGACTTAAGATGGAGTTGCCTCAGAAACGAATTCGCTTACTACTCATACACGAATGGCACCGCAGAAGAAAGGTTAGTAAAGCGGCGTCTAAGATTAATGGAACTTCATGTGGGTGGCCCCAGCGCGACTGGTACTCAAATCTGTTTTCTCCAGTCTCGAACTTCTCAAACCACTTCCTAGCCGTTCTTTCCGCATCCATAACATGGCCTCAAGCTCGATCAATCTTGCGGGCCGTTTCACTAACATTTTCCCCGATGCGCCGTTAGTGCATGAGTAGTAAGCAAATTTGTTCCCATGATAGCTCCATCTTAGAGTGAGTATGGACAAAATGCATACCAAAATGTTCACAAGAAAAATGGCAATTGGATTATACCAAAATAGAAAATATTCAAGACAAGTTTTAGTCATTTTCGATTGATAAATTTGATATTTATTTCATGAAACGACCCAATATTATATTTTTTGAGATGTTTTTTTTAGGCTCTTACAATTCGATATCCGAAACAACTGAAAAATATTAAGTGGGGATATTCAGATTTTACATGATACTAGTCTTCAAAATTTTTTAGCCTTAATTTTCTTTTTACTTTATTTTCTTTAAGAACTGTCCATGAAATCTTTTTTACATGACCCGTCTATCATATATGTTTAGCATATCCCAGCACCTCTCGGATTCGAATCACTTCCATGCAGTTATCTTCCATAATGCTCTTCTTCGAAAATTTCGCGTCTTCAACGCTTTTCCTCGTTAAGTGGGTGCAAGATTGTGAATAAGTATTTGATGAATATACAACAATACAGCGCCGTAGTGTAGAGTGCCTGACGTTTCGGAAGTTTCGCCTTTTCCGGAGCCTCAAAATGTCAAACTGTTGTGCAATCTGCTCAATCAAACGCTTTTCTACGCAAGATATAAGAACACATTTCCAGAATTCCAGTTTGTTTCAAGAGAAGGTAAAATTGGATACAACTTCCCAAAATTTGTTTACTGAGCTTTTCTACGCGGGTTATGAAAGTGTTTGATTGAGTACATTGCACATCACTTTGACCTTTCGAGGCTTTGAAGAAGGCGAAACCATCAAAGCATCAGCCATAATTTATCTCTGCAGGGCTTATATGCAATAACTATCACTGTCGCAACTTCGCATCTGCTTTATAAGGAAAAATACTGAGCTGTCCAATCTATGTCGAGACTGGAACATGTTCGGTTCTACGAACGCCGCGTGTTGTTTCTGCTGCTGTTTGAGGATCTCGTCTTCCTTATGAATGCCATGAATGGTGATCAAGACAAATGTCCTTGCGATCCAGGAGACGTCTGAGCTGAGGCGTTCTGATCTGATCTTGTGAAACGGTGTTACATAAGGGAGCTGGACCCTGCCTTCCGGTAGGATCCATCATTGTCTACTGCGCTAACCCGTCCATCACATCTGCTATGGAAATCCTAACAGTTCTTCCATTCATATCATTTCCTCGAACGGTTGAATGGCGTTCGAGTCCTAAGATGGACTAAGTAGATTGATAGTCAAGAATTTTCAGCATCAAAAACAAAGAACAATCACAGTTGGCGTGCTGTTCATGTGTATTGAGCGTCACTCGATTTCCTTTACTTCCAGTTCCATGTTGTCAACAATGCGAGCACTCGACAATAGTAAATTGTGCGTGCAACGACAGAAAAGCGTTTGAACGATTAAGGGATTTTTCTGCGACAATTTTTTTTGCACAACATATTGACAAAGAATAACACGATACAGTGTAGCGAAAATGCCGTCTTTGCCTTCATTTATTGATTTGTGCATTATACCGCTTCATTCAAGTGTAATCTTAAGAGCACCTTCAAATTTTGAAAATATCAGCGAAGAGCAATCGAGTGTACAAAAATGATATCTAGTGATTTTCATTTGACAGCAGTGTAGTGTTAATCTTTCGTCGTCGCCTACTCTTAGTCTGGGGACTGGAGCACCCACAGAGGATTGGCCAAAAAGACAAGGAGTTCTGTACGTTTGACGAGACTGTCAAGGTCGAAACACGTGTATCGGGTTGTTCAAGAGCCCATTTAACAGGCCACATGCCAAGTTGGCTCAGAAAACAATTATGAGATATACTGAGATTTGTGTATTGTTCTCTACAAAATAATTTTGTGCTCGAATGAAGTCTATGCTGCTTTTTTAATAGAACAACATCATACTGGGCTTTGTGCTACAAGAGGATATTCACTATCACCAAGTCGAAATTGCAGATTCGCTGACATGAAGGAATGCCTTCTAAGGCAGTGGTCGCCACAGTGGAAATGATTATTCTGAGTACTTTTCCATTATCAGACAAAATTGTGAAGGAGAATTTTTTGCTGGACTTCCAATAGCCATTCAGAAGCCTTGAACCTGGAAGATTTGAAAATGCGCTTATTTTTGTGAAGTGCTTCTTATAGCGCTGTAGCAAATATTAAGCCGCTCCATAAGTTCTGCCACTGGAGCAATAAACATCAAATTGCCTGACATTAAATCAACAGAGCTACATGGTTTTTCCATTGTTAAATTGCACATTTTATTGCGAAGATTTAGGTATACAACTTGCCTACACTCGCTTTGAGGTGGAGCTGTCTTGGGAACAAATTTGCTTGCGATTCATGCGCGAATGTCCTTAGAGGAAAATGCTAGTGAAACGGCACGCAAGCTTAATGGAGCTTTGTGTGGACGGCCCGAACGCGACTGGTCTTCCAGACTGTTCTCTCCAGCTTTCAACCTAAACCACTTTCTATTTTGCCCTTTCTGTAATTATATTATCGCCTCATGACCTATTAATCTTGATTAATCTTGCGCTCCGCTTCCCTAGCATTTTTGCTTACGCTCCATTCATGCATGAGTAGCAAGCGAATTTTACCCAACACAGCTTCATCTTGAAGCAAGTACAGGCAAGCTGTATGACATGATGTTTGCGAGACAATGGACAATCGAACGATTATGCAAATTCGATTACATCTGGATAATAAATTTGGTGTTTATTCCTCTAGTTCTAAATCTATGGAACGACCTGATAGAATGAAGTTGTGTTTCACATGCGTTGCTTATAATTGCGTAAATAATTCGCAAAAGAGAGCATTTGCCAGATTGTCGAAAATTAATAGATAACGTAAATCTTGTAAATTTTAGAAATGTACTTGCTTTTTCAGAGATTTTCCCTACAGCGCTGAAGAAAAGAAAAGTTCTACGTTTCACATACGCGTTTTCTCGCAGGACAGAGCTCTTTCCTCGAAAGGTTGATAACCAATCGATAGCGTAAGTTTCGACGAATCCAACATTGTACTTGTCTTGAAGAAAAGATCATTTTATTACATTTCCAAATCTGCCGCGCATTGTTTGCCGGCTGGGATTTGCGAATAGCTGTGGATTGAAAAGCCATGCAGGCGCGATTACATATGGGGTGATTTTTGCCATCAAATTCAGGATTTTTTCGTTTTGAAAAGAACTCTGTACAAAACATGTGGTTCTGATAGTGCAAAATTTCCTCTATACGCTCATATGTTTTTCGTGCATAGGCTCAGGCTTGTTAGCGAGTCTTATTCGAAAGTAAAAAATGGATATCCTAAGGCCACAAAACGACAGAGCAAAGTTTGTTCTATAGCTTTCAACTCAGAAGAACCTAGAAAGTTTAATGAAATGGGGGATATTTTTCGAACAAACAACGAAAATCCGTGCGATTACGCGCGACGAGCGTGAAATACAATCTTATCTCCCCTACTACAGTCCTGTAAAAAGGCGTCTTCAAGAACAAAATATATTCTTATAGTTTCCGAGATTAACGTTATCGAACGTTATCACAAGTAGTCTGGGAGAACAGCTCTCTTTGTCTTGCGGTAATATATACATTGCGCACATCACGTGTTAAACGCCATCATACTCTCCCTACTACAGCGTTGTGAGGAAATCTTTCTGTGAAAACGATTTGTCTTCATGTTCAAAGAATTTACGCTATCTGCTGAATAGTGATAGTTCAAGGGAAGAGCTTTGTCCAGCGAAATAAATGCTCGATAATGCACGATGTCTGTGGAACGTGATTTTAGTGTTGCAGTGCATTAAAAAGCCTTTCTAAGAAACAAGTACATTTTTTGAATCCCCAAGATTTAAGCTTTCGAATGATCACAAAAAGTCTAGTGGATAATCATTGTGCAACAAAGGAGGTACCTTTGAAAGTGCTTGTACGATATCAGAAAAGTTCCTTATTTCGCTATAAGAGAAGAACTGAGTGGTTGAAAGATTATATAAGTGCGCTCATTGTACAGCTTGATTTAGACTGAAATCAGATCATGCAGAGCGCATTAGGCATAGTGAATAAAACATTAGACAAAAGGATATGAAACAGACTGGCTAATGGAGCAGAGTAAGAGATAAAAAATAGACAGAAAGCTCAGCGAGAACTTTTGCACTAACAACAAGGCATATTATGTTCTTGCCAAGAACAGACGACGCGTGTATGATAGACCGAAAAAAAATTGTAAGGAGAGATTCATTCCAGGAAGCCAGTCAACCAACTTGCTCACATCAGCGATTCCCAAATGAGCTGGGCATCAGTTAAGTGGAGACATTTTGTACTATGATCGCCAACATCGAAAATATCGCGAAACATTCTTAGAAATCTTGAAAGTGGGGACATACCATGGAAATAAATTGTCGTGATGGAATGACGCAAATTTTCAGAATTTGACAATTGCAAAGATGGATCGACCATAGAGGACAACTTCCGTATTGAGAAACGAAAAACCGGAAAGAGGAGTTTATCCAAATAATGAAAGAAATTAGCAAAGAATAGTTCAGGAATGACTCGGAAATCGGTTCTAGTTGTTGGTTTCAGCTTTAGAATGCATAAATGGTTTGGTGTTACGAATGTGGAAACCACGCTCGAGTAACTTTTGAACTTTTTTGAGTCTAAAATGTCTCCAGCATGAGAATTCATCTTATTTGACCGCGCATTCCGATGATATGATGTTACAATTAACCCAGTAATGTAGAGGGGCATGCAAAAACATTTGCGTCAGCGAGGATTCAAACCCAGACCTCAATCCTTTCGGGAGCGCGTGCTGAACTGTCGCACTTTTGACTCTCGTTTTGCATACCGCTCTTTCTACGCTATAACGAGCGTCGGTAGTGCACGGTTCAGCACGCGCTTCCGAAAAGAGTGAGGTCTGGATTCAAATCCTGCCTGAAGTAAATGTTTTTGCAAACCACTATACATTACTTGGTTAAGGTCTCTAACATGATCTTTTTTTTGTTGAAATAAAGTCAAGAGAGACGTGGAAGTCAGTCAGATACTACCTATTTCCAAGGTATTTGAATCGTTCCATATGTTTTGACACTGGAGCAATAAACTCCAAATTAACTAACCAGAATCAATTATAATTCCATGGTTTTGGTATTGCTCAAATGGGCATTTTTTTGCGAACACTTTGGTAAACAACTTGTCTATACCTTCTTTTAAGATGGAACTGTCGTGGGAACAAATTTGCTTGCTACTTATCCACGACTGGCGCACAGGAGAAAATGCTGATGAAGCGGTGCTTAAGATCAATGGAGCTTCCTGTGGACGTCTCGAGGGTGACTGTCCTTCCAAATTGCTCTCATCGGCTTTGAACTTCGCAAAGCAATTTCTAGCCGTCCTTTCTGCAACCGTATCATCTCCATAAGCTCCATCAGTCTTGCGGGCCGCCTCATCAAAATTTCCCTTTCGTGCCATTCGTGCATGAGTAGCGAGCGAATTTGTTCTCATGGCGGCTTTATCACAAAGCAAGCATTGGTAAGTTAGATACCATAATGTTTGCAATAAAATATGCAATTTAACGATGCCAAAATCATGAAATTTTGATTTTTTCTGGCTGGTAAATTTGCCTAATAACTGTTTACTGCTCTAAAGCTCAATAAATACTGCTCTAAGGCCAAAATCTATAGAAAGACCTAATAACTTTGGATGAAATGTCTTCCTCGTAATCAGGAAAACAGCTTAAGGGCAGGTACACAAAAGTAGTCTGCTCATATTATAATCACTGGCAAATGCAACTAACATTAACAAGCACTTTTTTCCTCAAACCATACTAGTACTTTTTACCTGAGATTTTCTTCGTTTGAGGAATATCTGCTAGTATTGTTACAAATAAGTGGCGGGTTGTGAGCGCTTCTGAAGGAAAGAATTCACGAGACCATCGCTGCATAAAATTATTAGTGCATTCCCCCCACAGACATCTTTGTTTGAGTGAAATAGATTACAATTAGAGTGAATGAGTCAATCAGTCAAGCAGTTTATGGAGTCATGGAACTAAATCAACGTTACTTGCGCCAAAGGTACTGACAAAAAACTGTTTATCATGTAATTTTGGTATTCACTCGTGCTCGCTTTCATTGATCAATCCACTATTTCCTCTCTTCATCCCTTCATTCCTCCATTCTTAGCTTCAAAGAAACAATTTCATTGTCAAATGCAACCATTCACGGCAAGCTTGCCGTTCCTTTTCCTGCTTTGCCACCAGCAAAGAGAAACTATTGACAGGGTTTGTCATAGGATATTTCTATAATAAGTGCGGCACCCATTTTCTGCACTCTTGATTTGTATTCATGCGCACGCACAGATTACAACAGACCGGTCTGAATCAAATGCATCTGCGATTTCTTTCATAGCCACCATTAAGTTTTTCTTTGATGCGTAACCTCTAACATGCTTTGAATATAATGCATCAAGGGCAAAGGCATTTTCTTCTTTCAACCGTAATCCAACGTATCTCAGCCTCTATTGAAGTGTATTATTCCATCTGGAAATGATTGGAATCAATAAGTGATTGCCAGAAGATACAAGGTGTACTCACGCCAAAGACCATATTGCAAAAATAAATGTAATGAAGCATATTCAAGAGTAAAATCAGACAAAATAAAATTAAAATAATGGGAACTTTTCCGAGATCCGCTCCCACTCGACCCCTCAAAAAGAAAGTACCTCTTGGCTACTTTGAAGGTTTGAGTGTCATTCAATTACTCAAATTTCGAGGAACTTTAAGATGTTCTTTCGTTCCTAAAAGGTCTCTTTGGTGGCTCTAACAGCAAAAATAAAATTTTGTTCTTCATTCGAACAATTGTCACCGAACAAAGCTTTTCCCCGAGACTTTGATAAGCGTTCGATAACCTAAATCTCGATATTTCCATTGATGTGCTTGGTTCTTGACAAGGACTCCTTACTGAGCTATAACAACTAAAGTAAGATTGCGTTTCGTAAATTTGGCACCGGAAAAGACGCAGTGGCTTACTGACAATGTTGCGAAATCCTATCCATATACCGGCAAAGCGTGGTGGTTTGATGCCAATGTCGGGCTGCGCGAAACTTCTTTTTTTTTAATGTTACTGCGCACAAAAGTCCTTCTTAGAAACTAGATGCACTGGAATCGCCGAGAATTAAGCCATTTAATAATTAGTAAAAGTCTGGAGCGAAAACTTTGTTCAGCGGAAAATGTTCGAACGAGATATATAATTTTATTCTTTTCGATATAGAGCAATAACAAAGCCGTTTAAAAAGATAAAATACACCACTGAGTTTTTTGAGATTTGGGCCATTAAATAGTTGTTAAAACTGAAGAGAAAGAAACAGAAGGCACGTTTTTCCCAAAGGATCGAAGAAAAGTGCGGATAACGAAAATGATCCAAATTTGCGCAACTCAGTAATCTTTTGGCTATCATAGCGTAATAAAAGGTCTATTTCTAAAATCAAATGTATCATTGGAATTGCCGAGATTCATGCTATCGAATGGCCTCTAAAAACTGAGAGAAAAAAACTTCGTTTAGAGAGAAATGTTTGAATCAGTAACAGAACTTTAATACTGGTGTTACAACGCATCAAAAGGACATTTCTTAGAAAAAAGTGCACTTTCAAATTTTTCGAGAGTTGAGCTATCGAATGACTACTAAAGCCTCAAAAACAACCAAAAAAGCGTTTTTCTCAAGGAGCCGATTGGGCCGGATAACGCAAATGATCCAAATAATGTAAGCGAACATGCACAATTTGGTCTACAAGACAGCATGCTGTCCTCCAATAGTCTCTGTCGCATGGAACCGCTTCGCTTGTGGGAAAAAATGTCAAGAATATAGACTTCTTTTGGACGTTTTGAGATCATTTCTGGTGCAAATTTTTATTCCTAATAAGCTTGACATTAAGAGGATGACTCGCAAAAAATGTGTACATTTGAGGCGCCACCGTGTCAAAGTCTCTTATATGCTACACTGAAGCTCTCAGTTCTTCAAATACTCTCAAGATCGATAAATATGTTGAGCAGAACTGCTAGACCATTGTCACTTGCATCTGAGCTATCAAACCTCTATCACGTTCGAAACACCAACCTTCTGCATCCCTTCGCGTACATCTTGGCCTTTCAATGGAGACCGTCCTTCGAACGCGATTTTCATGTGCGTCGGAATCAGAATTTATTTGATAATCATTAATCTGCAGGGACGCGGCAAACCGGTTTCTTAAGAACATCGTTCTGTTGTTTAGTTCGGCTTTTTTGTTTTATTCAAAAGCAAAATATTTTAGGCCAAAAAGAAGACAAACTTCAAAGAACGAAATTTTGAGTTAATTGGCGTGTGTCTCCAAATAAATACATGGCTTGTCAACAGTCGAGATCTCTTTTGGGCACTTTAGTGTACATATATGATGGGATAGGCCTCACCTTTTATCCAGAAGCTTTCTCTAAGATTTTGCATAGGCTTGCATGAAGATGCATTTCCGTAATCGAGTAGTTGCACAAAACTGTTTTTCGTGATTTTGTTTCCCTTCTCTTTTTTTTTTTTGTTGAAAAGTATAGTGATGGAGGACGGGCGTTGTCAAACTTCAACTAAAGAAAGAAAAAACCACTGATAGGTAGAGAACTTGCAAAATATTCTTCATACTGCATCATCCAAGTGATGAATGAGTCATACAGACATCGAAAATGAGAATAGAATGGCAAATTATTGCTAAATATTTGCATCAGCAGTGCCACTGTACGAAGTGACACCTGCACCAGCTAAAAAAACAATTCAGAGATGATAATTCTATACCTTTAACTAAAAACTGAAAATCACCTTGGGAGAATCGATAAAATTTCTTTGTTTCTCATAGTCTAGCAAATTGATGTAATCTTCAAAAACCATCTTAAGCATCTACTGTGCGGATTCAACGCTTCTCGGATTCGTTTCCTCAAACCTATCATCCACGAAAGTCGTCGAATTTTAGCGTTTGGCTTGGACCGTTGCCTGTGGATGTCTGTCTTTTGACATGAATGTCTTTGATAATTGATGGTCAAATTTACGAGAGGTTATGAAATCATTGGCATAGAACGTTGCTATTCAGATTGCAAAGAATGAATCCAGAGAAGGCACTTAATTTCTAATGCCGGAATAATCAGAGAAGTGGTGAGCCTAGAGGGTGGTCGGACCGGTACCGTAGTTTCAATGATCAGGATCACTACCATAGCGTTACCTACCTCATATATGAAGTAGGATGATGAGTTTTGATACAACTATCACGTGATACAGTCACCAATTGTTTTTTTTCTTTACTTCTGCACTTTATTGGAAGGTATCGGGTAATGAGAGTGCGAACAAATAAGGATTGGAATTTTCAACAAAATGAAAAACATACACGACAAATTCTGTCAGTGCTGAAAATTTTGCGCAGATCTTCTAACAACAATGATGATATTATTGTATTGTCAAGAATTTGAATAAAAAAACCGCCACAAAAGTATTTATGCGTGTTGTTGGGATGGGGAAATTTCTTGTCCAAAAGTTCAAAACAAAATCATAAAGTGTGGATAGGACTTAATTACATATGGAAGACACATTCCAATCTTGTTCAAAGTCGATGTAGATGGCCAATCATTCCATAAATGACCACTTCAATGCTTTTTAAGAGTATTTACAAATTTTTCGTTTTACTTCTTGTATGTTATACGGGGACAATTGAACAAACGATTCTTTCCGCTGGTCGGGAACTTTTCATAAAAGTATTTAGTGATCATCAGAAAGCTCAAATCTCTGCCTACTGTTCTACATGGCCGTTTTTGAAAAGACAGAGTAGCATTCATAGTAAAATTATGCCCTGTACTGGCCGCGCGCTTTTGCTATTATATTATTTCGCTGAAAGTACGGAAAGCATATGATAGTGTAGAGGAAATCTTGTAGTATCAGAGTCATACGTTTCATCTGAGATTTCTGTTACTTGGGAATAACTCGCGAATTGACTAACAAAAATTGCACGCCACATGTGAGTCGCGTTAACGCGATCAAATCATCGCCGTAAGGAAGCAGCGGCCAGCAGGCACACTAGCCGACAAAGAAATGCGCCGCGCATGTGAGATTCAGTCTTGTTTTCTCTGCTACATTTTAGTGAAAACGGTCTTTCCAGAACAAAATACAGGTTGAAATAAAATTTGAGGAATGAGTTCTGTCCTGCGAGAAATATGGACAATTTTTCAATAAGTGGCTACGTATCGCAGCAGACACAGATTTAAGCTTTTGAATGACTGTTGACAGTCGAACAGTAACTTTTCATTCAACTGTTTTTACAAACCTCACTCAAAACACTGATAATCTGATAACATATCTTGAGTCTTTCATGAGGTCTGTTATGGCACTTATGAAGTGCGGTCACGTGTTTCGGCCTTGCAGCCTCATCAGTAACACGGTGCATTCCAACTCAGCCAATTCCTTGTAAAGGAATATACCCCTACTCATAAAGAAATCAACTCTTACAAAAATTTCTTTCCCAGTTAGAGGGGTCATTTCTTCATTTACCTCTGATAAAATATATAAACATTCATTATCATATTCTTGAATGTAAAATCGAAGTTGTGCTGCAGATTGTTATCGCATTGCTCCATTTTATGCTCCTTCATGTAAGGCAATGCTCTGTCCAGAAGATACATGTTTTGTGCTCAAAGTACAGTCGAAAGAAGTATATTTACGCTGTATTCTACATAACTGCGATCATTACGGATTGAGTAGTTACCAGAAAAACAAGTGGACTTTAGTAAACAAATGGTCAGAAATGGTTCAGTATTATTTAGTCTCACTTGATAGGGACAGACTTACTTCACTTTTTTAATTCTTCTGTTTTGCTAGACTCGCGAAGATCTCAAAGACTATGACAATATTAGAAACTCTAAATGTACGGTAGCTCAAATCAACAAGGGACATAATTAACACCGTAGAAGCGGAGACTATATATACATACGTACACGTACATACGTAAACAACAGTTACTCGTAGATCTGAGCATTGATCAAAGGCATGGGACGTTTTCGTAAGCATTAGCAAGGATTTCGATTTTTCTGTGTTTTGCAGAGAGGCAATAAAGTGAATAGGGCCACAGAAAACAAGCACACAAATAAAACACTCGACAAACATTGTTCTGTTTTACAAGTGTTGGAGCGACCCCCGTCAAACCGGATCACTCACAGACACACCTCATTTTGACATATGAGCAGGATAACTGACTCAATAAGGAGGTCGATCTTTGTTCCTCGTGAAAATCTATATACAACTTGAATATATAGGAGCACAGCGACACATATACAATGTACAGAAAGATGGCGAAGTATGAAAACCATAAGTGAACTTAGTAGCCAAAAAGAAGCTAAATTTGTGATGAGTCCCTGATTGGCTCAGAACATGTATCCGTATCCGGTTACATTCTCGAGTCTCTCTAGCGACTAAAAGCTGTGAGACAGATTCTATTGCTCTCTATATGCAGTACTGGTGTTCTACTCACAACTCAATGAGATATCTTCCAGGTAGTAGCTTGTGTAAGTGGTATCTTCCATCAAATTGTGCACAGTTTATCAGATTGATACATCCATTTGAAAATTATGCTGACAGAAAAAAGAGTAGAAGCTAGATAATCTAAAAAGACTTGACGGTAAAAGTATTTGATTTGCAAAGTACAGCTTGACTTTAGCCTTGCAATTTTGAGCAGCGTGTGACTCGTTTATATTATAGATGCAAAAGCGACTTGATGTATTTCAGCCCAGTTATCTACATAATAAACCAAGTCGGTTGACTCTTTGTATACATGCTCACTAGCTTCTCAGAAACGAAATTCTCATATATCAGGCCAAAAAGCATTTTAATGACTAAGAAAAAGCAAGTGCACAGCAACAATATTTTTGATCATCTTTCTTTTCACTCAGAAAAATACATTGGTAGAGTGAGCAACGGCACTGATTTGTCGCAGACCCAATCTTTAGACACTGTGACATGACATCGCAAGCATCTCCCAAGTATTGAGGATTCGAAATAAATAATTTCATAATAGAGAAAAATTGTTCTGGACAAAAATGACTTTTAGACAAAGTGTTACGCAACTCTAAATAAGGAAGAGCCAAAATCGTTGAATTCTCTCCCTTTAAAAGTTTTAAGCGGTCACTAAAGGCGCGTAAAATTCTCAGAACGTTAATGTTGGGTTCCAAGAAACTAATATGGTGCCATTAATTCACAAAAATGGTTCGGCAGGTCTAAGTGGTAAGTTCTAAATTGGTGATTTCCATTCGTCGCGGTAGTGGATTTTGACGACGAGTGTTGAGTCTTATATGATGTGTTGACTACTAACAAAGCAGAAGTGACTAAGGAGTTCAAAATAACACTACATGCAGCGTGTAGGCACGTTAAAAGAAGCACTATTCAGTTATTTACAGAAACATATGTAGCGGATATGTGGGTGTCTCTGCACAGATTTGCTCATCGAGGAGGTTAGCAAATGAGTATTCGGCCAGAAAGATCACAAGTTCATCGACGCCTATTAGGCAACTTCGTGCTCTATTTGTCGTGTCTTTTCCTGGAGGAATGCATTGCGTAATGGTGGTTAGCGCCACAGATTAGTTTTTTGTTCATGATTGTTCACAAAGAAGATGACGAAACTGTAATGGTCAGATTCAACAGTTTACGGCATTATTGTCATGTACTTCACATTAACTGCTTAATAGACATAAAGATTTTGTACCTACTACGACACACGGGGCGCCGTGGCAGAATGGTAGTGATGTTCGCCGCGGAGCGCATGAAACCGAGCTCCATCTCCAGCTCTCTCCGGCAGTCAGCAACAAAGCCCTATGGGACGCCCGACAGCCAAGCTATCCTCGAGATTCGCTCAACAATGATTATACGCCGTTCAAGAACAAGACGATTAAATGAGGTGAATGCTAGAAGTACTGGGATCCACACAGTGAAAAAAAACACTGTAATGATGGTTCAAATAAAGTGCTAAATTAACTACATATTCGATTAGTTGATAGCACCGTGGAAGAATTAGCCACAAGGCAACATGCTTTCGTTTTGGCTACACAAGCCGACGAATGCTTGTCGTGTAGACTGTACTAGAAGGGCTATCTCAAGAATTCACAGAAAACAGAGCTTGATCATTCTGCACATGAACCAAAGACTAAGGCATATGATTAAGCAGCCACTGAACCTAAGTGCCTTTACTGATGACAGTTACGCAGCGAAATGGATAGTAGAGATGGTGGCATTCGCAAGGCTGTGAGAAAAAAGCATAAAGTCGGTATGCAAGTATCAACGTATCCAGCATTTATGCAAGATTAAAGAAGATTGTGCCATCACAGGGTCGGTGAGTGATAGAACGCATTTCACTTTCTCGACTTTGATGGAGTTCTTGGAGGCTAGTACGCAACACTATCTCCTGTGTTAGTGGCTCAATATATTAAGGTTATTGAGACATATTACGATCATTATGCACTAATCCTAGTTGATTATACCGGATCGCAAAAGGGTAAATAATCCCTATTTTCTGTCTGCTCGAAAATAGCGAAGCCAAACAGAATATACCTGTAAATTGATTTAAGCCATTTACTCCATCACTGAAATTCCAAATTATCTACTATTTTTTGCTGTATGATTGGAATATGCAAAAGTTTTTATATTTTCTTTTGAATACAGACGAGGCTGTCAACAACAATATTTATTCAAAGATTGACTGACGTTTTGGCGGATTCACCTTCTTCGCAGCCTACAAAAGTCAAGTTGATCGAGATTTACCATGTAAAAGGATCCATGTCCTCAGCAGAAAAACCACAATATACCTGAATTTAAATCTTACTAGGACTAAAACGGCTCCCACACACACGTACTATTTAGTTTTTAGAAAGGTTATTGTGATAGAGTTTAGTATGACAGTTATTTGGCCGGATATACCTACTTATATTTACATACGATGAAATTGGTAGAGTGTTGTCAGTCTGAACTGCTCGATTTTGAATAATCCTCACATGGAACCAGTCCCACAGCCTGTCAACATATTGCCTATGAAAAGACTAAAGTTGACAGTAGAGGGAATCAAGCGTAGAGAAAAGGGTAATTACGTCCACAGGCAATCATCTGCGTTAGATGTGTCGATAATCATTCGAAAAACCAATGAAATTCAAATAACGTTAAAATTACTCTCATAATCGTACTGACCGTTTTGTTTTAGAAAATAACCCAATTCTTTAGAAAATATAAACATACTGCCGAAATAGCAACTATTATGTCAGTTGTGCCGATTCAAATAAGGAGCACTAACAACAAGGAAAGTTTCGATGAAGAAATAAGTTTACGGGATGCACGACTAATGAGGCTACATAGCTGAAGCAAAATTTGGAAGATATGGTGTATAGGTATCAGTATTGCGGAGGACATGTGACAGCACTCTAACTGAGTACTTGAAATTCTCAGCAATTTTTAGCTGCTTGAAAGCTCGTTAATTTTGAAATAACCGTTCACAAAGGTGTTTTTCCGACTTCATAGAATTCTATGAGTGCGCAAGAGAGACACTAGTTTGTTATGCACTTCACCTTCCATCTAACTCCGAGAAAGCCTTCTCAATGCCAAACCGCTCTTGCAAGAACAAAAGATGGAGTTATAAAGGGATGAAGGCCATGTTACTAGCTTTGCTATTATTCAATGTTCAGAGCCTGTTTTGCAGCGCTTTGTTTGCTTCACCGAACACGTATTTTGACGATACTTCAGTCTTCTCTCGGTGCTGCGTTTGTTTTGCCACATATTAGAATATGCCAGATAATTGAGTTTCAAGCTCTATTAAATCTAATGAAACAAACAATAATTATTAGGGTGCAAAAGATTTTGTATACACCCAATCACTCTTGAGAATGAATATTTTACTGATACAAGTTACTTCGAGGATGACTTTGTGAGCAGCGCTTTTATCAACTTTGAGTGACTTCTATTTCGCTTTCATAACGTCTACATTTTCGGTATGTACGTTAGACACGATTACGAACTATTGAAGACGTGACTGGTGTTAGACTTTTCTTCATCACGTGCGACACACCCAAGCAGCTTCTCAAATGATCGTTTTCTCTCGCTCACTTTGTGTGGTTTACTCGTTTATCACACGTATTCCTCGGCATATATGAGCATAGCTGAAGCACCTGATGACAACTGAGAGTAAAAGCGGCATCAGATGTGTTGCCGCCTTTCATTATGTTCATATTGACGCCGCTACAGCACAGTGCAAAGTGTCCGTTGAGAATATGCTATATCACCAGTGTCCTTTTTATCACTTTTTCAAAAGTATAGTGCAATTCCCATAAGAACACTTTGAGGTAACTTCTTAGATTTGAGTAGATGCACAAAATATCAACATGGATTGCTTCCATCAAATCAATGAGGATAATTGCTCCTTCGGAATCAACGTGAAAGTAAATAGAATGCGAGTAATTGGTGGACGAATCATGTGAGGACGAGAGTTAGATTAGCAACAAAGGGCTGTTCAAAGCTGTATGCAATTTGTGGATCACGCTGTTATACTCTTAAAATTTAGTGTCTCCAAAAAGGCCGAAGATTTTAAAGGGATATTGGGAAGAGAAGAGACAAACACAATGTCTGATGCTCTCGCACTACACATTTCCTGGCAGACCAAACTACAACATTTTGCACTCAATTAGCTATTAGCTGGTAATTGAAAAAGTTACCTGAGGCTTGAAGGCAACCATCAATATTGATGAAATGTACAATACTTTGATGACTCGTAATCGAAAATAGATTATATAAATAGGTTTGGTAAACACAAAGACATTATTCAAAGAGGAGAACACAAAAACCACTGATCACTTGTGATGAATCATATTTAATCAATCATAGAATCGCAAAAAGTGTCGATCATATTTAGTTCGTCCAGGTGGTGAAAAAAGGAGAAACAAATAAAACTTCACAATTCAAGTCATGGCTATCAAATCACTGCTAATACCATTAATACTTATAATAGAGGCAGTATCGACAGCTATTTATTAACCACCTAAATCATTTTGTCTACCACTCTCCACACATAATTTTTTTCATGGAAACTGCTGTCAAAAGAATTGAAACGCTCCTTTTACAAGACTTGCCGAGAGCATGTCTCTTGAACATTGAGATTTCCTCTCGCAGAAAAAAAAGCTGGCAAACATGAGTGTCGTCTTATAGCTCAGCTCATACGGAAGTCATCACACTTTCACAAACCAAATCGGCATTATTTCGACACTACTAATGCCATTATTTTGTACTGAATCTGCCCACTAACTGGCTTCTTCGTGACATTCGATTGAGGCCATAATCGGGAAAAGAAACCTTTTTATCGTCCAAGAGAGAGAAGAGGAGACTTGTATGATCAGGGTTTCAAAGGAACCTTCCCTCGTATGATTAGAAACAAAGCAAGACTCTACCGAAGACTACAAGCTACTTGTCAATCAACAAATTTTTATCTAATTTCGCCTCCACTTCCAAATAGCACATTCGAATCGCGTCTTTCAAGCCCCTAAGCATACACTCAGAAATTTGAGAAAATTGAAGTTTTATCGTATTATTGGTATCTAAGAATGTCAGTAGTGACGTTGAAAAGGGTGTTTGCAGAAGTCACATTATCAGAAATTAGAACGTAATTCAGAGAAAAAAAAAACGGTTCAAAAAGGTGCCAACAATCTCATGTTGATAAACACTAGTTTTTGGTAAATCAGTAGTGGTTAAGAAAAATACGACTGCCACAAATGTTATCGCGTTATGAAGTAGTGAAAACTTTTCAGTTTTTCCAGATTTGAAATTCCTAGGAGTTCTATGCAGCCTACTTTCTAGAGGAGAACAACCACTACAGTTTCTACACGATGAAGTTCGAGTTCCCATTAAAATACAAGGAAGTACACTTTTGAACAAGATAACAATACAGGTGAATTCCTTTGAGAGAGAACCACAATTGCATACCTTTTTTAGAACGAAAGTGACAAATGATCTGCAGTAGTTATCCTCGGAAGGAAGAAATCCCAGAACAGTGACGTGTGCATAGTAATTCTAGCAGCGAAGAGTGGCCAAAGGAGTCTTTATAACTACTACAGATCTTCTCGATTAGTATCGTCTACAACTACTCCGCGTAAATTATCTTTTCGCAAGTATTATGGATCTTGAACACTGCTGCTCACATTCGCCAACAATAAACCGTTCACGATTTCACTTTATGGATCATATCATATTCGTGTGGTAGCTATGGTCCAAAATCTGCCATGAGCACGACATGCCAGTTGGTATATTTGCGGCTACGAAATTTGACTCCATTTCGTCAAAACGCATGCTGCGCTAGCAATGGCCAATGACGAAGGAGTGGATCAGTTAACATACAAGAACCTCGTCCAACCAGTATCCTCACTGAAATCTTGTTTGATTGACTACTTATGAGTGTCGTCTTTACATGCCGTGTAGGCACCGTCGAGTCTTCCATATGACTGATTGCCTTACAACCGAGTCAAAAGAGTGGTCGAGTTCTCTTGAGACGTGCTCAGCTGTCACTTATCGCTTTTCTTTCTCCTCTTCTTATTTGTATGTTAGATGTTGGTCGAGCGTGGTTTGCACTATTTCGAGATAGCCATGGCAAAGCGTTGAAAGGCCACCATCACTACCATTTATCAATCCGTGGATCGGTGGGAGTTTACTGTTTTGTAACCGGCCTCATACATCATCTATTCCTGTGAATGGTCAATCAATCGAACGATCGAGGTCAATTTGATAGGTCGAATTAGGGAAATGTTTGAGAGAAAATGATCAGTTGTTGTCGTGTTAGCGAAATTTTTAAGGCAGACCTGAGAAAAGTGGTCTTTTACCGCGATAAGGTTACACATCACCACATTGCAGTGTATAGCAAAATCGCGTGATTCCAACGAAAAAAAGCATGAATTTCGATACAAAATCCTCTTAAACATTCATTTTGTTGACATTTTGTTGTTGTTCCTTGCGTTATCGATGGTATATGCGATAACTTTGCTTGCGTTGAAAACTTCAACGTTTAAATTTTGTTTTCGAACTTTTTAGAATCTAGATATGGCTGCATTTGAAAGGACGCGATATAAAAATTATAGATACGGTTGATGAAATAAAGCAAACTCTTTCCTATAGATCTAGAGCGTTCTCTTCTGGAATACTCTGTTGCTAATGAAGTTATCATAAGCTTTTTTTTTTTGAAAATCAACTTTGTTTCAAAAGAGTGAGGACTAGGATTGGAATATGCAAGAGCAGCAAGATTATGGTGGTATCCAGAGGTGACAGTAGCCTGGCTTCCTGCTGATTCATCACTGTCCGTCTTTGTTTACAATGTTCTCGATTGCTTAACGGAATCAATCCTTCTCATTTTATGTGAGCACGATAAAAATAGTTTCTCGCTGACAAAAGTACTGCAGAATGGACTTCGAAGCAACCGTTTATTTGATTTTATTCAGTAAATAAAGTAGCTCAGTCGAGTCTCTTGATGTTCCAGTTCTATAATGATATTCGGTAACTGTTGTTGCTAACACGTTTACTCCTTGAACACCCCCAAGAACTGCTGCATGTCTATCGTCTCCTTTACGGACTTTTGGGAGACGGCTTCATACTGCATGCTTGTTAACGGCTTCCTTGCCAAATGAAATGCAACTGCATATTACAATGATTTTCGTGCGTAAACCTACTATACTACGTATCTAAGTACGTATCTTTAACTAACAAAAATATACGTGTACAAATTCCACTCTAATCTCTTATATATATATTATATATATGGTACATATATATATATATATATATATATGATGGGCAGGTTATCGCGAGTCATGCTAGAAGTCGTGTATATCACATTAACCTTGAACCTTTAACCTTTAACCTCTTGACAATCAAGTAGGAATCTAGCGCGACGTGGTTGCGCGGCGAACGCGGCGAGCTGCAATTGCAATGCGGCAGTTTTCTAAAAAAATTACGATTGTTATCGCCAGAAAATCATAAAAGACGACAGAATAGAGTTCAGTAAAGCTATTTGTAGTAAGAACATTGCCGATTTTCCCTCCTTGAACCCTACGTTCCAAGGGAAAAGCTAGATGTTACGAAAACGTGGTGTTTCACAGTGTAATTGAACATTTTTATGTTATCTTATCCATAATCATTCATTAATCAATCATATTTATCTTTTATTTCTCATGTTGGCAACTTCTCGTTCTTACCGCATATGAATAATGACCAAATGATCAATCACTTCATCAGATAAAAATCTTTCAGTTTTGAGACTATTTCATTTCATAAAATATCTCAAAGTTATGCTAACGTTTGAAAATGCGTAATCGATCAGCTGTTTGTCAAAAATGATACTGCACACTGTATGCGATGCCACTTTATCGAAAATTCGCAATAATTTCTCCTGTTAGTTAACTCCTGAAGTGGGAACCTCTTTTTTTTTATTGTGCGCGTTCATTTTGTTCTGTGAGCACATTTTAATGAAGTGATTTTGGCACTGGATATTCGCATCGCTCACACCCTCTACATGTTCCGCTTAGTTGAATGCCTTCAAAAAGACTACGAGCCCGAACAAATTCCCAGCTCTCCTACTAACTCCACTGTTACCACATCCAGGTGGTTAGACGTTTAACAGTGAAACAGAAACTTCTTTGTTGACCAATTGCTTTTGATGGCCGGCTGCATACGAAAACTCCCTCCATATGTGTTCTTTGAACAGCCTGCACAATGTGGAGAATGTGTTTCCCACAAAATTTCTCATAAAATAGGCTATAGAAATGCACAATGGTTTTCCCAAAAACATACCTTTCGAATTGAAAGGTGAGAATTACTGGAACACGTGACACGTGGGCGTTCTCCATGCACAAAATACGTTTCTCAAAACAATGATCTATCTTTTCACAACAATAAATCTGCTTAAAAATCGAAATCATTTCTATAAGTATGAAAAGCACCAGTGTACAGTTCACACAACGGGTTGTTTGGTCCAAAAGCAAAACACGGTCCTCTTTTCATTTATTACAGCTCAACAAAAAGGTTTTTTATAAATCAAACTCAGTACAAAAGTCTTCATTTCTCAGGCTATTGAATGATTACCTATAGTCCGGCGAAAATATCTTCTAAGTAAGAAAGACAATGGAGCACGGGCACATCTCACAGAATGTAATTGCAATTGGCACATTTCGTAAGAAAGAGTAGAAATTTTTCGGACAACGAGGTGCTCTTCCTAATAAGAACAAGTTTATGGAAATATCCAGTAGTATTCAAAACTTTATAGCGACTAAGTTCTCCTGGAATCAAAATTTCACTCTCAGAAGCACCAGGATCATCCAGTGGAACACATATAAAAAGCGGCTCTGAAGAAGGCGAACTGCCGAAACGTCAGCTATCGAATAAAGTTTAATGTAACACCTCGTGTTCTGCTCAAAGAAGAAAATCAAGAATCATACTGAAGCATGCCGAGGTTAATAGACAGTCGGTCTTGGGAACTCTTAGAAGCGTTGAAAAATGGGCTCATATTGCGAAACGTTATTTTTCTTTTATTTGAAAAGACGTACTATGAGACTCCTTTCACAGAGCAAACAGAGTATGAAAATTGATATTCCTCAAGCTGTCGAATGACTACAAAAACGTAGATAAAAAAGGAAGAAACGAATGTGATACCTGGGGTTGGAAGGAAAGTTATGGGGCACTCTAATAAGCATGAGACAACTCCCACGCATATCATGGAAATATTACTGTTTCTTATGTGGGATTATCCCACTGAAGCCCTTGATATGATTCGTCTTCATTTTCACTTTGTTACAAGCCTCCGATATGTCCAACGCTACAAACGAAGTTCATGTTTTATTGCGTTATTATTGGAGGAAGGGTCTTTCACAGGTAGCTGCAGTCGATGAGGAGAAGACACAACAAGCAAATCTGCTGTTGGAAGCTAGATTTAACGCTTTAATTCCAGAGATCTTGACCTCGAAGACAAAGCTCGCTCAGGACTTCCAACAAAGTTGAACAACGAAGATTTGATTGCTGCTTTGGAAGATGAATCGTCGTCAAGGGTTCGCGAATTGGCAACCGAACATGATGTTTCTCATAGAACTTCGACCAGATCCAAGACCTAGCGGACGGACCGATGGCAGAAAATCGTAGAAAACAATGACCCTTATTTTGAAGAATACTTATTATTGTTTTTATCTGGAAATTATGCAGAATTTTCAAATTTTTACCAATTCCCCAGAATTTTCTTTCCAACGTGATAGTTTACAATTTATCCCGACTTTGAAGTTGACTAACGCAACGTGTTTTACTGCTTCCATAGGAAGTAAGTTTGCATATATCTTGGATTTGAAGCAACTTTCACAAAAGTAGTCCGAAAAAGTATAGGCTTCTGCCCATAAAGTATTCGCTGTGCAGTGAAAAGTTGATCATAAGGTGTGGAAATTCGGACTGCAAACGAATATTCAAGCGAATGCTAGTTTAATGTCATAAAAACTGCACTCTTGTAGAACATTATCTCAAAGATAGTTCAAAATCAAATATGCCGTGATTTCAAACTCAATAATGAAGTTCTTGCCAGATTTAACTTTCTGCTCGTGTTTTCTATCAGGTGTTTCCATTGAAGTATCTTTCAGGAGAATTTGATAGGGAACTAGTTTCCAGCATGATTCTATGTTAAAATACCCTCCTTCAAACATGACA
The DNA here is from genome assembly GCA_019055375.1 of Parelaphostrongylus tenuis. Lineage (NCBI taxonomy): Eukaryota > Metazoa > Nematoda > Chromadorea > Rhabditida > Metastrongylidae > Parelaphostrongylus > Parelaphostrongylus tenuis. Next base: position 546,966 of record JAHQIW010007200.1, read on the forward strand.
CGGTTGTCGTCTCGTTTCATCCCCTAGTAATGGGAATTTTTTCCACCAAACTGGCAACACTTGACGCCGCGACTCCGACACGCTGTATATAAACCCGTCCCAACTCATCTTAAAGAGTAGTATGGCTATAGAAATTTTGTGATCTATTAGGTAAATATGTTTTCTAATTATATTCAAGATTTCACGATAACTCATGCATTGGATCGATTGCTACAGTATTTTTTCTATGCGACAGTCAACACGGTGTTGGGTGCTTTAGCTCCGCAACAGGGTCAACGCGCTTGGGGGCGCAGAGGGGGAACCCCTCATGGTGAATAAGCAGACTTCGCGGTTGGCCGGCAGCTTGTTGTTCAGCACTCGTTAAGTTGTGATGTCTTCTACTACGGCAAGTGCCGCTACCGCGACGGCTGCTACTGGAGCTGCTTCCCCTAAAACCGGGAAAGGCTCGAAGCCGAAGGCAGGGAAGAAGGCTCCGTCTCATCCGACCTACTCGGCCATGATCCACAAAGCGGTCACCGAGTTGAAGGATAGGAACGGATCGTCCAAGGCTGCCATCCTGAAATACCTGATGGCGCACTACAAGCTTGGAGATAATACCAACAAGGTGATTTTGCTATAGACTTTTAGCGATTGTTCTTTCTGTTTCGATTCCAAAGTACGATTTGTTGCAGATTAACTCGCAGCTTCGTATGGCCCTCAAGAAGGCCGTGACGAAGGGCGAACTGAAGCAAGTGAAGGGAAGCGGAGCATCAGGAAGCTTCAGACTCGGTGAGAAGAAGTCTGCGTCTTCCAGCAAGAAAAGTGTAGGTGTTTTTGGCATGTTTTCTTTCGAGCTAGATTGGCTGGAGTAGTATGACGACATAGCACCGTTTAGCACACGAGCAAGAAACTGGCTGCTAAGAAGCACAAGTCTCCCAGCAAGGCTGCATCGAAGAAGCCTAAAGCGGAAAAGAAAGCGAAGAGTCCGAAGAAGAGCAAAGCTCCGAAAGCGAAGACTGCCAAGAAAAGCCCTGCTGGCAAGGCCGCCAAGTCGAAAAAGGCCAAGAAGCCAAGGACCTCGAGCTCTAAGACAAAGAAAGCCGCAGCGTAGATTCTTGCCAAGTTGCCTTAATATTTCGAAGATCTCATGTATACAATTGTATTTTTATACTCGTGAAGAATAAATATGTACCTCGGTAGTCTTTGTGCTAGCATCGCTCAATAACTTACATGCTGTGTTGTCGTGGCTGAGTTGACTCTTAGGGGTATGAATTTTGGCTAGTTGGAGGGTCACCTAGGTATGATCCAGTCGTCTGGCTGGGATTTTGCCGCTATCTACAATCACAAACAGACATCACCTTGTAGGCTGTTAGACGGGAACTACTGCAAACTTCTGCAACCCTGCGGTTAGCGCTTGTTATTTGGTTGGTGCAAAAGTAGTGGCGGTTTATGCGTCGTTGAAATTTACCATTCGATATCGGGAAAAAGCTTGAATATGGATGGTACTGTTACGCGTCATTTTAATGCGCTTCTTTGGCTTCATGTTTTGTTGCCAGTGACTTACTACTTGCTCTATATATTCCCCTCAAAATATATTTTATATTTTATATTATATTTTATATATTCTATGGAAAGGATCTTGGTTGGCGCAAAAGTAGTTGCGGTTTCCGCCCGGCAGTTCAAAATAATTTGTAAGGTAACGAAACCAACAAAGACAACTTTCAATAGTCATTCGATATAACAAATTTCGACAATTCTAATATTAAGAATGGTTCTCAAAAAGGCTATCATAAAGCGATGCTAGAGCGTAAAGAAGATTACGTTTCGCAATCGGAATAGTTTACCCATAGCTCGAACATCAAAGCTAGTTCATATGGCATGGCACTGTGAAACAAGAACTATGTTTGTACATTTAGAACGATAGAACAAAGCGTCTTCCGCATTTATGATGCAAAAAACCTAGACATAGGGGAAATTTTGGAATAAAGAAGGAAAATTGCGCGTTTCTCGAATGACGCTTCAACTACCGCCTTGAAAGGTTGAATCATACGAAAGGAGCGCGATTTTCGTTATTTATTTGCAATTTTTTCTCCGTTTCGGAAAAGTTTCCAAGTTTTCTGTTTTGGAATTGTAGAAGAGACCCTCTTCTATCGTTCTATCGGTGCAAATTTTATTTTCATATTGTGTAATAAACCGCAAAGTTCAGGCAACGAGCTTACTACTTCGAGTGCGAAATGTGATTTTCTTTCTCCTCTCACAGCGCTTTATGTAAAACTTTTTAAAAAAACAATCTAAAGACAAAAACTGTCAAGATTCGGACCATCGAATGACTTCCAATGTTCCAGGGAAAAGCCACCAACGCTCCAACAGAGCAAACAGCAAAATGGTTGTAAAACAAATTTCTATTTTGGATGGTACGACGTAGTAATAAAAGGTCTACGAAGGCCGTCGAACTTTTAGCCCGTGAGTTCGGTTGCGGTTCCATCATGACTGCCGTGGAATGGTGATGAGTCAAATTGCCTTGGAGTCCTGCGATGGAAGAGCTGCAGCGTTCACAACGATATTACAGATAGTGCATTTGCTCAGACAAGTCTGACAAGAATTTGGCAACCCTAGAGGTTTGTAGTGTTCGGTGAGCCCCTGAAGGGTCGAGTACATTTTAACTTATTATAGAACAAAGGTACATTTCTTACTATTTTATGCTACTCGTCATCACATATTTTTTATTATGCGGATTTCAGTACTTCTAGCGTGCAGTTCCTCTCCTCCTATTCATCGTCCGAAGGACTTCGAACATTTCGCAGGTTGTTTCGACTGCCGCTTGGAGATATTGTTTTCTCAAGGAATTCCGTATGGTGCTGATTGAGTAGATCTCTTTGCAACTTTGAGGATAGCCAGGCTAAAGCATTCCCACGCGCCTGCAATGTAGGGGGTGAAAAGCTCTCCTATGAGTCAAATTCCTTTTATCAAGTAGAAATATTTCTGCCTCTCATATCAGGCCATACTCTCCATGTCACTTACACTGCTCAACGGTTATGTCTTTCCAGCAGAAAATCGACTCGCCCAAAAAAATTCTCTGTCTATTCTTAGATGAAGAAAAGATAGTTCACGATCCATACTGCACAGAGATGATATCTATGTTGAAAATGCTATTGATAGAATGCGCCAAGTGTGATATAAAACCTTTATCCACTTATGAAGTGTCATGTACTCATTTCGCTACATGTGAACACATGGATGTGAGCGTTTTAATGCTGATAATAGTATATCACCACTGAACAGTTGATTGATTTCATTTGACAACCCCATAATTATAGAACCTTCCACGATCTGGAAAACTTAGGGTTTGTTCTCTTCTCTATGCCGCACCGTTTTCATTGGTGCCCAAAACTATAATACAAAAACCTTTCTTTTATCTTTTATCAACAATTTTCTTTGTGAGAAAACATGTCACAGATAAACGGCAGATAGCACTGAACATAGACTGGCACGTATGTCTTCCTGATATTTTTAATGTATTCTAATGACTGGGTCACCGAACACCTTCTGAGAAGGACATTAACCCGCACAATAATGAAGAATACATACATGGAAATTGCCAATGATGTCTCACTAGAACATGAAACGTAATTGATTCTAAAATGATGACGTCATAAACGAGCTACTAAAGTGTGTATTCAACAACATGGTTAAGATTTACAGAAGCTTGCACTCACGCGGCATGAATAGCTATTTCTGGTGCTCACCGAGAAGCCATGTTCATATCCGCTATTCAAAAGTTTCATAACATCTTCTATTTGAATTTATACATTCGGACAGAATTTGATGGATGATCGACTATAAGGCATTGACCACTTCGTGGACCCGTACCGATGCACACACCACATGGACGTCGTAGACGAGCACCATGCGAATCTATGTAGAAGACGAATGCGCCCTTGTACCGAGAGATCTAGAAACTAAGGTTACTGTGTATGCATAATCAACTAACTAACTACAAAAAAATCTAAAAATACTCAATAACGCTGTCAGTCGGTAATTCTCGTTGATATGCATACAATCAAAAAGTGAACAAAGATGGTTACATAATTCTTTTGCTTGGGTAGGAAAAGATACGCCTGAATAATATTTAGATTTCCATCAAAAACAAGCATCTTACTAATGAAATCATGTAAAATTACATGCTGCTCTATACACCACACTAACACCTATTCAGTAGTACAAATCTCGTCGAGTTCGCAGTCAAATTTTGTTTCTGAGTTCTTCATAGTTAGTTAGGTTCGAAAAAAAAAAGATTACGTTTCACACTCGGAGTTTTCTTCGGACATAGGAGTTATCTAGGCACAAAAAATATGTGAGCGTTTAGAGGAAACTATGTAGTACGAGAATAATCAAAAACTCTGAAGTTTTTTTCCGAAACGAAGAGAATCTGTGTCAAGTAACGAGAATCGTTCGCCGCTTACGAAATTAATCGAAAGCCGTCAGAAAGGGTTAAATACAATACACTACATAGAAAAAACAAAACGAAACATACCGCTACTTGAGCCTTGTTTGTCTTAACGTCTACAACTCCGGCAATCACTAATGCAGTTTCAGAACAAACTGCACAAGTGGACACCATTATGCGACCCTGTAAAATACTACTGGAATCCAAAGTGAAAGAAGTATGCAATAGATGGACAATAAAGCGAGTATATATATATATATATATATATATATATATATATATATATGCACATATACCCATACATGTGTATATACGCATGTATATATATATATATATATATATATATACATGCACATACGTATACGGATATATACATATGCATACATGTATATATACATATATGTATATGTATAAATATAACACTTTATCACTTCAGATAACTCGTCCTCACAATTATTGCGTGGATCAACATTTCTGCATTCGATTTGTTTTCTCGAATTCATTATTCATGAAAGTTGTCGCACTTTCCTCAAGTAAATTGTATTGCTGATTAGAAACTGTGCCCTTTATTCGTCGAGTGTAGGTCAAGACGATTTCTCTGAAGCACTGGTATAGCCAGGATAGAGAGTCATAGTTGAATTGCAGGGATTGAACTGTCCCTAGACAAAATGGTAACCAATTCTCGTCTCCGAGTGGTTCACAAACTTGATAGGCTTGAAGGGGGATCAAATCCACCACAGTGCAACCGTGACAAATAGTATGATTACCATTGCACTACCTGCCATTTAAATATAACGCACGGACTCTCAGCGCAGCAGTCGGCGCAAGCACTTGGAATTTGAAATCTGGGAACAATTAGCATCGGAGTGCATCAAAATTATGTCAAAGTGATCCGTGATAGATAAACAGTGGTCAGTTTATCAAACTACTCTAAAATTGATACTTCATTAGGAACAACTAAGGAGCTGAGATTACCGATTAGGCGAGTTACGATCTAGGCACTCGTTCATACATTATAAAATGTCCAATGTATGTACATCCACTAGGGACGCTAACAAGAAGCCCAGTCACGAAACCAACGAGAAAGTAGCAAAAGCCCTTCGACGGTTATTGATTTGAAGTTCGATTATATATTACTAATTTAATGAATTGAATGAAACCTGACACTCCATCCAAAAATCAGATTTGAAAAAGACATTAAATGGAGGAATCCTGATAAAAAGACTGATCGCAGCTCCCCTGTTTAGACAAATATTGTATTTGAATTAATTTCGTATGTAAAACACATCGTGTAACATTGAAAAGGATTTGAACTAGTACACATTCACGCTTAGCTTTTTTCTGAAAACTGGGGTCATGCGTCGGAATCTATAACGAGCTCTTCTCTTTTCTTGATTTGAATGAATGCCGTAGAATGTAGTCCAGACAATTTTCCTTGCAATTCTGGAGGCAGTCGAGCTAAGGTGTACGCACGCTTATTAAGTGCAAGAAAGTGCAGGGGAGGAAACTGGACCAGCGCCTTGCCTTCCATTTGGCTTTCTAATACGCCGCATCACCACCGCGCTGACCCGCTTGTGAAAATACTTTTTTGAAAGGAAAAACGCTTCAATAAGCGAAGCCTTATATGGGAATAATATATGTATGATTAACATTGAGCGAAGAGACAAACTTACTTGTGATCTTTAGGAGCAATTGGGATCTCCCTCAAAAATCGTCCAGCGCCATCGAATAATAAAAGACCATGTGTTGTACCAACAAGAATATCATCATCTAAGCCAACGTTCACAGAAGTGACCGTTAAGCCACGAGTAGGAAAGCTGAATTGAGGCCTCATGTTTGAGTCGAACACAAATATCTGTAAGAGGGTGTATCAAATGAAACAACTGATCAGTAGTCAAGTTGAGACAAGATGAAAAGAATGGCAACAATGGAAATATAGAAAAAAACTCAAAAACTGTCTTTTTCATGAATACTAGTTGGACGAGGTTGATATCACAAACGCATGGTCTTGGGGATGACGAAAAATGCATAGGAATCAAGTTATATGGGCTTCATAAGTCATAACATCATGACTTGAAAACGAAAATAGGTGGATCTTGTTATTGATAATCTGTGAAGCCTCATGGTTTCTACGTCAATCGACAAAGCCCTGACATAGGCTCAGTTTTGTGGTCAAACTTGGGGAGTTGTGGTTTTTGCCCGAATATGTCAAAATAATTGGAATTGTAGCGTATTTGTTAACAACAAAAAACAAAATAATGAGATCATGGATATAATTTTGATGGAAGGAAGAAAATAAACTTGTTACGTGCCTTTTGAGCATCGGCAATTAAATATCTCCCACGATGATCGGCAGCAAGATCGATCGGTTCGTTAAACTCCGAAAAGTTGATTGTCTGAAAAACGCTTCTGCTAAATCTCACAAAACTCTCTCAGACAGAAAAAAGGAATGGACAAGAGATATGTGAAAACCATCGTTTCAGTAAATCTCTATTATACGTGCATAACAAAGATGATATTCATACTTGTATCTCATCTCCTTTAGGACCAAGTCTAGTGATACTTTTTGTCCTCCAATTCAGCACCGCCATATCTCCACCAGAAAGTAGAGCCAGTCCAACTGCTGCTCCGCCACTAAGGCATGGCGCTTTTATATCACTTATCACCTCACCACTATCTTTTACCACGCGAACTGAAAATAGTTGGGATCGATAGATAAGTAGTTCAAATTAGGAACATTCCACCATAAGAGAAAATATTTCGCCGTTCCATATGCGAGACATTAGTCTAGTATGTATGAAAAGGCGTGTGTTGCGTAGTAGTAGAAGTGCCCTCTAATGGCCATGAGGTTGACGGTTCGATCCCGAGCTCAGAGCTCACCAATTCTCCATCCCTTTGGGGTTGGCAAACTAGTATTAGATTTGTATGGGAAGACAGCAGCACCGACTTGATACATCGGTAGGCCACCGCGAGTCTTTTGTATAGGCCAGATATGCATTCGACCATCTCTAACAATGCTTAATGTAGTAAATGTATGGTGAATACCTTCCAGGAATAGTTCAACGCCAAGAAAATTACCCTTAATCCTTTATCCTTAATATACGAAAATTCTGCACGTCTCGTAGAGTTTACTTCCCATAACATAGATAACATAGATAACATTCTCAACCACACCAGTGACCATGAATACACACTGGCCATGTGAGCTGTCCGATCCTTGCATGTCTATGCGCATGTTAGTGTGGAATATCAAAATTTTGGTTGACAATTTGCTGCACCGTTACAAAGGAACTTATTGTGTGAAAAAGGGGCACTCTCATTCTCGACGAAATCTAATTCATGATCTTGTTTCGGAACTGGGCAACTTTGGGCATTCTTAAAAATTTTGGAAAAAAGGCATAATTATAACATTGGCTGTGTATCCAGCGTTTCGTAAACGTGCACATATACTCCATCGTAATGAATTCTGGTCGAAATCCTGATTGATCTCATCCTTTAGTTGTCTTTGTCCCAATAATTTCTCTGCTATAAGGATAGCGCACCTGCACACTTTTTGCTGTACCCAGTTCCTCAGATTGCATTTTATCATAAACTAGATGAACTCTCCGATTTTTCCCGATGCACTTTGAGCATTGAACCAACTATTCTCAAGCAAAAGCGACGATTTCTTCCGATGCACTTTGAGCAGTGAACCAACTATTCTCAAGCAAGACCGATGATTTTTCCAGATGCACTTTGAGCAGTGAAAAACTATTCTCAAGTATGTTTAGTCAGAACGGCGTGGAAAGATTGCGCTGTGAAACTGTCTAGAAAAAAGCAAGGAACTTTAAACTAGGCTCTCCTTCCTTCAAACCGTAAAAAGCACCACTAACTTCTTCTGGAATACTTTGTAGCTTTTTGTTCAAAGACCACGAATTTACTGTATTTGTTTTGATTGATGTTCGTTCTGAATAGCAAAGATTATTCTGAAGAATCTCTCCTAACCCAAGAGTGATGACTTGAAAAAAAATAATTGGAAGAAGTGTAGTAAAAAAACAGCGTCCATAGAACAGCATGCGTTACTATTACGGTATCGAAGGCTCAAATACAAATGGATATCCTGTTACATTGCAATTCTGATGATTTTTTGTACTACAAACCAAGAGACTGATGATATCGCATTACAACAAAACAGCAAAAAAATTATGTCTATTTAAGCCGACTCCTTCTAATATCATACGAGCAACACAATTTCGTCGTTGGAGATTTCGTGCACATAAAATCATTTACAATCAAAGCAGAAAAAAAGCAAGAAAAGACGATATAAGGGCGCCTGAGTGCAGTTTTGCATTATAGTCGAATATTACATAGTTTACAGTTCACAAAAAGAGATATTTTCATTAATTTGGAAAAAAAACGCTTAGTAACAATGATAAAGTTGATAAATTTGAATTCCCCATAAACTTAAAGTAGCAGCATCTTAGCTGAAAATGATAGCAGTATGGCATACCTCTTTCATTGCCTGTGTCAAGAACATGAAGGATATGATCACCACTCATGGATACTTTGACTGGTTGATAAAGTTCAACGGGCAGTTGCCACCTGTGTTAATAACAATCTCTTGATAGTAAAAAGGACTAATATTAACTCAAAACGACAGAAGATTAAGATTTTCAACTGTATATTAGTCGTTTGAATATTGTGCTTACTTGGGTGGATGATGAGACGAAACCGATACTGTTAGAGGACTGTTTTTTATTGGACGACCAAAAATATCTACGTCAACAAAGTATTCACCAGCCTGTTGCACCCTGAAAATAACATTTTACAGGAGCATTTTGACATTTTATTTGACATTATATCATATATGAGTATATAAAGTATATCAGTAAAGTACACAACTGAATCTACAATATTAATTGGCATACCAAGCCGAACAACTAATGTCCCACAAAGTTTCTAAAAATGATTTGCAGCTCTCAAAAGAACAATCGTGACAATAAGTAGGCTTAAAAAATTCAAGAAGACAACCCAATCGCTCATAACAAGAATTATTGTGCTATACGTTTTTACCGCAGAGATTAAGTGCACGTTCAAACATCCAGCAGAACACGAGAGCTTCCTCAAACAATAAATAAAAGACGACGAATGGCCTAATCACCCTCGTATATTCTCAGGACAATGATAAACCTATCAAAAATGTCTCAAGACCGCTACACAGCGCAGCTTTTTACTTAAGTATCTAGTGAACTGCCCTTATATGTATGCCTCCATCAGCAGCATCGAAACCTTCATCTATAAACAAATGCCATTTTCTCTACTAATCAACACATTAGCGACTATACTGGTACTCCAAAGATCTTCAGAGGACTACCGGCATTGTAAATATAATTGAAATTTTCCAAGATTTTAACGCATGTGTGGAAGTTTACAGAAACAGTCGCGGACAGGTGAAATATCACACGTTCGATCGCCTATCTATTCAAAATGAGTCATAACACAGAAGAAAAGCTGAGAAAAACGCTTTGTGTCCCAGTAAATCAGGTTTAAAGTTTAGGTTTGAAATTGTTAGGAGCGATTGTACATTTTAGATAGTAGTGCCACAATTAAGAGTTTACCATGAGCTGATATGTTGCTTAGGTTTGAATGGTGCAATGATTTTTGACCAATGAGCATTGAAATCAACTCGCATCGTATAGATTTTGTTAACACTATGCTAACACCGCTTCTATGGTTTGATCAGTTCAAGAAAAGCTTGAAATAAAGATTTGATGCTCCACAATCCCTACAACGAGAAGAAAATTGGGCTACTCTTGCACGTTTTACTGGTCCTCGTTCGAGTCACTCGACGATCAACGAGACGACGGGTGATGTAGATGATGTGATAAGAGCTCAACGATGCATTCTGTTTATCAAAGCATATCGTCACAATTTTCTAATATGTTCACTGCTGAAAAAATACCCTTTTCGATCTGTTAAGGTGCCGCCACATTACTACACGACCGGGTGAAAGCATTTCTCCTTTGAAGAAAAACTATGTGCGATTATGTTCCACGACTATGATTGTTGCAATGCAGGAACTAATCCAGCGATTAGTTGACAGACTGATAAAGGATGACAAGCTTTCGAAACTTTGATGCAGTTTTTAGCAAAACATTGCTGAGAGAGAGCATCAGAGAGATTATACTAAATAAGCAAAACATTTACAGAAAGGACAGCTCATAAGTGCCATCATTGAGATCGTTTATTGAAATTGGAAGTGTGACATCACCAAATCGGAGTCTAACATCCAATGGATCACCTCCGGATGTCCTTGGTCGACAGTCAACGTCAAAAGTTCTGTAAATAACCGCCAAAAATTTGAAACTTTCCCAGAGTTTTTCTAAACTTCTTTTCAGATTAAAGAGACATCCTGGAAAAGTTCGTACCTAACAATGAGTTTCACTTCAGTATAAGTTGACGCACTGTCAATAAGTTCGACAACCGTTTCACCGGGAAATGTTGTTGAAGCAGCCAGAGCTCCAAATTCGGAGAGACATCGTTGCACGTCTGCAAGCAGTTGGAAACTAGATGTATAGCTAATAACAGGAGCAGTGTTCAGTACTAATCAATTCTTGAAGGATGCGCACTACAATCAACTTTATTAACCACGTCAGAAGTGATTGAATGCATGCATGGCCCGAACAATGACTTGTGGCAACCTATGGCTTTTCCCTCGAGTCACCCTTTTATCCTCTCACACAAATCTAACAACGAAAGAATTTGTGGTTAAGGTACTCATAAGATGATCAGAGTGAAATATATTGCACATTATAGATATACGAGTTTTCTTTCGTTGACCCCATAACGTACCACAAATCAACTGGTTTGAGTTTGTGTTTAATTTAAGGAATGCGTTCTCTCGTGGTTGTGTAAGTTGACGTTCCCATCCACCATCCATCGTTTCAAGTTGACGAGCCATGGAACGCACATCCAGTTGACATGACTCCAACTCCTATAATATTAGGACAAGATATTAAGAACTAATATTAAGAGACAAGGTGGATACAGCGATCCGAAAGACTGTAAAACATTAACAAAACTCGATAAATTAAAAGAGCTGCGAACCCACAATTACCATATCTGAGGATTCAGATGGTAATCACGCTACCAACAAGGTTCTTACTTTGTCCTCCTCTCAGTCATGCTTTGATCTTGTCTATGCTATCAGCGATCACCCGTGAACGAGAATTATTTGAGCACAATCGGGTTAGTTGAGCCAAATGTGCATTCGAAATCATAATATGACACTTTTGCTGTAGGCTGAGATAAATATATAGTAATTAGTTTCAACGATCGGCAAAGAAAATTGTGATTAATACTGTGTGCTAATCAAAAGTCATAGATTTTTCAGACCAACAAGAATCTCATCCCCTTGAAGTCGGGAAATTGCAAACACAATTTTCTGCGACAAGTTCACACGCCCTTACACAGGTGGGAACGCGATAGCACTGCTATCTCAAGATTCCATGAAGAAAAGATTCTACCAGCATTCAATGGCATTTGAAGAAAAGACAAAAAGTCCTCAAACGGCAACCAAAACTACAAGGAAAAAATTTCAAGATCTTGGGTATATTGTATAGCCTAAGTATATGGTAGATAGGGGGAAAAGAATCGAATACAAGTGCTGGCAGAAGTACACTGTAATATGGAGAGTGTTGAGTCACTTGACGATAGAATAATGTCCGTTATGTGAGGATCCTCTAGCCGTTTAGCTGCAATGTTTTGTAATGTTGCTACAGATAACGGATTGAACATCAAACATGATAGCGTGATCAGGAGCAACAACGAATTTATTAATAGATACACGTATATTCCACTATAAAGAACCTTAACTATGTAGCATCGTTCAGACTTTTGATACTAATCAATGAATAGAGTTCTCGATACACAGCCTGCAGAAAACCTGGATATCCGAATAGGTATTAAATAGAAACAGCACAGCAAGCACTAGGACTAACAAGTACGAGTTTCCTCATCTTTCGCTCGACGGAAATTTGAAACATTACACTGTCGTTCAAATCGTATAGTGAAGATTTTTCATATACGGCAACATGATCATATCGTCAACATAGACTAGAACTTTGCTTCATCTCTCACTTGCGTGATACATTATAATTCAAGCGCCCACGTCTACACTATGCTCAAGTTACCACTGAGTACTTTGAAACTAGCAGAACAATGAAAGGATTTGTACATGGAACATGACGTTCTTCACATTCGTCGCTATATTATCCACTCTTACAAGGTTTTCAAATCGATCCATTTTTTGCTCATGTTTGAAGGTTCCATCCACAATAACTTTTCAGATCGATTATGAGGAGAATTAAGAAAAGTAGAACTCCAAATGAGGAACTTTCTGGAGGTTCACTTGTAGAGCAATTTTTCTGCACGTGATGAAGAGATCGACTAAAAAATAACCTGCCATCTACGGTGCCTCGTTGTAAGTCCTCCCACTAGGAGACGTCCACAGAAAAGAAGGAGAAGGTGGCTTTTCTTTTGAAAGTGAGTTATTTACCATAAGCTGATAGGTTGAGCCAGTTGAATTCATTTCAATCTGACTTAAACTTTTAGGGAACTTGTACCTTAGATAATCACAACGCTGAAATAGTCATCGGTGACCATACACTGTTTTGATCTATTTAGAATGTTGCCACGCTCACATTAACAACTTTGGACATCGTATTTGTCATCACTTAATGTTGGAGCTTCAGCATAAAAGTTCGGTACATCAGTTTAATCGATTACGAAGGAAATCTATATTAATGGCGATCTTCGGCTTGGCGAGGTTACCAAATCATATAATGTCTGCTATGGCGTGTTACAAAGAGTATTTCTTATGAGATCATATGGAATTGCACTCTATCTCCGTGGTTTAAGCCATTAGTAGCGTCAGTGTGATCCTAGCATGAGTGTGACGTAAAATTTGATCCACACCAAACATTTACCGTAATCAAACTATCTAGACTTGACTTCTTCTTTTTAGCAACTTTTCCATAATTATCAGATTCTACACTTTAATAATGGTCAAAATATCAATGGGATAAGGTTCCTCTATATTGTACCAGTTCCCGTCAAAAATACGTTCGGAAAATTGCTGTTTAAGATACGCCCAACATATCACGCGCAGAAGCATGCACGCATGAATTTTCCCATGCGCACGAAGAAGTCCTCTATCACCGCAATTCATCAATAAAATGGATCTATACATATCCCGTTGATCATGAAGTTCCAAGAACGTATAACAGCAAATTTGCTACTCGTCCATGTTGTGTGCAAAAGCTGCTCATTCGCATCTGGTAGTTCTACTGACAAGCCAAGGCTCGAACTTATGACAAAGGCCTTGCCTTCATTGTCATTGGGATAAAATATATATGTATATGTATATGTATATGTATATGTAATATATATATATATATATCGTTTGAGGTGATTGAGTGCTTATCTGGCCTTTACAATGACTCGCGGTGGCCTAACGCTGAACCGAGTCAGTGCTGATCCTCCCACACAAGTCTGAGACCTGCCTGGTACGAATTTAGGGACCCCGGAAGGATGGATGACTTGGTTAGCCATGAGCGCGAGATATATATATATATACATATAATATATATATATATATATATATGCACACATACATTTATATGTACATGTAAATACATATATATGTGTATATATTCCTTTACGGACACCGCCATTTTGACTGGCGGGCCGTTCGGACGGCTACGAAGAGCAGCCGGCGGCGCGCTCCAATGCTAATGTGATAATTTTCGAATGGAATTTATACTTTCTTCGTCAATCAATATATCAAAAGGGACTTCAATAAGGGTAATTTCAGTTGAGCAACGCTGGTGCCTCCTTCATTATCCGCATTTCAGAGATAAAAACCGAATATGCCCGGAAAAGCTATTTATTAGACTTATGTTGAACAATACTATGCTATTTCATTCATTTTACCGCTACTTCAACTATGCATATTCATTGTTCATTATGTTAACAACGAATCCTCTTTGTGATAGCCGCAAATGAATAAACAGTCGGATAGTTCAACCACATTACCATTTCTACTTCATAGAAATTTTTGTAATTTCGTATTCTCATTGCGTGTAGTATACAAACAAGAAATACATGATTGAATGTTAGAATACAATGAGTGGTTTATCAAAAAAGGTACTGCTCAATGCACGTAATTCCACTTCATGGATTTCTCAATGATTTCGCGATTGCTAATTCACTTCAGAAGTTGGGTCATTCATATAGAAAAAAAATTTGTCCTATCACTCCATGAGTAATAACTATCCACTATTTTTGATCTGTACTATGAGCATAATTTTTCGCGGCTATTTTGACGCTCAACTTGACGCACCAATCTAATATGCTTCGAGTAGTTCTTTTTAATCAAATGTCAGCGCTGTGGTTTTCTCTGCCTCGTCTAGTTCCCACTTCTCAGGTAATTTCGATAAGGGCATCTTCAGCCAGTTGCAGGCTTCCATCGGTTAACTGGAGTCCACCAATGAGAACATAATACCCAGTTTAGCATTTACGCCCTATAGGAGGGGGAGAGGAGAAGGGACGGTGTGGCTGAGTGGTTAGTGATGCACCTTATCAAGAAGCAATGTTGACTCGATCTCCCACCTAACACTCTCACAATGACCTGGAGTAGCCCTGGCTTGGCTATCCTCAAGATTGCAAAAAGATCTGCCTCACCAGCGGTCTACGATATTCATGGAGAAGACGAGAATTCCACGCAACTATCGAAAGAACAAGAGGAATGTTGCAGATCTTCAAGACGATGACATCGAGGAAACAAATAATATGCTGGAAGCACTGGGATTTGCGCGATAAGGCAATATTGCGGGTCACATGAAATAAAACTGAAAAAGAAGTAGAAAATAAATGCTTAAGGATTAACTTCATCAGAAAAACCTTTGCTAATTATGAAATGGATCTAAATCAATTGCCTACAGATCAGACGAATCGGTCTCAATAGAAGTTTCTTTAGTATGTGACACTGCAATATGATTAGAAACCAAATAATGATGTTGGCAGTACAAGTGATTCACTGTTGCATGAATATATCAAGTAAGGCGTTTATAATATTAGTATTATGCAAAACATGGTTTAAGAAAAACGCATTTTCAAAAAAGGGAGAAATGCGTTATTTCTTAAGGGTATAGTTTTCACGTCAAAAAGTGAGGGTTTCTAGGGCAACTGAGTGTATTTTTAGTATAATTACTTTTATAGAAGCCCCTCTAATAATGATCCACCTACTTTTTCGTAGTAATGTGATTTCCGTGAAATCAAGATTTTACTACATGTGTGTCAATAAATTCGCTTTGGAGTTGAAAGGATGGATTAACTTTTGCAAAAGCAAAAAGTTATCTTTTTCACTAGTACCATAAACAGGGTGTGTCCTTCAGAAAAGGCAAGCTTAGTACTGAAGTACGCATTTTTTGAGCTATCGAGTGGCTATCTATAGCCTAGTTAAAAGCTCTCTCCATGAAAAAACTAAGATTCACAAACACATTCCAATGTCACTGCATTTGACAGAAAGAGTATTCTAAAGCATTTAGACACTTAAGGGTTTTTCTTGTTAAAAATACGTTTATAAATCTTCTTTCAATGATAAGCTATTTCTAGCGATGAAGTCCTTTGAGATTTGAAATCCTACTATCTGATACCGAAAAACCTCTAGTAAAGTTAAAAAATGAACTCTGATTGCAAGACTTCATCTTTTTTATTAGTAGAACGTATTATAGAGATCTGTTTATTAAGCAAAATCAACTTTCAAATTAGAATCTCTTGAGCCATCGCCTGATTACATAAACATGAACAGAATAAGTAAAAATGTTTGATAACAACTAGTAATATGTTCTTTATCGGAAAACGTGGTACTCTCCTTCGAAAAATGCAAACTTTTTAGGAAGCACTGGAGTAGGTTTTACTAAAACCTTCACAACAGATATGTCCTCAGTGATATGCCATCATTTATTGAAGACAATATTCTCTTAAGAGCTTAATTAATCCGATTTGTATTAGTGCGCGCACTAATCTTCTTGATCGTCCGAACGGTCGCCCAGCTGAGGATCGAAATGACCTCACAGTCCCCAGAGTTGGTTATATATACATAAGTACATCTATATACATATGGCGCATATAAATATATACACATAGGTATAACATAAATCGCAAAATGAAACAAATGGCAAAAGTAGTTTTCGCGCGCAGAACGAGAATGCATTCAAGTACCTAATCACATAAAAGCGTGTACACTATAAGACAAAAAGTTTTGCAATTCTGATCCGAAAGACGTTATAGGTTTTTGTGAAAATCGTCAGCAAACATGTGGACTGGAGAAATACCTTGGCTAGCTTTTTCTTTTCGTCGGTTATTGCCTCGATCTGGTCCTTGAGCACTTTTCGCTTTTCGTCACGACGTATGCGTACACTCTCGATCAAGTCACGTCGTCGATTCTCGACCGTGTTCGAAACTTCCTGAAAGTCCTTAACTAGTTATGAATCGTAGGTAGTAAGAATGAATCGACACTTTGTCCTTCGAAGACCATAAAGATTTGGACAAACAATGGAGGAGTTTTAGTAGTTCAAAGTATCATATAGCACATTCGTAGCACAAAACATGATTGGATATTCATCTCAATAGGAATGAACGGTAGAACTACTAAATTACTTTTAACAGAAACAATTGTTCTAATCCCGGTATCTAGTGTTAGAGAAATTTTTGCAATCATTCAAACAAAGATTGTAGCTCATGACAATATCTTACTTAGTATAGAATTCCTCAAACGTTTCATTACTGATTCAAATAAACTGCCAATACCGAAAAAAGTTTTGCGAATGTAAGTCAACAAAAGTGGATGAAATAGGTTAGAGATTTTCTCCACCCGGAATACAGCATACAAAATTGTGATCTAATGGAGATTATTGGCTTATGTCACTGAAACGTAGTGGCAATTTGTGGTACACTTCCACATCTTCTTATCGCTTATTTCCACCAATTAGGACTCTCAAAACACCCAAGGGCAACGCTACGTGGTGCGCTCGCAGATGATTCTTAGAAAAGACATGGACCAAAAGCCGCCATGTTTCACACTGCCCCTGAGAGGTTAACGAGACCAGACGATTGCTGCCACTCCTTTTGCATTCAATTTATCAAATTGACATATAGCTACCGTATACGTAATTCTATCTATGGATGAGGCTTGCGTGCACTCTGCGAATTGTAAGTCAAACATCACTTTGAACAAAAGTCTACATTCTGCAAGATCAAATGACAATGAAGCACATATACGACGCTCAGTGTCGCTTTCATGGAATAAATACACGATATGAGTACATGAGTGTACCGATAAACGCAAGCCAATAGCTGCTCACTCAGCATTACGCTCTCGTTACAAACAGTTGATGGAAATGGCATAAATGGACAATTGGAAAGCTTAGTATTCTTTGTACACCTTCGGCGAGAACACCTTAATGGACAGCTCAGATAAGAGTGAAGGAAGAATCATCATAGTGAATATTCACAGGTACTGCTCCGTCATTTTCAAGACGAAAAGTTTACAAAGAAGAGAAGAATGCAAAGAATGCTATAAAGAATGCAAAGAAGAAAACAGTTCAAATATAACTTTGTCAGAGCACGATTTTATAAACAAGTTGAAAAGAACTGCTCAGCTGTGTTATCTCCATGAGATAATTTTGCTGAAGTACATCAATTTAGTAATCACAGAAGAAAGCCGATAGGAAGGTTTGCAGGCGGAAATATAAAATCCACATTTTACAAGAGTTAAGAAATCCTTATTCAAATTACTCAGAGATAAAATCGAAATTAAAATTTCAAGACACTAAAGTAAATTCTTAAGTCGTAGTAGCGAAGCGTTCGATATGATTGGTTCGTTCCGTTTTGACACTAGGGAAATAAACATCAAATTTTGACTAGAAGTGATCAAAATTGCACGATTTTAGTATCATTCAATTGCGTACTTACTTGTGAACTTTTTGATAAACAAATTGCCTATACTTGCTCTGAGATGAAGCTGTCTCGGGAACAAATTCGATTGCTAAGTCTGCGCGAATGGTGAGGAGGGGGAAAATGCTGGTGAAGCGACGCGCAAGATTAATGGAGTTTGGGGCGATGGAATGGTCGCAGAAAGGACGGGAAGTGATCCACGAAGTCGGGCTATCCACAGGAGGCTCCACTAACCTTGTGAGTCGTTTCACTAGCATTTTCCTCTACGCGCCATTCGTACTTAAGTAGCAAGCGAATTCGCTCCTACGACGGCTATCTTGAAGCAAGTATAGGCTTATTGTATACCAAAATGCTCGCAAGAAAATGAGCAGTTGGACAATACCAAAAATTATGCAATTTTGATGGTTAATGAACTTAATGTTTATTGCTCTAGTGCCGAGACTGAAGGAATGACTTAATTATCATAAAATAACTATATATAGAACTCAGTTTCAGCGGTATATATAAAACGCTGATTTAATCGTTTTAGCGATGGTATGATGTTACAAATACTAACCAATAATATTGAGTAATGTGGAAAACTTTGAACGTCGGACGAGATTCGAAGTTTTGCACATTACTCAAAATTATTGGATGGTACAACTACTATTCTAAAGCACTAGAAACCCCATACAGAAATTCATATGATGCATTTGTCGAGTCACTCATGTATACATAAGAGCGATTTGATAGTTGGAGTGATTCAATGGCTTACTAACGGCCACTAAACACGGTTTGTACACATTGATAAGCAGAACCTTATTTTACTACGTTACTGGAGTATAAAATTATCATCTATATACATTTTCTTTCTGAAATTTCCTTTCTTGAGTTAACACATTTTCGTCATATGAGGCACAAAAATCACAGCCGGTCGAAAATATTTTGCCCTTTCAACATTGAAGGCAGCATATCTCAATGCACAGTGAGCGCCGTAGATTAATGCAGAATATGTCAAAATTCACGCATTTTTTGCCAATAAAACACAAGTATTTTACTACAGAACGATATAATATGCATTTCCTGGAGCCACTGAAACTTGTTCTCAATTATTTTTTTTTGAAGGTTTGAATTTCGAATAGCGAAACGATTCAACAACAATAAGGTCAAGATGGACACAATGGTCTTTCCAGATGCATTGTTTATCCTTGGCATTGCGAAAATTTTGAAAAACTTGAATTGTAATCATCTCAAATATTAACAAAGCTTAGAAAGTTCTCAATTAATTGTATACATAATAAGGGAAATAAGCTAAATTCTTTTTTTAGACATAGCCCCTCGTGTTCTTCAAAAACGTGCTTTATTTTGTTCAAGAGTTGTTTAAGGCGTCTGGTAGCTATGGAGGACGTGATAACATTGAACGCACGTTCGATTCGCAGTACTCTACTAAACATTGCAATTTTCCATGACTGAGAGCAAATTTTCCATGGTTTTCTTACAGATGTATTCCCAAATGACGTTGCTTCACTGTGGGTCTAACATAAGTCTGTTGAGACTAATTTTCCATGATTATGTCTTTCAGTACACATGAGCATCTATTTATGGTATTTCTCAAGGTTCTAAACCTCATAATGACATCCTTTAGTTAACTTTCGGCCATTACTACACTGTTTCTGTTTATTTCTTTTTCTCAGCAACTCAGCTACAAGTGTCATCACGGTGCAATATAGGAGAGAAAAATTCATCAACGAAACAGGGAGCCGAAAGATAAAGAACGTACTCAATATGTAAGCTTTGAAACTGAATCTTAATTTATCCTTTCATTCAAGTCTAATTCGATTGAAAAATAGTGTTTCAATATTGACGCAAAAGAAAGTGTACCAAGCACGACAGACTAATGGAAAGAAGACTAGTAATTAGAAAACAATTATAAACATGACTGTACTGACCTGAAAAGTGCAGTTGGATTTGGTCCAAGATCTTATCTACATTTTTGTCGAGTTGCTCGATTTCCTGGCTGACGCACACGTGAGCTTGATCGAGAGCACGAAGTCGGCCCCTGCATTGTTATGATTTCTACAACGAACAAATTTGCTTCTGCATTCTGATGTATGTCATAATTTGCTGGAAATCACGATATTGCACTGATACCGTACACACACCCAACGATGTCTTTACATATTGGAAGATCCACAGATCTTCCTCACTGATGACTAATAAATCCTCAGTTGGTTAGTCGCAAGCTGCTAATCAGTTTCCCAGGTAACGAATATGAGGGCTAAACGCTAACAAGAGCGATCTTCCAAATGCTCTAAAGACAAAAATGAAGGGAAGGAGTTCGAGTCTGGTGCACATGACTAACGTATTCTACTCTAAGGACGCGAACATTCATAACTTTGTATGTATGCCTGAGTATATAGAGGCTGTATCTTTCACGTCGTTTTCGAAGAGAATTCCGCAATAAAGAGGATAGTACGGCTCATTGAGCAACTTCGAATCGGTGTCAAAAAAATGCTGAAATCCAATAAGCACAAACAGAGGACTGTTTCCAGAAATACGCAAGTTGATGAGCCATCGTGAAACATGTAAGCTAAAGAAGGGAAACTCTGTTAAAGAGCGACAAGAGAGATCTCAGAGATAGGAGATCAGCGACACAAGCGACTCTACAAAGGCTGAAAAGAGGTTCAGAAATGCCTGCTGATACAGTGAATTATAAGAATGGAATAATAGTTTTCTAGAATCCAGACAACTTGTTGCTTCGAGGAAGGCGATGGAAAAAGATCATCAGTGACACCTATTCAAATCTCAGTAAGCAATTCCTATCTCTATTCCACGTTAACATCAGTTATTAACGATATCTCTTCGCAACAGTTCTTACCTTCGAATCAGCTATGCTCTTTCGTCAATGAAGAAAATGCATCACCCGTTCTTCGGTGTATATGACCAAACAAGCTCATTTGACCATACCTTAGCTTCCAGGATGCTAAGTTCTCTACAAATGGAAATCCACCAGAGTCATACTGTTGCGAGAAGACTAGGTGTATACGGTATCAGCAGAGCAGCTATAACTACCTACCGCACTACGTCTTGCCGTCTTTTTACGCGAGTCTCCATCACAGGATTGAGAGGATATCAAATCGGGAACGGCTGTGTGAAAACGTAAGATTTTGCTTAGTGCGGTGGCATTATTATACTAGCTCTAACGCGACTCACTGAAGTGCCGCTAAGGCATAAGATGTCACTCATCCTAAATTTCTTCAATTTAAAACCTCCTTTGACTCTTATGAAAGAGGCTGCTATGGACAGAATAAAAAGAATGAAAGCTCTTAAAAACTAGAGCGTCTCCATTCGGTAGCGAAGACCTTTCAAAGCTTCGAATTCACAATAAGAATTCACTAATCTACAACTGCACTGATAAAAACATTATTTCGACACTTCGGATACTATTTCATCCCACGTGGAAACTTGGGAAGAGTAACACGTAAATCAAAGTCGATGGCCTGCAGTGATACCATCTTCGCCTTGCTAATTGTCGCCTTAACAATATGAATAACTCATGGAACGAATAAGAGCGTTTCTACTGCACTTGTGGAAAATGGGTGAGTGGCTGAATCTTTGAAGAACAATACTAATAGGAAACAGATTCAATTCCTGATGCTGATTCGAGTTCAATCTTAGAAGAAATATCACCGAATGTCTCTACTTTGTGTATCTGGGTCAGCAAATCAATATGACAGAGGGTAACTCCGCGGCCGAGGAAGAAAAATCAGAGGTTTGGTGGTTCCAAGAAATGAGTGACTATCATGAAAGTAAGAGAGTGAATTCGATGTTTCAATCTACAGCAATAATCGATGATCAGGGACGACTACACGCGCGTATTAAGATGTCGAAAATCGAATAAGTCGAAAACGTATTTGTTCTTAGCGGCCTATGTACAAGACCCACTAAGTCTTAATGGAAGTAGAAGCAGATGAAAAGAAGAGCGCAGATCCAATGGTAGAACTCGATCATGAAGACCCTAGGATAAAGTATGTGAGTGCTCTTCAGCATTTAGATTGAACAAAGCATAGCCAAAAACTATTAAATGCGTCAAGGACGACAGGAGACTTTAGTGATGACCCACTCTAGCCATTCGAGCACAGCAACCTGGCGGGAGCTATAGAAGGCAATGTATAATAGTTTATTTTTTTTTAAAAGACTGGTTAACCTTACCTGGTAATCTTCGCGTCGAAAAATTAACATACGATCGCAGAGTATACTACGAGGCACGATAAACGGAACGAAGATCTTTTTCGTTTCCTTGGAACAACTAGTTTCTCTTCAAAGCGGATAGAAAATGGAATAACAGTGTTGTTGGGGGGGGGGGTTTCGGGAACTTCTTCTTGCTTGTAATCAAGAGGATTTAAAATAGAACAGGAAGAATTAGAGGCGAGGTAAGTTTAATTAACAAAAGATTTCCTACTCCGCGTTATATAAACAAGGCAGTGTAATAATAATCCTCGTGTGCCTACAAGTTTCGGCTTTCAACGTTAGCAC